>JADBJO010001500.1:375480-377980 GCA_016801955.1 Conus betulinus
TTCTCCAACGCCTCCAGCGCCAAATGGATAACGCTGTTATCAATCCTTGACAAGGACCAGACACCTCGAGTGTGAGCAGAAGAAAAGGACAGTCTCATAAAGGAACGCGTCTTCTCTCTCAAAAGACTGATTAGAAAGTGAGCATTCTAAGAACCGCCCTTCCCTTATCAAAAAGGTGACAGAGAAGTTGCTGGCAGTCGCTTTGATGGAGAAAGCCACCCCACTCCCTTCCCTCTTCCTCCTCACACTCCTCTCGTTTCTTTCCCATTTCTTCCCTCCCTCCCACTCTAACACCGTCATCAACATACTTGTTCGGTCGGTTCTATTTGCTGTCAGCACACACTAGGCTGGGTATAAGATCTAACCCATAGCCCATAACCGAATATAGGCATCCGTAAGAGATAACCAGTGGATTGTCCAAGCGTTCTTCACAGCACCCCCCTGACGACCTTCTGACAAAGGGTAGTGATTGTGATGGTTGTGTTTCAGATCCGTCGATCCTGTATCTTCCACTAATAACGCTACTTGGGGCTCATGTATGGAACCCTTTACATGATCTTCCAGGGAACTTTCGTGTGTGTTGGTAAGAAATCCTCACAAATAGTTTGTTAATTTGCAGACTGTAGATAAAAGCCTTACAGATATTTCCTTAACTTGAAGGGTGTAAACAGAACCCCACTACTGTTTTCGTTCATTTTTTGGACGGTAGGGGGAGCCCTAATGTTTTGTCCGCTTTGAAATTTTAGAATCTGAAATTTATTGTGTCAACTTAAATTATGAAGATGGAACTGCACGGACATTTCCTTACCTACAAAAATACAACTAAACATGCACAACAGACTGTACAATTTAACTTCTTTAACATGTGATACAAAAAGATAAATCACCATAAATAATGGTTTGTGTGCGCGCGCGCGCGCACCTGTGTGTGTGTGTGGCGTGCGTGCGTGCGTGCGTGCGTGCGTGCGTGCGTGCGTGCGTGCGTGCGCGTGCGTGCGTGCGTGCGTGCGTGCGTGTGTGTGTGTGTGTGTGTGTGTGTGTGCATTTCTTTGTTAAGGTGAAATGGTAATATTCCCAAAAAGGGCAGTTCATTCGCCTGTACATGCAATTTTCATCATCTTGCAACACGAATACATTTTGTCAAGTTCAGTATTCTCTCTGTATATCTTTTTCGAGGCCTGAATATAATTTGTCAAATTCAATTTTCTTTCTGTAATTTTGTTGTTGTTGTTGTTGTTACTTAGAGGCCTGCATTGTTCGTTCGATTTTGCCGTTAAAGCTGGGCAGACGTCTGCTGTTCCTCGTTGTATCTTGTGATAACTTCCCTGATGCCCACACCATAGACGCACACACACTCACAGACAGACACACACAGACAGAAACACCACACCACCACACACAGCAACACTGGGGGGTGGGAGGTGGGGGTGGAAGGCAACAGGCGTCATAGAGAAGCCCAAGGGCATTCCAGTCATCCACGGTATCGATCCAAAGTCTTGGCATCAGAGGGAATTAGCAGCCACGTACCATGACAAATGGGGCATCGTTACACGCGCGGCTGGGAATAACGTTTTATCATCTCGAGTCCGAAGAGATGCGTGTGTAGGGGTGACTGTTTCGTCTATGAGGTCGAGAGAGAGAGAGAGAGAGGGATGGCATTAGGATGGGGTGCCAAGAATGGTAGGGGACCGATCAACGAAAATGATGATGGATAACAAAGAAAATCCTCAAAGAAAACTAGCAACTGGGCAGTTTCTAAATTGGAATGTCTGCAAACACTAGGATCATCAGTTTTTCCCCCTGCAACCCCCCCCCCCCCCCCTCCCTTACCTCCCCCTGGGCCTTTTTTATGGATGATAGAAGCAGTGGTAGTGGTTGGGTAATGTTGTTGGGTCTAGATTTAATGCAGACACTCACCCTCCCGCTGTACAGGTGGACGGAATATGTCTGGGGAGACGTTTCCACAGTTTATACCAGTCCTTTTCGTGAGAATGTGTCTACCATTAACTATCAGTGCGTCTGGGTCGGTATAATAATGGCTACGTTTCGCTTGTTATTACTAATGCCTTGAAAAATGGGTATCTCGTCGTAAACATCGATGTTGGAGGTAATGTGAAAATAACTGGCGGTGTATATGAATGTAATTCGCGTGACGTGAAAAGGCTGTGTGGAGGCAGTTGTGGGATGCAAGAAAGACTACAGAGGCAGAAGTAAAGGTGGAGAAGAAGATAAAGTTGGCATATGGGGCTGGGCTTTTTGCCAGTTATATTTAAGTATAATGAGTTTCCTTGAATTTAGTGTTTGTTTTGTCTGTAAATACAGAAGAAATTTGGTGCACTGCTGAGTTACTGCTTGTTGACAGCAGTATATCTGTTTGGGTCTTAATGTTTATGCAAAACAGTAACATTAATGAACAAAGCGCAACCAGAAGGAAAGTGATCGTGCAGGAAGCACGCAGACTTATGAAACCTTATTTTGTTTTGTGAGAAGATCATTACAA
>JADBJO010001500.1:385480-387980 GCA_016801955.1 Conus betulinus
GGGGGGGGTGATGGGGGGGGAAGGGGGAGAGGGAGGTGGGTGGGGGGGGGGGGGGGGGGGGGGGGAGGGGGTGTGTGGGGAAGAGAAAAGGGAGGGGGTGTGGGGGGTGGCGTGGGGGAGGGGGGGAAGGTGTGGGAAGAAGGGGGGAAAGATTTGTTGGGGGGTGTGAAGATCGGAGGGGGAGGGGGGGGGGGATGGTGTGGGGCTTGGAGGGCGGGGAAAACGAAGAAAGGGGTGGGTGGGGTGGAAAAGAGGAAGGAGGGGGGAAAAGGGAAGGTCGGGGAGAGGGAGCGGGGGAGGGGGGGGGGGGGGGGGGGGGGGGGTGGGGGCGGGGGGGGCGGGGGGGGGGGCGGAGCGGGGGGGGGGCGAGAGGCCGGGCTGAGGCGACTGGAGCGGGGTGGGGTTGGATTAGGGCTATGGGGGTGGCGTAGAGGTCGGAAGAAGCGCGTGGTTGGACCGGTCGTCCTGAATTCGTCACTTGTTCTTTCACTCCGCCCCTCATTCATAATGGTTTTTCATAGCGGTCAGGGGGCCCGTCGAATCCTAGGAACTATAATTCTCCTTGCCTCTGCATTGGGCCAGTTTCTAGGATGAACCCGTGGCCAAAGCAGAATATGAGGCCCAAGGGAGAGAAAAACAAGACCACGACGAGGAGGCCGGGACCAGCACGGCTGGAGACGGGAGGAACGTACTGATGAGTGTGTGCACCCCAATCAGCCAATGGCTCATCACCCAACCCCCAAAGACACGTCTCAAAGCCGGGGAGGGCGGAACGCAGGAAATTAATGTTCTGTCCCACGCCCCATGATAGGAATCATAAATGGTTTTAAAATACTGTGCTATATAAACAGACTTTAGGGGTGTGGATTTTAGCAAGGGGGCTGACATGCTGTCACCAGCATTCCTGTCTCCCGTCTCCCCCCTATAATTCTTGGGGTCGTTTTCTACTATTTTACTTTCGTTCCATATTAAATAATGACCCTATGCTCCCTTATATGACCAATACACCCATACCCACCCCAAAAATACCCCACAAATTAATAAATACCCTAAACCCATAACCTAATCCCAAATACTCTACCCATACCAACCAACACCTAATCACCATCCAACCTAATCAATAACATAAACCTAATATAAACACACCCCCGAGCTTCCCACCCCACTACCCCCCTCCCAATATCCTTATTTTTCCCTAGACGCCACCCACCCCCTCACACACACACACACACACCCCCACAACACCACACACACACCCACACACACACACACACCCACACACAACACTAGGTCGCTCTAGTCAGCATTCACGCAACGGTGGATTCATACCCCACACACACCGCACACACCCACCACCCACACCTCACACAGACCACACACACACAACGCACACACACACACACAACAGACCCACACACACACACACACACACACAACAACACAGACAACACACACAAACTGGGGGTACCACTACACATGCGTTGTTGAGGAACAGCAGTCACACAAAACGTCATTATGGATAAACTCGCTGGGGTTCAGCATCGAATCCAAATCGGATCGGAATCGAGTCGATCAGATAGATAGTAGATAGTATATAGTAGTAGCTGATAGAATACGAATAGAGAAGAAGAGAGGATAGTAGCCAGATCTATAGATAATCATAATAGTTTAGGGTAGATGAGATAGATAGATGAGACAACATACTTGTCAGACAGACAGACATACAGACAGAGAAATAATCACACTCATAATACGACACATACTATACCGAGAAGAGGGATAAAAGTTTTAGTTTGTTGCTGGAGAAACTGGGCGAAGCGAGAGATAGAGAGGGGTTGGGGGGGGTGGTGGGAGAGATAGAGAGAGACAAAGAAGAAGAGAGTATAGAGAGTATATGGAGGGAGAGAGATGCACGTAGATATGTAATTGTAGATGTTAATATTTCGCTCCCTCTCTCCCCTCTCTCTCTCGTTCTCATTCTCTCTCTCTCTTCTCTCTTCTCTCTGCGCGATGTTGTGTGTGTGTGTGTGTGTGTGTGTTTGTGTGTGTGTGTGTGTGTGTGTGTGTGTTGGTTGTGGTTGGGTGTGGGATACGTGTGCGTGTGTGTGTGTGTGTGTTGTGTGGGTGTGGGTGTGGTGTGTGTTGTGTGTGTGATGTGTTGTTGTTGGGTGTGCGTGTGCGCAGCAGCCGAACAGGATGTGTACGAGCTCGCGAGTCAATTACGGGTTTATATGTCCATGATCGAATTCGCGGGCCTAAATGCACGACATTTGCTAAAAACAGGTGTTTTTGATCAATGTGTTGTGCATATACCACAGCCTATATATAGTAGGAGTGATATAATCGCTTGGCACACAAACCGTATATGTCCTTGTGTTGGACAGCAGGGGGCCTGCGGTCACCAAGCTAAAACCACTAGTTCTAACGTAGTTCCACACTAATTGCGTTTGCTCGCGTTCGTGACATGACCATTGTAGCATGTCGTTTCTCATGATCGTGA
>JADBJO010001500.1:392980-397980 GCA_016801955.1 Conus betulinus
TGTGTGTGTGTGTGTGTGTGTGTGTGTGTGTGTGTGTGTGTGTGTGTGTGTGTATGCACGCGCGCGCGCGCGTTCGTGTGTATGTATTTGAAATTTTTTACGTTTTTTTTTCAGCAATTCTAAGTGCACACGGAACAAAGACTTGCAGAACACTAAATATTGATGAGCTGTCTCCGGCTATCCCTTGCGTGCAATGTCATAAAATGGTTAAGACTGTAAATCTTTCATGAATGTTTTCAGCATGTCTGTGTAATCTGAAAAAAAAGAAACCTGACATTTTCTTACCAATTATAATCAGTCGCAATCAATGCGGTGATCGAAGGTAATATGAGAAAAAAAAAACAGTTCATGTATATATCGCAAAACTAGTGCTTATTTTTTGTTTCAAGATGAGACCAGCTTACGCCATTTCTGAAAGCATTGGAAGAGATATGGATCAAAATCAAGATAAATGTATACTGGCTTCACAGGGACAGAACAAAGGAAGAATCTATCTGGTAAGTCAAACATGTGCAACCATAAGAAAGCAATCAAAGAAACAGCCTTTCTTGTTTCCACAATGCCAACAATTAAAAAAAAAACAAATCAATACGTCACATTCGGTCTTGTGGACTGTATCAAACAAAATCTAATAGCATCTATAAGCATGGGGAATGTGGAAATGTTGAGTGAAATATGGCATTCATCCTTTATGTCAATACGAGATGTCGACCAGCACCTGGACCAACTCTAGGCTGAAAGTTCATACATGCCAGACGAAAGGAAGATCTGTTACTCGTCTGCAGTATGCATCCACAGACCTTCAATCCATTCTAATTGCACTACCCCCCCCCCCCCCCTTCTGCCAACCCTCGTCCTCGTCCTCTTTTTCACAGCCTCCCCTTTCATTTATGTCCCTATCATATCTGATACCTAAGTGGGAAAACTCGGGTTTTGATTGTACCAGAGAGAGAGAGAGAGAGAGAGACAGACAGACAGACAGACAGACAACACTACAGACAGACAGACAGACAGAGGCAGAGGCAGACAGAGGCAGAGACAGACAGACACAGAGAGCAAGAAACAGAGAGACACAGAGACAGACAGACAGACAGGCAGACAGACAGACAGAGAGAGAAGCAGAGACAGTCTGACAGACGCAGAACAGAGAGAGAGAGAGAGAGAGAGAGAGAGAGAGAGAGAGAGAGAGAGAGAGACAGTCTGAGAGAGAGAGAGAGAGGCAGTCTGACAGGCAGAGACACGTAGACCAGAGAGAGAGAGAGAGACAGACAGACAGACAGACAGACGAGGACGGACAGACAGACAGACAGACAGACAGACAGACATAGGCTTATTTACACGTGACGCGTGACTCCAATAGGCAATTTACTTGTCTTGTTTAATGCAGTGTCATTTCACACATAATACTCTTTGCACGGTTCTTTACCGTGTCATCACTTCCTCATTCATCTTCTGAAGTAGAAATAATCGACAACGAAATTTTGATCTCTCACTGGTAATGAGATTTAGTTTATTTGTAAAAAAAAAAAAAATTTTTTTTTGCTTTGAAGGAAATCCATTAACTTCTGTATTTGTCTGTTTGTTTCTTTGTTTCTATCATAAGATTATACATTTATTATGGTTTATCTATATTTTTTCATACCGTAATACAACTTTTAAGCACAGCCTGCACGAATAAGATTAAAGAAAATGGATGCAAACACAATTATAACAGAATGCATCGTTTTGTAAGCAGGAGAGATATGGGGCTTGACAGCAGCGAAATGGCTTCGCCTTTATCTGCGCTGCACATGGCTCAACGACAGAAGCAAAAAGTAATTTCTGTGACAAATGGTTGGCTGAAAATCAAATTGGGGATGACAAATTGAAGGGATATTGTTACGAAGCTCGTTAATGGAACGCAGCACGATGTCAGTGCGCGCGCGCGCGCGCGCGCGCGCGTGTGTGTGTGTGTGTGTGTGTGTGTGTGTGTGTGTGTGTGTGTGTGTGTGTGTGTGTGTGTGACGGACAGAGAGGAAGAGACAGAGAATCAAGAGGCTGATAATCACAGAGAACAGAAAGAAGAAAAATAAACGAGAGAGACAGACAGACAGACAGACAGACAGACAGACACAAACGGAGGGACCGATAGACAGTCAGATAGACAGAGAGAACAGACAGACTGAGAGAAGGAGAGAGAGAGAGAGAGACAGAGAGAGAGAGAGAGAGAGAGAGAGAGAGAGAGAGAGAGAGAGAGAGAGAGAGATTCAATGAACCTGAAGCAGACTGATGCGTTGCGGAAGCGAGCCGGCATACAAATAAAATATACAAAACAATGTCCCCCCCCCAAAAGACACGGTTATTCAACATGCAATGTAAAAGAGACAAGCGAATCGTCGAAAGATATGTCTTCATTAGACGTGACAGAAAAGGTAGCAGACATCAAAATACACGAAATAATACTCAGCAGATAGCTTTCTGAAGCAATAATAGCGGTTCTCCCGTTTACAGCAATTTGAGGAGTATTGTTTGGTGCAGTTTTGTGTGTCTGGCTTTTAGACATCTAAAGAAGCAAATTTGTCGAGCTATACTTGTCTGATTTGCGGTGCGCATTAAATACGCTTTTTGTGCGCTTTTCGTGTATCTATTTATTCATTCCTTCATTCATTTATTTAGATTTTTTTGCTCCAAGAATCAGTTTTATGCATGAAAGGAACGCTTATTACAACAGAAATATAATAAATTGTAAATTAATATATCTCCTGATCATTTTACATAAGCCTTTTGCCTGTGTGTGTGTGTGTGTGTGTGTGTGTGTGTGTGTGTGTGTGTGTGTGTGTGTGTGTGTGTTTTCTTTCTAATTCCACTATATAAATCTTTGATTGTTTTAAAAAGTAATTTCATTGAATGATTATGTTAAGAAGATGAATTTGTTCAGATGAGAATCATTGAGATTCTTTTGTGAATTGAACTATTGTGTTAGGTCTCATAATATTGGAAAGCCAGAACAAAACGAAGTTCGCCTTCTTTTGAATTTTGGCCGCACAATGGACATATCCAACTTCATATCATCGTGAATGTCTATAACGGTGATAACGAACTGAAATATCTTACACGTCTAATCTGAAACTAGTCATGGAACTTTTTATGTGAATCAGATTTATCAGTATTAAGACAGAGCATTAAAAAGCACCTTGTTTGTAAAAGATAACCTGAAGTGAAAGAACACGACTTTTCGTGCCCAGGCTCTTAGTCAAGTGAAACAGAGACAGAAAAAAAAACCCTGAAAAGCAATACTGAAAACAGATCTATTACCAGTATTAATTCACAGTTCCCACACTTCAGAAACACTCCACACACTCCAAACCTTCAGAAGCTTTGCTCACCTCCTGATCGTCCGGAGACCATATTCCGCAGGTGATGGAGGTGTTGTCCAAGTTCAGCATAGACGACCAGTACCTCTGTCCAGCCACTGAGCCTACCAGCACGAAGCCATCCCGGTAGCAGATGAGGGCCATGCGCCCGTCATGTGACCACGCGAAGTCGGTCACCTGCAACAGACAGAGGTAAGGGAGGTAAGTGTACGTTTTCCCCCCAACGTGCATTTTGTGTGTGCTATTGGAGACTGATTCCATTCTTTCGGTAGAGTTCGTCAAGGTTGCCTTCTATCTCACTCGCTTTTGAACAAGACGATTAACGAACAAACAAAAAAAAAAAAAAAAAAGGAAAAACGAAACGAGTGGGTTACATGAATTTTTACTGTACAATAGAACTCAATACCATACGATACAATAAGATATGATATAATACAATAAGATACGATATAATACAATACAGTACGATTCAATGCAAGACGATGCAATGCAATACAATACAATACAATGCAAAGCAAAGCGATGCAATACAATACGATACAGTGCAATACAATACAATACAATACAGTACAGTGCAATGCAATGCAATGCAATGCAACGCAATGCAATGCAATGCAATGCAATACACTACAATACAACTCCTTGCAGTTCCAGCACTTGGCAGTTTTACACACACTGTCCGAGGTCAGGATGGACGTCATCCACACTCACAGTTCATGCCTCTGGTTACATGCTTAATCGGTAAATCTTACATGTTGAAACAAAAAAAAAAAAAAAAAGAAACACGGGAATTTTGTAAGTGAATTCTTTTTCTTAGTATCAAACAATTTGCGGAAATTTACATTATGCTTTATTTTTGTAACGGTGATGGATCTGAGCAATTCTTAAGTTGGGTGAAGTAATTATGTTAATTCTAAACACGTCGAGTCTGAGTCTCTGACAGTTCACACGGCCAATAGGCTATGGGAAGTATATACCATTCTATCCTTTTTCAACCCTTAAAAACTCGGGAGACGAACACGTGATGTCCCATACATCTTTAGATAACTACCCACCGAACTGCTTGGTAAGGAAACACTACCATATGTCCGAGTGGGTGACTAAAAATCATTGTGTGCAGAATGTCTGGAGAGAGAATATGATAATATGGTATATACTTCCCAAGTCTACAACACAAACGTTATGTGCGTGTTCGGTTTTAAAAACATCAGTTTTGAGCCCTTCGAGTTGGTTGTTTTCGTGAATAATGTATTTCTCATTTGAAGTTAGTAATCTTGTGCGAGGGGGTGTGTGTGTGTGTGTTGTGTGTGTGTGTGTGTGTGTGTGTGTGTGTGTGTGTGTGTGTGTGTGTGTGTGTGTGGTGAGTGAGTGAGTGTGTGTGTGTGTGTGGTGTGTGTGTGTGTGTGTGTGTGTGTGTGTGTGTGTGTGTGTGTGTGTGTGTGTGTGTGTGTCCGTCCGTCTGTCTGTCTGTCTGTGTCTATGTGTGTGTGTCTGTATGTGTCTGTATCTGTGTGTCTGTGTGCATTCATGCGCGTGCGCGAGCACATGAATATATATTCGTCATTGTTTTACAAACTTACTTTGGGGACTTTTCATTCTTTCATTGTTATAGTTTTTTCGTATCCTTTTTTTTTTTTAATGTTTTTG
>JADBJO010001500.1:402980-405480 GCA_016801955.1 Conus betulinus
GACAGAGAGAATAGAGAGACAGAGACAGAGAGAGAGACAGAGAGAGAGAGAGGACAGAGACAGAGAGAGAGAGAGACAGACAGAGACAGAGAGAGATAGAGGACAGAGACAGAGAGAGAGAGACAGAGACAGACATTAGAGAGAGAGAGAGAGAGATAGAGAGAGAGAGCCAGCCAGCCAGACGGTCGAAATAACATAAGACATTTCTTTCCTTTTTTTTTTTAAATCATGTCCTTGAGCTTTTGACCTTTCCGTTTTCTGTTGGTCGTGAGAATGTACCACAAAAGAGTCGACGTTACTATTGTTCATGGTTGGTGGGAGGGAGAATGTGGGTGGGGGGGGGGGGGGGGGGGGGGGGGGGGGGGGGTGGGGGGGGGGGGGGGGGGGGGGGGGGGGGGGGGGGGGGGGGGGGTGAAAGGGAGGGGAATAATGTGTGAAAAAGAACTACCATGATTTCTATCCCTTTACCTTAAATTACAACACTACCCCCTGTTTCCAGCGATGAGAAGTGGACCGCTCAAAACGATGACCATTGTTCCGTGGTGTTCAGATGCCCAGTGCAGCTTGTGGATTGTTAACGGAGAGGGTCGATTTATTGTAGAAAATGTTGATGTGTTAGTCCTGGCTGATTGCACACTCTCTCTCTCTCCTCAGCCTCTCCTCTCTCTCGTCTCTCTCTCTCCCTCTCTCCATCGCTCTCTCTCTCAGACTCTCCCTCTCACACTCTCTCTCCTCTCTCCTCCTCTCTCACACACACGACCCACAGCAACACCACGCACGAACACTGCACACACGAACATGCACGCATGAAACATGCCCAGACCAACCGACAAACACAGACACACACAAACACACAACACACTACACACTCATGCAAAAGCGTGCGCGAGTCAATGCCACGCATGGACACACACACACACACCCACACACAACACACACACACACCTCCTTTCTTCCCCCATATACGCCCGGGGCCCCCCCCCCCCCCCCCCCCCCCACCCCCCCCGCCCGCGCCTTTCCCCCTTCTCCAACACACCCACTCCCTTCCTGTCCCTGTTGTCTGAATTTGCATGGATCACTTATATCGCTTCCCTCCCAATCCTCCATGCTTTACGTCCATCCCCCCCCTTCCCCCCTTCCCGCATCTGTGTCGTTGCTGAAGACCATTGAGGATGATGGAGTTGCCTTTACTGGGAGCAAGCTTTATGGGGAAATTCGATGCTAAGTATTGACTCGAACCTGAAATTCTGTAGCATATCTTCTCAGTTGTGAAATACAATCTGCGATATCGATTTCCCTATGATATCCTATATTAAGGTATACAAAAGAGGGAGGAGTGTGGTTGTGTCTGGGGGAGAGGGGGGGGGGGGGGGGGGCAGGAGGAAAATAGAAGAATGAAAGGGAAGAGAGTTTAACTGATTGGTTGTCATCATGAATATATTACATATATCATGATGTCACCGTGTTCATTGTTGTTAATTTTTTTTTTTTTTCAGAGCAGAACTGTTTGTATCATAACAGTTTCTCCAAAAAATTTGCTGAAACGCTCGCTCGTTTTCCCTGTCCTGACACCCTACCCCCCCTGACCTCACCCCCAAAGCACATCCAATTTCCTCCTTTTCAAAAGCATGGAAGGTGTTATCTTTTATCTGAATGGTTTTGCATTTCAGAGATTCTACCACTTCACACACACACACACACACACACACACACACACACACACACACACACACACACACACACACACACACACACACACACACACACACACACACACACATACACACACACACACACACACACACACACACACACACACACACACACACACACACACACACACACACACACACACACACACACACACACATACACACACATACACACACACACACAGGCCCTCTACTGCTCTCCTCTTCCGATGCTGTCCCCCTCCTCCTCCTCCTCTCTCTCCCTGATGACTATAGAAGATGATAAACCCACCTTTCTTGAAACCTAACACGAAAGGAAACACTGCTCAAAGCACTGTCTCACAATATATAATTATATAACTCATCTTCTGAATTGTGAAATACTAGCTGCAATGACGAAATCCATCATCATTTCCTTTACCATGGCATGAGACGAACAAGAAGAATCAAGGAAACACGCCGCGGTCGATGATGACACTAAGAAATGTTGATCTGAGAAAAAAAAAAAAAATCAAGCAAGTACTGTCAGTGTCTGGGAGACATCACTGCTGCCTACACCAAAGAACTGGTAACTGAGATCGATTTGCGTTTTCCCAGATAGGGAAGAGGCGGAAGAGGAGAAGAAGAGAGAGAGAGAGAGAGAGAGAGAGAGAGAGAGAGAGAGAGAGAGAGAGAGAGAGAGAGAGACAGACAGACAGACAGACAGACAGACAGACAGACAGGCAGGCAGGAAGAGAGAGAGTATTTGTTCATTTCCTCACTATTGCTCCTCATGAAGGGACACAGGGAACAATCACTGGGTACACTTC
>JADBJO010001500.1:412980-415480 GCA_016801955.1 Conus betulinus
AACAGTCATTATGTGTAACTTCTGAGTTGTGAAATGCTAGCTGCAATGACGGAAGCCATCATCATTTCCTTTACCATGGTAAGAGACGAACAGGAGGAATCAAGGAAAAGCGCCGTGGTCGATGATGACACCAGGACCAGTTGATCTGAAACAATCGAGCAAATACTGACAGCATCCGGGAGACATCACCGCTGCCTGCACTAAGGAACAGGTGACTGAGATCGATTCGGGTTTTCCCAGACAGGGAAGAGAGAAGGAGGAGCAAGAGAGAGAGAACTCTGAAAGGTTTAATTGTTAGGCCACCGACCTGTATACAATGGGTACACGTTTGCTGAGAATGAAATAAAAATGGGTGCGGGTTATCAGCAAAAGGAAGTCATTTTCTTTCCAGAGAGACACTTATAAGCAAACAATTACAAGTGGAGATAATTCAAGGAAATAAACCAATTTAAACAAAAATATTTTCACTTGCGTTTAAAACCGACCACAACACATATTCATATACCTAGTTTCCGTTCATAAGTTCACGTCTAGTTTTCAGGGCATAACATATATACATTGGCGAATTTCTAAGGATCATCATGTTTTCAGATTGCATGAAATAAGCTAAACAATCGCCATTTGATATAGGAATAGAATCTTGATAAATATTCTTCTCGCAAATATGAGTACTTTAGACATTCAAATGATACTGAACATTACGTAATGGGTGAAAACAAGTGCAGGTTAACAATTTCTCAGTCATTATATAAATGACTTGACAAGTATTTGAACTTTTGGGTAAAAAATTTGAACTTTTGGGTAAAAAAATGGGGGATGAAGAAAATGGGAGAATATGTCATAAATATGAGAAATCCTTCACTAGCTGCCTGAGGAAGCCATCGGAATCTCTCTCGAAGGCAGGTCTATTAGTATTGCCTGCTTCTAGGCTCCTAGGCCTTTCGTCCGCTGGGAGACACGGCTGATTGTGTCTGAGCGCTTGGCGTCAAATAGAGACACACCACAATCCATAATTCTGTGGTGTTCTCAGCACCAAGGGTTAAAAAAAAATCCAACAGCACCCCAAAGCAGCCAGCGAAGGGTAGTAAATGGAACACCACGAAAGCGTGGAGAGGGAAAAAGTTGCTGAAAAAACTAAAAGCATTATGCAAACAGTATAAGATACACGGAACAATCTTTGAGCCTATGCTTGAGAATCCATTCAAGGATGCAAGGGAGGTCAAAAGATATGGAACAGTGTGAGAGGTCAGCTCCGCTGTTCAATAATCCAAGCATTGTCAGTGGCTAAGAATTGTACAGAACAACCTTTACTTGGATCTGCTAAGAGATGCAATCTCCCACTGACTGACCAAACAATATAATGCTGGACAATTAAGTAGTAGGTGAAAACAAGTGCAGGCTAACAATTCTTCAGTCATTATATAATGACTTGACAAAGATTTGAACTTTTGGGGGAAAAAATAGAATATGAAGAAAAATGGGGGGAATATATCATAAATATGAGAAACCCTTCGCTAGCTGCCTGAGGAAGTCATCGGAATCCCTCTCGAAGGCAGATCTATTAGTATTTTTAGACATTCAAACAAGAAATGAAATTCGTTTTCATTTTATTTATTAAAAATGGACAGGTTTTTTTTTTTTTTGGTTGTTCGTCATGTTTGTCATTACTTTTTAAAATCGCATGATACCAAACGAAATCTCGAAAGAGGAGACCGAAATTTACTAACTGTGATAACTGACAAATATTTTTCTGTGTAGAATGTGGATTTGAATGATATGTATGTTGAAAAACGGTCGCTCTGAGACATTTTTGCATTCTCCAGTCTTGCAATCCACATTCCTCGTTTGAGTTCCTTCAAGAGCATCACTTCATTTTCAACCCTCCATTTATCCAAGCTCTCTGAAAAACCAAAAATATCAAGACATCTGTTAATATGATATGGCCAGTTATGATGCCTGAAATGACCACGGGTAAACTCGGGAAATCTTAGTCAGAATCATCAAGTGGGCTTGCTAGAGAGAGAGAGAGAGAGAGAGAGAGAGAGAGAGAGAGAGAGAGAGAGAGAGAGAGAGAGAGAGAGACAGACAGACACAGACAGACAGACAGACAGCAGACAGAGCAGAGTGATTGTTTCAATTGCTGACCACTGCTCCTCATGAACAGATACATTGAATAATCACTGGGCACAGTTCTCTGATAGTTTTATCACCGTCACCATCATCATCATCATCATATCGGCAGTAGCAACAGCAGCAAACAACAACAACAACAGCAGCAGCAGCAGCATCAACAGCATCAAGTACATGTATCAATGATTAGTTCAAATAGAGCCATAAGTTACATATTCACTTGAGGAGGGAGAAAGCAGACAGTATGACAGAAAGACTTGAAGCAAGAAAGAACACCGGCCATGAGTTTCTTTTTGTTTTTGTTTTGTTTTGTTTCGTTTAGTTTTTTTGCTATAGTAGAAGGAACGCTGTGAGCTCGTCTGTCAGCAGA
>JADBJO010001501.1:0-25000 GCA_016801955.1 Conus betulinus
TGATTCTTTCTTAGAAGTAGGATGGAAGTGTACAGTGTTCTGTTAATGATGCTGGCTTCGAGGTGAGGAGTACTGTTTTGTGCAGCTACTTTGGATGTCTTGTTTTTGACACGTGAGAAAGATATATTGTACAAAAAATATATCCATGCGTTTTATACCGGGTATTGAATATTCGTTACTTTTTCACTGTGATATGTTTGTTTATCTGTCGTTTGGTTATAAAGTATCTTTTGCAAATATAACGCGCGCGAAACACACACACACACACACACACACACACACACACACACACACACACACACACACTAAGAGAGACACAGACAGGTAAGACAGACAGAGAGAGGAGAGAGAGAGAGAGCGAGAGAGAGAGAGAGAGAGAGAAGACGGAGAGAGAGAGAGAGGGAGAGAGAGAGAGAACAAATCCATAGGCAAAGAACATGGTTATATGGTCCCATGAAGTCGTTGTCACTGGCCCTTGCGTATATAAAGCACAGTTTCCGTCTTTGGCGTCATTGTTCGGGATCGACCACAAACAAGACAGAACCAAAACAAACCAAACCCTCCAAAACAATATAGGAAAAGAAAACAAGCCTTAACAGAACACCCCGAATAACATGATTACAGAAAGAACACCCCGAATAACATGATGACAGAAAGAACACACCGAATAACATGATAAAAACAACACCCGAATAATATGACGACAGAATGAACACCCCGTATAACATGATGAAAGAAAGAACACCCCGAATAACATGATGACAAAAACAACCACCCCAGATAACATGATGACAGAAAGAACACCCTGAATAACATGACAGAAACAACACCCCTAATAACATTATGGCAGAAATAACACCCCGAATAACGTGATGATAGAAAGAACACCCTGAATAACACGACAGAAAGAACACCCCGAATAATATTACAGAAAGAATACCCTGAATAACATGATGAGAGAAAGAACACTCCGAATAACATGATGACAGAAAGAACATCCCGAATAACATAATGACAGAAAGAACACTCCGAATAACATGATGACAGAAAGAACATCCCGTATAACATGATTACAGAAAAGAACATCCGAATAACATGATGACAGAAAGAACACCCCCGAATAACATGAAGACAGAAAGAACACATTGAATAAGATGACAGAATTAACACCATGAATAACATGATGACAGAAAATAAACCCCGAATAACATAACGACAGAATTAACACCCGAATAACCTGACAGAAATAACACACCGTATAACATGATGACAGAAAGAACGCCCCGAATAACATGACGACAGAAAGAACACCCTGAATAACATGATGACCGAAAGAACACCTGAAAAAACATGACAGAAGGAGCACCCCGAATAACATGATGACAGAAAGAACACCCCGTATAACATGATGACAGAAAGAACACACCCGAATAGCAAGATGACAGAAAGAACACCCCGTATAACATGATTACAGAAAGAACACCCGAATAATATGATGACAGAAAGAACACCCCAAATAACATGACAGAAAGAACACCCTGAATAACATGACACAATTAACACCCCGAATAACATGACAGAAATAACACCCCGTATGACATGATGACAGAAGTAACACCCCGAATAACATGATGAGAGAAAGAGCACCCTGAATGGCATGATGACAGAAAGAACACCCCCCGAATAACATGACGACAGAAAGAACACCCCGTATAACACGATGACAGAAAGAACAACCAGAATTACATGACGACCGGAATATAAGCATTAAAAGAACATTCTGAATAGTATGATAATAGAATACAAATACCACAGAACGCCCTACAATGATATGGTGACACAATTTAAAACGAGACTGCAGCATCCTGAACAGTGTGATAAGGGAAAATAAAACATTGCCAGAAACCCTTAGATAGCATGATGACAGCACACAAACATTGTGGAACACCTGAATATAACAACATAGGACTAACATTACCAGAACACGCTGAATAACAGGACATAGGACAAACATTACCAGAACTCAAAGAAAATAATAATAATAACATTGATATCCATTAAAGCAGTTACACCGCATATGTTCATGTTTACACTTGGGTGTTTGTGGGGATTTTCCATTCACATATAAATCTGATATGACTTTTTTTTTTTTTTTTTTAGAAATCTTCATATAGTAAGTGTCACGGGGGGCGGGGAGAAGAGGGGGGGGGGGGGGGAAGTACCACAGACACAGACACAAAGGTCTCTTCCATGTTGTGGACGTCTGATGCAAACTAAGGTGCAGGACTCTTCACAGAATGTGTGTCGTGGTCGTTACTCCCTAGGCACTGGACCGTTCATGTAGCAGATTCGGAGTGTTTGCCACAGATGAAGGCGTAGGACTCTTCATACGGAGGGCATCAACTTCAGACTAAAAGCGTAGTGACATGCACATCGAGGAGTTGCTTCAAAAGGCACGGGACGCTTCGTATAGTGAGTGTTACTACAAAGGAATGTGATTCGTCCTATAGTGTATGTAAGGGTGGCCCCACTACAGAGGCATGTGACTACTTCACGTAGCGAGTGACGGCGTAGCTGCTACAGTGATAGCCATAGGGATTCTTTTATTTAAGTGGTGGGTTTCAGGGTAGCCACACTAGTGAAAGGCGGACAACTCTTCACGCAGCGGGTGATGGGGTAGCTACTACAGTGATAGTGATAGGGGTTCTTTTATTAAGTGGTGGGATTCAGGGTAGCCACACTAGAGAAAGGCGGACAACTCTTCACGCAGCGGGTGATGGGCTAGCTACTGGAGGCGAGGTCAAGGGACTGTTCATAACAGTGGAAGTAAGCATGCTTATCACCGTCGAAGGCATCGACTGTGGCTACACACTGGACTCTCCTCACAGTTGGTGTCAAGACTGATAACTACAAAGGCACAGGACTCTCCATGTAGGGAATTTCAAGAGTGGTTGCTACAAAATTTTAAAAAAGATCATCATCATCATCATCATCATCATCATCATCATCATGACAACATAGCATTTACAGAGCGCCTTGCCGAAGGTTCTGTGCGCTGACAATCCACACTCTCCTGTACAGAACGGGCTGCCTACCTGGGTAGTGCCCCACTGAAGAGCTGCCTGCCGGTGCTTCATTCAGTCGTTTCCTGTGTCATCCAGTCAATATTGTTCGCTCAGTTCCTTACTTCCTTACTTGCTTTCAATTTCTCACGCAGGGTGCATGTTATATGTAACGTGTCATCCATACCAACGGCCAAACTGACCTTCTCTTCTGAAAGTTGGTGACGGGATTTTACGAGTGTGCCAGATGTTGTGTGTGCGTTCTCACACAGGACCTAGGTTTATAGTCTCATTTGAAGGACTGTTTGGGAAATGGAGTCAGAACCAATGTTGACTCCGAGCGAAAAATCCCCTGTACCGAAACGGCCCGGCGGAGATTCGAACCTGCGACCCCAGGATTACCAAGAGTACGAGTCCGGCGTTCTACCAACTGAGCTATTCGGCCCCCGGATTCTTCATGTAGATATTTTAAGGGTGGCAACTACAAAAGGCACAGGACTCCCCCTCACAGTGTGTGTGTCAGGGTGGTTAGCGAAGGAAAGGTGTATGACTGTTTCATATGGTTGGTGTCGGAATATTCACCGCAGAATAAGGCACAGGAGTCTTCACAGACTGGGCTTGGCGTAGCGAGTGTTAGGGTGGATATCACAGAATAAGACATAGTACTCTTCATATAGTGTATGTGTGCGCGCGCGCGCGTGTGTATGTATGTGTGTGTGTGTGTGTGTGTGTGTATGTGTGTGTGTGTGTGTGTGTGTGTTGGGATCGTTACCAGAACAAAGGCCTAGGAATTGTCATTTAGCAGGTGTCATCGTGGTTACTACCGACAAAAGCGTAAGACTTTTCGCCTGGAAGTGTCAGCATGATGACTATTAGAAAAAAAAAAAAAAAAAAACACGAGACTCTGAACATGGTAGGTGCCAGGGCTGTTGTTGCCCAGGCGTAGACCTCGTTGCCTTCAATGTCTGTTCCTTTAAATGCCGGGTTTTATTGCCATTAAAGTCCTGTTTTTCTTTGAATCTGAACCTTCAAGACTTTCAAGAAGATTCTATTAATGTTGGATGTTGCGCCTTAAACCCGTTCCTTGAAATGTTGCGCTTTGTCTCGGTGTTTTGTGCCCGTAACGTCTATTTCTTTGAATGTGTCAGGAGTAATGTGGCAGTTGATACACGCATGGATTGTGTGTTGGAGGATTGGTGTGGTAGTTGATACACGCATAAATTGTGTTTCAGGACTGGTTTGGTAGCTGATACACGCGTAAATTGTATGTTTCAAGATTGGTTTGGTAGTTGATATACGCATGAATTGGTATGTTTCAGGACTGGTTTGGTAGCTGATATAGACATAAATTGTATGTTTGAGGACTGTTTGGTAGCTGATACACGCATAGATTGTATGTTTCAGGACTGGTTTGGTAGCTGATACACGCATAGATTGTATGTTTCAGGACTGGTTTGGTAGCTGGTATACACATAAATTGTATGTTTCAGGGCTGGTTTGGTAGCTGATATACGCATAAAGTGTATGTTTCAGGACTGGTGTGGTAGTTACTATACGCATGAATTGTATGTTTCAGGATTGGTGTGGTAGTTAACTATACGCATGGATTGTGTGTTTCAGGATTGGTCTGGCAGTTGATGCGAGCGTACACTCTTGTGATCCTGTCCAAACTTACCGTGGCTGACAGCAAGGATCCCTTCCAGGACTCGCAGATTATCGACTGGGTCAACGAAAAGGTAAGATCTGCAGAACACTGTGTCGGCAGACAGATTTCAGTAAAGCTTCAGGATGGTTACCGCAAACAAGGCATGACATTCTCCACATCGGGAATGGCTTTGTCATGATTGTTATTTACAAATAACATGGGACGCCTCACATATAGTTGGGGGGGGGGGGGGGGGGGGGGTGTGTGTGTGTGTATGCTTATTGCATCCCATGTAATCATGTGCGTACTTGTTTTTATTCTATCTCACACACCTGTGCGCAAGCTTACTCAATTTTTTTTCCAGTGTTGTACTTGCTCGCTCTATCTTACACACCCCTGCTACATGCTCACGCCATCTAGTACACCCATCTGCACGCTGGCTTCCTCTGAAACACCCATCTGCACGCTGGCTCCCTCTGACACACCCATCTGCACGCTTGTCCTATCTCACATCCATCTGCACGCTGGCTCCAGCTGACACACCCATCTGCACGCTTGTCCTATCTCACATCCATCTGCACGCTGGCTCCAGCTGACACACCCATTTGCACGCTCGCCCCATCTGACACACCCATTTGCATGCTGGCCCCATCTGACACACCCATCTGCACGCTGGCTCCCTCTGACACACCCATCTGCACGCTTGCCCCATCTGACACACCAGTCTGCACGCTCGCCCCATCTGAAACACCCATCTGCACGCTGGCCCCATCTGACACGCCCATCTGCACGCTCGCTCACTCTTACAGACTTATGTACACGCTCTGTTTATTTTACGCACCTGTGCACACTCTTACTCCATTTTACACACACACTTGTGTACACGCTTACGTCATCTTACGCACCCGCTGTAAACATTCTCACTCCATCATGATTATACATACGTGTCGAATGTTCCACGTCATCGTGCGCATGCTTACTGTACTTTACTGAGCGCTGTACGCACAGTCCCATCCGCCGTCATACACACCCTGGGTATGGATGTGTTAAAGCTCACTCCGTCTGACCATTGTCTGTGTTGCAGGTACCAAAGGAACATCAAATCAAGGATTTCAACGACAAGAAGCTAAGCGACGGTGTGACCATCGCCAAGGTCATTGACGCCATCAAGCCTGGCATCGTCAACTGGGACAACATCAACATGGACTGCAAGGACGATGACGTCAGTTTGCTGTTGCTTGTTGTAATAATGATGACGTCAGTCACTGTTAGTGTAGTGATGACGTCAGTCACTGTTCATGTAGTCATGACGTCCGTCACTGTCTGTTGTTGTTGTCACCGTGACGTCAGTGACTGTTGTTGTCGTCACTGTGACGTCAGTCACGGTCTGTTGTTGTTGTCACTATGATGTCGGTCACTGTCTGTTGTTGTTGTTGTTGTCACTGTGACGTCATTGACTGTTGTTGTTGTTGTTGTCACTGTGATGTCAGTCACTGTCTGTTGTTGTCACTATGATGTCAGTCATTGTCTGTTGTTGTTGTCACTATGACGTCAGTGACTGTCTGTTGTTCACTATGATGTCAGTCACTTTCTGTTGTTGTTACAATGATGTCAGTCACTGTCATTGTCACTATGAGGTCAGTCTCTGTCTGTTCTTGTCACTTTGATGTCAGTCTCTGTCTGTTTTTGCTGTCACTATGATGTCAGTCTCTGTCTGTTGTTGTCACTATGATGTCAGTCTTTGTCACTATGATGTCAGTCTCTGTCTGTTGTTGTCACTATGATGTCAGTCACTGTCTGTTGTTGTCACTATGATGTCAGTCATCATCTTGCTGTTGTTGTCACTATAACGTCAGTCACTGTCCGTCGTCGTTGTTGCCACTATAACGTTAGTCACTGTCTGTGTTGCCACTATGGTGATAGTCACTGTCTGTTGTTGTTGTCACTATGATGTCAGTCACTGTCTGTTGTTGTTGTCACTATGATGTCAGTCACTGTCTGTTGTTGTTGTCACTATGATGTCAGTCACTGTCTGTTGTTGTCACTGACATCAGTCAGTGTCTGTTTGTTGTTGTCACTATGGTGTCAGTCACTGTTGTTGCCACTATGACGTCAGTCACTGTTGTCACTATGTCTTCAGTCACTGCTGTTGTCAGTATGACGTCAGTCATTGTTGTAGTCAGTATGGAGTCGGTCACTGTTGTTGACACTATGACGTCAGTCACTGTTGTCACTGTGACGTCAGTCACTGTTTGTCATTACGACGCCAGTCACTGTTGTTGTCACTATGACGTCAGTCACTGTCTGTTGTTGTCACCATGATGTCAGTCACTGTTTGTTGTTGTCACCATAATGTCGGTCTCTGTCTGTTGTTGTTGTCACTATGATGTCAGTCTCTGTTGTTGTTGTCACTATGATGTCAGTCACTGTCTGTTGTTGTCACCATGATGTCAGTCACTGTTTGTTGTTGTCACCATAATGTCGGTCTCTGTCTGTTGTTGTTGTTACTATGATGTCAGTCTCTGTCTGTTGTTGTTGTCACTATGATGTCAGTCACTGTCTGTTGTTGTTGTCACTATGATGTTAGCCTCTGTCTGTTGTTGTCACTATGATGTTAGCCTCTGTCTGTTGCTGTCACTATGATGTGTCAGTCACTGTCTGTTGTTGTCACTATGATGTCAGTCTCTGTTGTTGTCACTATGATGTCAGTCACTGTCTGTTGTTGTTGTCACTATAACGTCGTAACTGTCTGTTGTTGTCACTATAACGTCAGTCACTGTTGTTGTTGTCATTATGACGTCAGTCAGGGTCTGTTGCTGTCACTATGACGTCAGTCACTGTCTGTTGTTGTCACTATGACGTCTGTCACTGTCTGTGATGAATATAGAATGTAGACACTGTTATTTCTGTGATGTATGAATGGTAAGGTTTAGAATGCAGACACCATTCTTTCTGCGATGTATAAATGGTAACATGGTACAGAATGCACCAACACCAACCACTCTTTCTGTGATATACGGATGGTAACATGGTACAGAATGCATTAACACCAACCACTCTTTCTGTATGTATGGATGGTAACATGGTACAGAATGCACTAACACCAGCCATTCTTTCTGTTATGTATGGATGGTAAAATGTACACATTGCACTAATACCAACCACTCTTTCTGTGATGTATGGATGGTAACATGGTACAGAATGCACCAACACCAACCATTCTTTCTGTGATGTATGGAAGGTAACATGTACAGAATGCACTAACACCACTCTTTCTGTGATGTATGGATGTAACATAGTACAGAATGCACCAACACCAACCATTCTTTCTGTGATGTATGGAAGGTAACATGTACAGAATGCACTAACACCACTCTTTCTGTGATGTATGGATGTAACATAGTACAGAATGCACCAACACCAACCACTCTTTCTGTGATGTATGGATGGTAAAATGGTACAGAACGCACTAACACCAGCCACTCTTTCTGTGATGTATGGATGGTAACATGGTACAGAACGCACTAACACCAGCCACTCTTTCTGTGATGTATGGATGGTAACATGGTACAGAATGCACTAACACCACTCTTTCTGTGATGTATGGATGGTAACATGGTACAGAATGCACCAACACCAGCCACTCTTTCTGTGATGTATGGATGGTAACATGGTACAGAACGCACTAACACCAGCCACTCTCTTTTCTGTGATGGCGTGAACGTCTAGGAGAGGCTGGGCAACGCCCGCTACGCCATTGGCCTGGCCCGGAAGATCGGCGCGGGGGTGTACGCCCTGCCCGAGGACATCGTGGAGGTCAAGAACAAGATGCTGCTGACCGTGTTCGCCTGCCTGATGGTGCGGGACCTCTCCGCCCGCAACCTGACCCAGCACCAGGGGCAGAGCAACAACCACGACTGAGGGGCCAGTGCCCGCCCGCCCGCCCGCCCGCCTGCAGGCAGCATCAGAGACTTCTTGATGGACTTTCTCTCTTTATCTCTCTCTCTGTATCTGTCTCTGTCTTTCTGTGTCTCTGTCTGTCTGTCTGTCTCTCTCTCATGAGGGACAATAGCCTATATATGGTTAAAACATCTGAATTTGAATCTGAATCTCTCTCTCTCCATCTCTCTCTCTCTCTCTCTCTCTTTCAGTCTCTCTCTCTCTCTTTCTTTCTCGCTGTCTCTCTCTCTCTTTCAGTCTCTCTCTCTTTTCTCGCTTTCTCTCTCTCTCTCTCTCTCTCTCTCTTTCCCTCCCTCTCCCTCTCTCTGTCTCTCTTCTCTCTTTCTATCTCCCCCTCCCTCCCTCTCTCCCTCCTCTCCTCTCTCTTTCTCTCTCCCTCTCCCCCTCCCCCCCCCCCCCCCCCCCTCTCTCTCTCCCACTCTCTGTTTGTTTTATTGTCATTCCATCCCATCGCGCACATGAATTGTAAACGTGTTGGCCTCAGACATTCTTGGCCTTTTCTGTGGGTCGTACAGCGTGGTCCAGGGGGAACGTGTGGTGATGTCATGGGGGTCCGAGGACCCACCTTTTGGGGGAGCGTTCACATCACAGCGGTCTGATTGTGTGAAGTCTTTGACATTTCACTATGCAGCATAGCAGGGTTAACGGCTTCAGCCTCTTAGTAGTTCATTAAAGAAATATGTGTAAGGTATACATTTCTCTCCTCTCTCTCTCTCTCTCTCTCTCTCTCTCTCTGTCTCTGTTGTATGCCGTTGTGTACAGATGATGCCAAATGATTTTATTCTTTGCATTTTTTAAAAAAATAAATACATAAACCCAAAGATACGAGAGACGTCTATCTGTTCCTGTCAGTCCGAACTGCAGTCAGTTTGTCAGTACAGAGTGCAGTCAGCAGTCAGCGAAGTGAAGTCGTCTCAGTGAACGTGGAGACTTCGCATTGTCATGATGATAAGTGTGCCTTGGTTACTGAGCAGACGAGCATGAAGTGATCCAGTGATTGGTTGGAAGGTCAAAGCTACCAACGACTGCCATTGTTAACAATGAGGAGACCATTGCGGTGATACGTCTGCGCCGTGTCTGTTTGAGACAAGCGCCACAAGATGTTAATCTGTTCTGCTTTAAGTTAATACAGTTTCAGTTTTCGCCCTTCTCCCTCCCCCCTCCCCCCCGGAGAAAGAAACGTATATCGTTTCCCATCCTTTTGTTTCCTGTGGAGAAAGAAACATGACACTGTAAATGGTAGTGCAGAGGTCTGTCTGTTGATGAATCCATCCCCCAGCTTTTGAGTTCTGTGTGTACACCAATGTTTCACCTCTACAGTGGAGCGTGCGGAGGAGGAGGAGGAGGAGGAGAAGGCGAATAAGAAGAGGATTGGGCGCTGGTTTTACATTCTGTTCTGTCGCCTTTTATGACAGCGCCCAGGTTTTCCCTATGAAGAGGGAAATGGCTCTGTGCTCTAAACGTAAGCCGATACCCAGTGCGCAGGCTGTCCCGACACTATTGATCTATTGATCCTCATCTTCTAGAGAACTGCCTCTTAGATATTTTACCAAGGGAACGACGACTTGTGTGTGTGTGTGTGTGTGTGTGTGTGTGTGTGTGTGTGTGTGTGTGTGTGTGTGTTCCCTGTGTGTCGTGGCGGTTAAAATGTCAAATCGTCAACCAGATACATTTCGGATCGTATCTCCTGGTGTCATCACGATTTTTGCCTTGGATCCATCCCGTCTTCCGATATCACATATATCTATGTGCGCACACACACACCCTCGATCCGGTTTACATTCCCGGGGATTTTCTGCAACTTAGTTCAAAGCTCCCTGCTTTGTCTGATGCGTGAGAGAGAGAAAGTCATCATTCTCCTTCAGCATTGGGTAGTAGATAAAATCAAATATAGTTTAATTATTGCAACCATGTACATTGTCTGTCTCATCTAAAACTGGTTTGTTTTTTTTTTATTCTTACACATTTTCTGTAGCAAACGGGTTTTTAGCTTTTACATAGTTCCTATAACGTAGCATTGTATAGACTGCTGGAGTTTGTATTTTGAATTTGTTTTGTTTTTTCTTCAGTCTTAGACAATATTATGCTCTGAATTTTTTCTGGCATATAAGCCGAGCAGCAGTTGAATTTATGTGCTTCTTGTCACCTAGAATATGAGAAAAACCTTTCAGAATGAGCAAAAGTGGCATGCGTTTCACGGTTTCAGCCATTTTATAATAATGTTTTATGATAGGTATGGACTCCCTCCCCCCCCCCTCTCTCTCTCTCTCTCTCTCTCTCTCTCTCTCTCTCTCTCTCTCTCTCATAAGATCAATCCTTTTCATAACGACACGTGTTGAAAAGTCTGGTCGCCTGAAGTGTGTGCAGACTGTGCGATCGAAAGATGAATGCACACTCTTGTCTTCATGTTTCATCCTTACATAAGTTAACCCTATTCCTTGTGTGTATATCAGTATTTCCCATGTGTTAAACGTGGCTAGATTTTGTACATTGGATGTATGGATGTACCCACACTTGTGTATAACCGCTCTACTTAAAAGAATGATCGTAAAACTTGCATAGTATTACAAAATGTTTCATCATGACATTATTGCCCGTCATGGCTTGTATTTTCCCTAAAGAAACTTGTCGAATGCTATATTCAGAAGAACGATGAAGGTCTTGTCGGTGTTTCAGGACTTTGTTTTCCCCCTGTAACCATGATGCAATCTATGTCTACATGTGTGGGGGCTACCTATGGCCTAGCAGTGCACCACGTCGAATGACACAAAGGAGTGTTGAGTTTGTTGTGTGGAGAGCTGGTTGGTCTGGGCTGGTCAAGGAGTGATGGTGCATGAAAGGAAAGTCGCTGCAAGATAGGTAGTGTTGATGATCTGATCGTCTGCTTCTGTCAGTGTCCTTTTCCTCCTTTTTCTCTCTGAGAACTCTTCACTGGCAGAGAACTTGGGGCTGTTCAAAAAGTAAAGAAAAACCCTCTGAGAATGTTTTATTTTTAACAAAGACAAAGAACACACACACGCTCCAGAAAAAAAGAAGCAGTCAACGCATCTGCTACGCTCTTCAGAATGTTTGTCTGAAGGTTGTATGATCATAGAAGCAAAACTGAGACCGAAATAGAGTCCCATCCATCGTGAATTGAAAAAGCTAATTCGGTCTCTTTAATAAAGGCATTACGCACACTGCTTTGCGTTGAATCGTTGCCTCTGTCAGTTGTTTGATATATTAACTTCTAAGTGATGATGGTTATTACAACCGGCAGAGTTTTCCATCGGGTGGGGCCGTCTTCGTGTTAAACACAGCACACAGCCGTTTGTTTATATCAGCTCTACCCAGTTTGGTCGTCTTCTGTTTCACACACATTTTGTTTTTTTTTTTTTTTTGTTTTTTTTTTCTTTTTTTCTTTTTTCCCCCCCCCCCCCCACCCCTCCCCCCGTCCCATCGTCTGTGCCACCACAGCGACAGTGCACCCACACCGCTCATTCCGACCCCCCTGTGCACAGCCACAGCCACAGCCCGCCCTGACCCGCCCGTATCCCCGGCACCGTCAATCCACAGGGGGGCAGTCAGTGTCAAGCTGCCAAGAGGCAACCCACCGGAGGAGACACTGCACTGCTGCCGAGTCAACTTCGGTGGTGTTCAGTGATGACACACATTTTGCTGTTAGGTGTCGCCCCTTGGACAGATCCTTGTAAAGCTCTGTGGAGGTGTGAGCTGTGCTGGAGGGTGGCACTGAAACAACAAGGGTAGATCTGTTGTATGTAGACAGCAGTTACAATCCATGACTTGTGAGAACAAAACTTGTGTCATTTCTTCGTTGATTTCACCCCCCCCCCCCCCCCCCCCCCCCAAGTGAATCTCTCACATCAGATCAAATCTTTACATTTACCTTGTCTCTGTTTGTACGGGAGTTGGGGGGGGGGGGGGGTACTTTTTACATTGGTATTTTGACATCGTCGTATTTTTTTCATAAACGCCATTCCTGTTGAAAGTTATTTATTTCCTGAACAAAAATCTGTTGTCAGGTCCGCGTATGACTCCATTTCATGGGAAACACATATCAGGAGACTGGTAAGATGTTCTGCCTGTTCCGTGCAGTTCTGTTTGGCTTCAGAGTGTGGCCCAACGTTTTCTGATGTCTGTGAACAGTTCCATATATTGTTTTCTTCTTTGAGTAGTTCCAGAAATCATGAATGAACTTGGAAACGAAACTTCCTCTGCAAACAAAAAGCATAAAAACCATTCCACACAACAACAACAACAACAACAACAACAACAACAAAAAGAGAGAGAAAAAAGTTTCACTGAAATCATTTCTTGTGGTAAGAACGTTATATATTGACTATGTTTACTGCTAGTTTTTATGGTACATGGAAGTAACTGCACAACACCAAAGACATATCCCCCTTTATCTTTGACTCAAACGTGTGTTAAAAAAAAAGGCTCGAACACATTGCCTTCTTAACTTAAGTTGTTTCTTTTGAAACCCAGTGAAGGCTTATTATTAGAATTTAAGATTTCTTTCTCCTTGGTTTGCAAGTTCGTGTTGCAAGAGATGCGTTACAAATTGGCAGGCCAATTTTCATGGTCTCTAAACTTAGCGGATGTGGTGTAGCATATACAGACTAGTCCACACGCAGTGACACCCCCTTGATGAAACTGACACTGAAATTTAGACCAATTCACAGCATGTCCAAAGTTACCTAATGAGAAAGAAGATGAAGACGACAACCCATGGGGAAAAAGGATTTGCATTCGGAGAAGATGTGGTTTTGCCCAACGCCAAAGATAAAGGGACCAAACTCTTCCATTTCTGTCTGTTCGGCTTTACGTATGTTTTAAAGTGGGAATGTTCATACAGCATCGGTGATTTTTTTTTTCTTTCTTTTTTTCCTTTTTGGACAACCAGTTATTTATATTGAAATATATACAGACAAGATCTGCTTTTAACTCATTGTGGTTTGTGTGTTTGTGCACGCGTGTGTGTTTGTGTGTGTGCACGCACGTGTGTGAGTGCACGCATGCACGTGTACGGGTATGTGTATTCGTGTGTGTGTGTGTGTGTGTGTGAGAAAAGTTACGACCATTTTCTCTGCCTGTCTCTACCTGTTAGCATGCTAATCAGTCTTGCTGAGAGGTCGTGACAGTACTCTTATTTCATTTGTCTCAAAGTCTGACGAGCTGACATCCAGTCTGCACGCACACATACACACGCGCGCGCATGCATCATCACTACCACCCACCACCAACAACAAAACCGCCATGTCAATGGACACTCTCAAGTTGCAAACAAATACGATACTACCAATAACTCGGTCCATATAATCGATGGCGGGAAGAAGAAAATAATTTTGAATATATATATATGTATATATATAGATATACATATATATATATTTGGCCTTGGTTTGAAATTAGAGAATGGTGAAGCGTAACTAAACTGAGAGTGGAAGTTCAAACTGCAAAGCAGGTGCAAGATAAAATGAGACCACTCTGTTCATACTACAATGCAGGTGCTGGATACACTGAGAGGGGCAGTTCATGTTACAAAGCAGGTGCTAGATACACTGCGAGTGGGCAGTTCATGCTTCAAAGCAGGTGCTAGATACACTGAGAGTAGAAATTCATACTATAAAGCAGGTCCAGGATAAACTGAGAATGGAAGTTCATACTCCAAAGCAGGTCCAGGATAAACTGAGAGTGGCAGTTCATACTGCAAAGCAGGTCCAGGATAAACTGAGAGTGACAGTTTCATACTGCAAAGCAGGTCCAGGATAAACCGAGAGTGGAAGTTCATACTGCAAAGCAGGTCCAGGATAAACCGAGAGTGGAAGTTCATACTACAAAGCAGGTCCAGGATAAACCGAGAGTAGAAGTTCATACTACAAAGCAGGTCCAGGATAAACCGAGAGTAGAAGTTCATACTACAAAGCAGGTCCAGGATAAACCGAGAATGGAAGTTCATACTACAAAGCAGGTCCAGGA
Organism: Conus betulinus; assembly: GCA_016801955.1. Taxonomy (NCBI): domain Eukaryota; kingdom Metazoa; phylum Mollusca; class Gastropoda; order Neogastropoda; family Conidae; genus Conus; species Conus betulinus. The sequence continues at coordinate 14,650 of JADBJO010001501.1, forward strand.
TAAACCGAGAATGGAAGTTCATACTACAAAGCAGGTCCAGGATAAACTGAGAATGGAAGTTCATACTGCAAAGCAGGTCGAAGAACTGGGAAACCCTGTAGATAACAAAGACTGAGTAAACTGCTGTAGGTCAGATTTATGGCAGATGTATTTATCAGAAAAATGGGAAGGTGTCACAGAGTCGGCCGAATGTTCTTCCGTCCTTTAGGCAAATTAAGGGATGTTGAGATCAGTTTCCTTAGGTTCTTCAAGCGTGCAAACTTAGGCATTACCTGAGGGGAATACCCGGAGTCGTATACTGAAGGAGGGAGAGTTACTGGGAAGTGATTCGCAAGTCCAGGAGGATAGTGCTTGTCGACCTGCCAGTCCTGAGTGGAAGAGAGTGTCCACCTCCACCATCGGCTATTCACTGGGTTCTCCAGTGGGCCTGAAGGGAGGCGATCGTGGCAGGCGACCGTCACGGTTCGGTGACCGTCGGCCTGCAGGCAGGGCACAGTGACCATTCAGCCGTTCTTGTCCTGAGGGAGAAACACATTCGGGGGAAAGTTTCGGCCTGTTGAGCGCTTTGCACCTTGTTGTCTATAGAGTGTAGTAAATACTTGAAGCATCAGTGCTGGCTTGTGGAGAAGTCTGGGCTGTTAGCACAATGGGTAGCTTCGGGGAATCGAACATGAGTTTGAATTGGAGGTTATGTATTAACCACTTGGCACCCAACTCTTTGTTGGTGCTACAGCTGCTGTGTGTGTGTGTGTGTGTGTGTGTGTGTGTGTTTAGGTGACTAGTGATTCCATTGGTGGAATAAAAATAACTTGGGGAGTTATTGGTGCAAATCGTCGTGATGTGTGCGTGCCAGTGATTTCATTGGTTGAACCAGTTTAACTTGGGTTCTCTGTGTTTGAGAATGGATATAAGATGCTTGGGAAAAACCAGGAAGTGTGTGACTCGCTATGGGAAAGTGAACTCATCCCGTTTTGCTGAGGGCTCAAGAAAATACTGTGAGAAGCAGAGGTTTGCTGTCACCTCAAAGCCGACGACAGTAGAGAATTGTCTCCTGGGTGGTGACGTAAGACAGTGGAGGTTGCTGTTGCCTCGGAGCCGACAGCGTCAGAGTAATGTCCGCTGTGTAGGGACGGTAGACAGCAAGACATGTCAACCTGTTTGGCTAGGCAGGGAGCTGCCAGACAACGTTGGGATGTTTGCAGCAAGAGAAAACCTGTGGGAGAGGCCGACAGGAGCCCTTTCCGTGGAGAGAGAGAAGTTCAGTGGAGTCCTGGAGACTCGGTCTGAGGGTGCAACTCAGGCTACGTTGCCAGTGTCCCCCAACTGGGATCTGGCCAATCGGGAGGACACTATAGTGTGGCAGCTTCAGCGATTGTAGTCGCACAGAGTGATGAGAGAACTGACTGGTCAACCAAGGAATGCTGGCAAGTTATGAACGTTTATTTGTTCTTAGGTTTACAAGTGTGCAACCAGAATAGTGGAATGTTGTCTTTCCTGGTTAAGTTAGAGTAACTGAAGAACAGGGGATGAGATTATCTGTATGATTTTACATTTTTGTATAATACAGATAAGTGTGTTGTGTAGTGACGGGTGGGGGCTCTGAATCAAGTTAAATAAAATTTGATTATTTTCTATGAAATGTTACTGGTTTCCCGTCACCTTTGTGCGGGCCCAATGTGAGTGAGAGAGTGCGTGTGCCTATGCGAGAGCGCATTTTGGTTGTGAAAACGTGAATGCTTCTGTCTACAGCCCCTGCATCCCTGCATATGGTGATCATATTTCAATAACGAGGGGGAGCGTCGGAGACCCGTCACAAATTGGGGACTGTCGTCCGGGATGAACGTAAATGAGCCTCAAGTGATTTTTATTTTGGGGTTTTGTTCAAATTACAAAGGAATTTGAAAAATTTATCGTAATTGTAGAAACCTAGATTTTCTTTTTCTTTCTTACCGGGAAAGACGTTAGTCAAATTGATTGTCTTGAATTTTTTTTTTTTTTTTTACTGTGCCTGTTGTTTGAACTCGCTTAATTTGGTTGCTGTTGAGGTTGATTGTGTTTAGCACCACTATTTGATCGCTTTATTTACTGGTGAACGTGTGGGTATCTCGCTTGTTAGTGTGGTTGTGATAGCTGGCTGATCGAGGGTTAGATAGCTTCAAAATGTCGACTGAAGAGGATGCTGAGACAATGGGTCTGTTGAAACTGATGGACCTCGTAGAAGGAGAAGCTTTTTAGGACTAAAGGGTCCAGAACTGAAGGCATATGTAGATGACAACTGGCCCCGTGTAATTGAGGCTTAGAAAATATTAAGGGAACGGGAAGAAGAAAAGAAAAAAAGAGGAAAGAGAGGAGAAAGAGAACGGGGAAAAAGAGGAGAGATAAAGAGAACAGGAAAAAGAGGAGAGGGAACGGGAAAGAGGGGAGAGAGAAAGGGAACGGGAAAAAAAAAAAGAGGAGAGAGAGAAAGAGAACGGGAAAAAAGAGGAGAGAGAAAGAGAACGGGAAAGAGAGGAGAGAGACAGAGAACGGGAAAGAGAGAGAGAGAAAGGGATAAAGAGGAGAGAAAAAACGGGAAAGAGAGAGAGAAAGGAGAGAGAGAGGAAAGAGAGAAGGCAGTTTGAGTTAGAAAAAGTAAAATTGGTGAAAGAATGGGGGGGTGGACGCAAAACCTCAGGCGAACTTTGCACCTCATATCAGTCCCTTGATCAATATGCCAAAGTTTGATGATAATCCGGACCATTTGAAGGATTTCATTTCACAATTTGAAAGGATTGCCAAAGATCAGGGCTTGCCCCAAGAACGGTGGGCCACAAATTTGTCCGCGCTGCTGACACCTAAAGCTAGGGATGCTTTTTTTCTGTTTACCACCGAAAAAAAAAAACAGACGGACTATGAGTCGGCGCGCTAATCTTTGTTTTAGAGGTACCAGGTAACCGCCGATAGATATAGGAAATTGTTCAGAGAAACCGTTCGTAGATCAGGTGAGACACATGCACAGTTCCTTATCGGCTTAGGGCTCTCTTTGATAAGTAGATAAGGTTAGGGAACGTTGAACAAACGTTTGAATCTTTGAGGGAGGATATCGTTATAGAGCAAATCCTGTCTACTTGTTGGAAGGATCTCACAGTATTCTTGGCAGAAAGAGAGTTAGAAAGTTTAGAGGCGTTAGTGAAGGTTGCAGACAGGTATGAATCTGCCCATTATCAGCGTAATGTGGTGAAGGGATCGAGCCAGTCGTCCCGTAATGCCCAGAGCACACAGGCAGAGAGTGATTCGCCGACTCCCTACAAGAAGGAGGCGCGCTTGCAGTCAGAGGCGGATTCTAAGTCCCGTGACAACAGTGGGACTCAAGAGAATGCCAGGGGGGACGCACGTGCTTTAAATGTGGGTGAGAGAGTGTCACATCGCCAAAGGAATGTAGCGGACTGCGAATAAATTCGGTTGTTGTCGTTGATATAATTCAACAGGAAGGCAGAGTGCCACCACCAATTACTAGGGCAGTAGTAAACGGAAGCCGGTGTCCTGCTTGTTGGATACAGCACTGACTCTGGCGGCAATGGTAGAACCTAGCGTAGTGAGAGACACAGACTACACAGGGAAAACCACCTGCGTGCGATATGCAGACGGAAGAGTTAATCAGCTGCCTTTGGCTCATGTCAAGGTAGAGTCAGATTTTGTCAGGAGTACTCTCACTGCTGCAGTACAAAACAATCTCCCCTATCCAGCTTTGTTTGGGGGTAGATACATCCTCCCAAAGCCTAACCAGACTGCCAGTTAAGTAGGGAAAGCAAGGGCGGTGCAGGGTAGGAACTCCTACAGGAAAATAACCAGAAAGCAGGAGAAGTGCACAGGCGCCACTGGTAGTAGAGCTAGCATAGGCCATGATGACGGCCGTGGTGGTGGTGCAATGGACCATGAAGTCAGTCATAGTAATAGTTTAGCAGGCCATAGTGGCAGTGCCTTGGGCCAAGGTGGCCGTAGTGGCAGTGCTGTAGGCCATGGAGGTGGCCGTAATGGCAATGCCGTAGGCCATGGAGGTGGCCGTAGTGGCAATGCCGTAGGCCATCGAGGTAGCCGTAGTGGTGGTGCCGTAGGCCATGGAGGTGGCCGTAATGGCAATGCCGTAGGCCATGGAGGTGGCCGTAGTGGCAATGCCGTAGGCCATCGAGGTGGCCGACGTGGCGGTGCCGTAGTCCATGGTGGCTGTAGTGGTGGTGCCGTAGGCCATGGTGGCTGTAGTGGTGGTGCCGTAGGCCTGGAGGTGGCCGTAGTGGCAATACCGTAGGCCATGGTGGCCGACGTGGTGGTGCCGTAGGCCATGGAGGTGGCCGTAGTGGCAATGCCGTAAGCCATGGTGGCCGTAGTGGTGGTGCCGTAGGCCATGGTGGCTGTAGTGGTGGTGCCGATGGCCTACAGCACTGCCACTACGGCCACCTTGGCCCAAGGCACTGCCACTATGCCTGCTAAACTATTACTATGACTGACACACACACACACACACACACACACACACACACACACACACAAACACACAAAACACACACACAACACACACACACACACACACACACACACACACACACACACACACACACACACACACACACACACGCCGTAGTGGCAATACCGTAGGCCATGGTGGCCGTAGTGGTGGTGCCGTAGGCCATGGAGGTGGCCGATGTGGCAGTGCCGTAAGCCATGGTGGCCGTAGTGGTGGTTCTGTAGGCCATGGAGGTGGCCGTAGTGGTGGTTCAAAAAGTTGTTGGCATTGCCGTGGTGTCAGTCAGAAATGTAGAAGCCACAGTGGGGGACCTCAGGGTCGGGGCCAAGAGGGACCACAGAGTAACTGGAACCAGCAGCCGGGCTGGAACCAGGGAGGCTGTAATAACAAATGGCAAGATGGTCAAGGTGACCAGCTATCGTTAGAAAATGTCAAAGACAGTCAGCTCAAAGGAGCAGATAATCCAGTGTCAGATAAGAGTAAAGAAAATAAGGCTCATCAAGCAGTGGGCATAGGCACTGAGCGGGGTTCGAACCAAGGAAGTTCCACAGAGAATAAGAAAAACTGGTTTGGATAAGATGAGTAAGGGATCATCTCTGAGCATTTTGAAAAGGGAAAAACGATCGTCGTGGCAGTGAATGGATGCGACAGCCCATTTCACGTGATCCTGGAACTACAGACCCTGAGGCAATGGAAGGCAGCGAGACTGAACGCCAGGAAGGTGCCGCAGCACAGGCTGAAATGGGGTTCCGTAGATTTTCACGCGCTCCCTTTAAAGACTACAATGTGTGAAAGGTGCACTGACTCTCATGTAAAGCCTGTTTGAATGCGCGAACTATCTGCCCCAGGTAGCATTGGCGAGCCACAAACTACAGTCAAGATTGAGAGGGGTAGAAGCAGGTCAAGGGTTGGAGTAATGGCTTCGGGGTGTTGCTGTTGTAGTGTGACCAACAGAAGTGGAACAATGGTAGCAGCAATGCCTACGGGTTGTTGTGGTGGTGGTGTGAGCAGTCATCTGTTATGGACAGCTGCGGGGTAAATAATGTAGCTGGCTAGTTATTTTGATTTTGTGTGCCCATTGTGGGGTGGCTGAGTCTATGTTCATGTCTTTTTTTGTTCATGTTTTTTTTTTTTTTTTTTTTATTATTTTGATGTTTATCAGTCGATGTTACTTTTGTTCATTGCCCATCATGGTTGAGTACGTGCTCACGTATTATAGTTTTCATTGTTCGATTGATATCCATTTGCTAATGTTGTTTTGTTCACAGCTTGGTAAAGCAAGTGAAAATGACTTATTTTGTGACATCAGGATAAGTGTTTGATTTGCATGTTGTGTGTGAGAGCGTGTGTGGAGCCACACACCTGAATTTTGAATCTTGTGTTAGTAGAATAGACCGCACACCTGAAATTCTGATGCAGTTATTTCCTTTGTTGGGTACAATCCCCCCCCCCCCCCCCCCCCCCCCCCTCTCTCTCTCTCTCTCTCTCTCTAAGTTTAAAGTTAAAGTTTAATGAGAGAGAGAGAGAGAGAGAGAGAGATTGTAACTTTTCTTTCATTAAATCCTTTTCTTAATGTCGGTATCACTGAAAAGCACCTTTTTTTTTTTTTTTTTTTTTTTTTGCTCTTGGTGGTGTAATTTTGCTTTCCAGTTTCATGGAACTCTTGGGGGCGGTTTTTTTGTTTTTGGTTTTTTTTTTGGGGGGGGTTTGTTTTGTTTTGTTTTTTGTTCTTACACATGTATGGTATGTAGAATTGAGCAATTCGTTTTTTTTTTCCCCAAAACAGCCAGTCTACATTGTGGTCTATCCAAATAATGCAATGGGTGTATAATGTTGCGGTATTCCGATTCACACACCTTTTTGTACCACTAACATTCACTTCCACAATTTCACTTTTCAATCAAGGAGCCCGCAACATGAACTAACTCGGCTCGCAATCACGCAATCGGACTCCCAGAAATGAACACACGACAGACCCAATTAACCACCACAATTTACTAATTCTGAAACAACATCACATCACATTCATCCTTCATAGCAAAACAACAACTTCCGTAGTCAATATGATTTCAGGGAAAGCGTTATACAAAATTAAGTATCTTTCCCTGTCTCCATCACATGAGGAAGTTAGATCCACACAACATTTCTAAGTGATGAATATTTTCAAATTCAATTTAAGTTTACTATAAACAAATACAATTTAATATATCACTTAAATCAATGACTTAAAGGCCCTCTTCCCCTTTTCTAATCATCAAAACGGGGAAACAAAAAGGAAATCTTTCACAATTCAAAATTTCACCTTCATTCATTAAATACCCAGTTCTAATGGTTATGATCATTCATTTTTATCGTTCTATAGTTGTCTCAACCGTCAAATTTAATGCACATGATGATTTGTTCATGTTTTAGCATGAGTATTTGTATTTTGGATATGAATTTTCTAGAAATACTATGTTAAGCCCTGGAAAATAGTGTGGACCCGCCCGTCACTCACAAACCACATGTGTCAGGACAGCTTCCTCTATGTATATGTCTAGTTAGTCGTTTTCTGTGCAGATGTTTAGATCTATTGCTTGGGAAGAGTCCCAGTTAAAAGTCACTGTAGTGTTGACGGATTAGATCTTCATGATTGGAGTCAGAAGAGATTTGGTAACCGCCGAGATTGTGGTTTTAGGACTATCTAAAGCCCTTGGGGGCTGAACTAGGTTTAGCATGAGAAATCTTTGTATTGTGTGTGTAAACTTAGACGTAGTCTCTCAAAAAGTGAGAGAAACTGTCTAGGTTGTGTTTGTTTAGCCTTGGATTCACTATAGATTCTAGCAGTAGAGTCTGACGTCTCGTGAGGTGCTGTGCTACGCAGGCTGTGCTATCCTGTGCTACAAGGGCTGTGCTACCCTGTGTCGCGCTGGGCTATTCTGCGCTGGACTATGATGTGCTGGGTGACTGCATCGTGAGTCGCTACGTCCATATCGTACTGCTCTGGAAATCCCTAGATCCCATTCTACATCCCTTTTTGTACCCCATTCCACCTGCCAGTTTTTTTTTTTCATACCCCTATCCCTTCCCTACCGAAGGACTACGATCATCTACAATTTCCAGAGATCTACGTCTGGAGAACAAACGGTCAGAGTAGTGGTTTACGAGGGGGTGGACTCCAAATTATCTATTATATTTTGTTACTGCAAATTGAGCGACCGGAGGGGTGAACACTTGCCGTGGGGTGAATAATTGATTAACTTTTTATTACGTCAAAGTTAGACTATGTGTGTGTTAAATGTGGGGTGAGCTTCGGAGAGACTTACTTTCGCTACTGCAAGGTGGAACTATGATCAGCTTTTGGAATGGGCGACATAGAGATGTTCATCAACATCGGGATGGGTAACTGGGTCAGCTTCGTGTTATCCATCAATCTGAGAGGGCGATATTGAAGTGCATTAACGTTGGGTTGGCTTCAGTGGATTCTTCGTTCGCGTGGGATGGCATCAGTGTTGGTCCTCGACGTGTAGATCTACTGGATGAACATTTGAACCTTGAAGGGATGAAGACTGATATCGCAGTTTTTATCATAAACGCTACCCTGGTGAAAGGAAAGGTGTTATTCTTATGTTCCCTGGACAGTTCGAGGAGGAACTTTGTGAAAGAACTATAAAATCAGTATAGTGACCCAATTAACTTAAGGGTCATAGTACTGGGTTGAGCGAATGTGTATGAGTGTGAGTTAGAGTTGATGTATGATTGATAGAGTGCAAGGCGCGTCGGAGCAGAGTAATATCAAAAATTGATGTCATGGATGAATGAATAAATGTTTGTAAGACTGGTCATTAGCCCGTGTCGTTGTTGATATTTGTATGTACATCCATATTTATGTTTAGGGCTAACGGGGCATATCTTATTTAATATCGCCTGTTTCTTTTTCTCGACTGTCCATCTCTCATTCCAAAGGGTTTCTTTTCTTCTCACTCCTGTAAGTTTCGTCTATCCCCTCCAGACTATCTCCCTCATCGAACCACTCTCTGGCAATAGTTTCTTGGTCTAACTCTTATTCAAGTGTTTGTCCCAAGACACTTCCTGGAAACACTCCTGTTGAGGTCTGCTCGTGACATCAGCTAAATCCAGTTACTTGTCTCGGCGATCCTCGCTGTCCAAGGTCTTGCCAGAAGATATATACCGTCTTATTCAGGTTACTCACAATCTGTCCGTGGGGACTCGCGTCCACCCAGATACCACCAACCCCCCTGCCGTCTGCTCCCAGGGTCACCCCAGTGGCCCTAACTTCACAAGCTTCCCGTGTCCTCCACGAGAAGGCTGGGCCCAACCATGGACCGGAAAATCATCCAACTCCTCCTCTAGTCACCTTCTCGTATTCACGACCTTTCTTCCGCTATTAACTCTTCGATAGTTTCTTCACCGGCACAGTCTCTCACTTTTTTTTCTTCTTTCTCTCCACTGTCTGTTCTTCCTCTTCTACTGTCTCTTCTTCCCAATCTGTTGTCTCTTCTTCCTGTCTACTGTCTCTTCTTCCTCAACTACTGTCTTTTCATTTTCATTCACCGTCTCTTACTGCATCTTCTTCTTGTAACTTTTCTTCCTCAATCGCTTTTCCGTGGATTCTAGCCTTCTATTAGTCCCAAGAAATCAAAGGGCAGGTAAGGCGGCAAAACAGCAATCCTGAGAGACCGCTCAAACAGCAGTTAGCGTCAGCTACCACGAGAACAGAAGCGTGATCCGGTTTTTCCTGAAAACACACAGAGAAAAGGTTGACGACCACCACATGTCTCTCTAATCATGGGAAAGACTCCATGGCGCCTAAAAGTAAACTGACTGAACACTCCTATCAGCCAGGCTCCCACCCTGACTTAGCCAGTAACCTGCCCTTGGGGTCAAGAACAGACAGCTGACCATGATCTTGAGAGATGCCATCGGCATCGACAAGAACAAGAGGTGCAACGGTCAAATGCAGTTCCTTTGAGGACCGAGTGCCAGAGCAGCCGGTTCGATCTGGTAATGATACTTTATCAATCACCTGGTGCGAACTAACTGACTGGCAGCGAGCGCAAACTCCCTATTCATCCCAAGATGATGTCAAAAAAAAAAAAAAAAAAAAAAAAAAAAAAAAATCCGTCATCAAGCCTATTTTGACGTCATTTCATTTTGCTACGTAATTCTGTATTCACCCTCATTAACCCTTTATCTTCCTTTCACCTTAACTCTTTCTGGTCTATACATTATGCGTTCCCATCACATCACAAGGTGCAGGCTACCATTTTCCGATTTATGATTAATCTCTTCTTTGAAACGCATTCTTTGATTCTAATCGACCAACTCTTGACATTTCATGTGAAAACACAGCACAGTGTCTCCCTTACTTATCACACACACACACACACACACGCGCGCGCGCGCGCGCGCGCGCGCGCGCGTGCGCCAACGCACAGTGACTATGAACTGTGAAAATTGCACTTGTTCCAATATAAAAACAAGACCATCAATACAGATACACTTACCAGAACAAGGCAAAATCCGAACTCCCAAGAGCAACAGCGAGACGTGACTAGTGCCAGCATGTTGGTGCAGCAGCTGAAACTGTTCAAACAGATTGGAGGTGTTCGTCTCTACTATTCAATAAAGTATGCGTTGTTTACATATCATTTTACCTGTCATCCACCCGATTAAAATCAGAAACACAACAGACCACTTTAGTTCTGTGGTTATTGTCACAGACTGCGGACTGTAAAGGCGTGGGTTCGCTTCCCATCTGAGTTATTTAGTTGTGAGATGTGTTATTACCAAGACAAGCTCCTACGCACAGTTGAGGTTGTGGCGAGCACGGATGGGACGACTGGAACC
>JADBJO010001501.1:37500-40000 GCA_016801955.1 Conus betulinus
TCCAAAAGTGTGAGTGAGAAGTGATATCTAAAAGTGTGAATGATTAGTAATGTATCAAAGAATGAAGAGTGTAAGTGTGAAAAGTGATTTTTGATAGTGTGTGAAGGAGAGGTGATCTGTGCGGGGGAAAAGTCAGTGACAAATAATTTCTGATGAAAGTGGGAGTGTGAAGTGACGTCTGAAAGTGTAAATGAGAAATAATGTTTCACCGTGTGAGTGGCGTTATGTCTTAAAGAGTGAGAAGTGATGCATGAAAATGTAAGCGTAAAGTGATGTCTCGACATGTGAGAAGTGATGTCTCGAAATATGCTTGAATGTGTAAGTGAGAAGTGATGTCTCAAAGTGTGAGTGAGAAGTGATGTCTCAAAGTGTGAGTGAGAAGGGATGTCGGAAAGTGTAAGTGAGAAGTCGTGTGTGTGAGCGTGGGTGAGACGCCACGGCTGAACGTGTGAATGAAAAGTAACGTCTGAGTGAACAGTGGTGTCTGATATGTGTAATAAAAGTAACGTTTGAGTGAACAGTGGTGTCTGAATGTGTGAATGAAAAGTAACGTCTGAGTGAACAGTGGTGTCTGAATGTGTGAATAAAAAGTAACGTCTGAGTGAACAGTGGTGTCTGAACGCGTGGTGGGAGTGATGGATGAACGCGAGTGAGAACTGATGTATGTAGCTATTAGGGAATATGAAGCATGGAAATGGGCTCAATGTATTGTAATAGCCAGAGTATAGGTCGCATGGTGGGTAGTCTGCCTTCATAACCATGTCCACTCTAAGCCTATAGACGAACGTACCTCATCAACTAAATACTGAGCGCACGCACTGGAAGGGTCCTGCGAGTCTGATGGAAATTTTCCATCTCGGAAGATTTCTTACAGTCTCTGGCACGAAGATTTTTTCAACCGCTATGTACGCGACTACCAAGAATGCCTGGGTCAATGGTTGCCAGCTGTAATAAGCAACAGGACAACGCGCGCGCGCGCGCACACACACACACACACACACACACACACACACACACACACACACACACAGAAGATAACAATCAGGGGAAGATAACTCATGTCTTCCCATTGCAGAGTGACCTTTGTCAGTGTGTGAGCCAAGCAAACAGATCTGGAGAGACAAATCCTTGATGTGAAACGCACACCCGGGTACTGATCAGCATCGCACGCGCACCATTTCACACCCATGTTTCGGCATTGTCCCTCTCTGATGAAAGTGTTAAGCTGATTGGTGTGTGGCTGAGATTCGTTGGAACTTTATAGAAATGGGTTTTAAACATGACACAATGAATCTTAAACTAATTATCTCCCGTACGTCTTTGTTTCAGAGAGAGAGAGAGAGAGAGAGAGAGAGAGAGAGAGAGAGAGAGAGAGAGAGAGAGAGAGAGAGAGAGAGAGAGATTCAGATTTGGGTATTTCATTCAGTTGTAGGCCGGGGCCACTCATGAAGGGGTACATGAATACAACATGACAACAACAGGAACGATAACTACGAGCTGGATCAGATGAACAGGATTGTTCCTTTGATGACGTAGCTGATTCTCCAGCTTTGTGTAAAGATGGGGAAAATCCGGAACAACTTGAGTAGAGCTTGAAGACATGAACGTGCACAATTTGAATAAAGAAAACTTGTCTGTTGTATTTAGAACAAACAAACCTTTCACAAATGAGAGAGAGAGAGAGAGAGAGAGAGAGAGAGAGAGAGAGAGAGAGAGAGAGAGAGAGAGAGAGAGAGAGAATGCTTGCATGCATGTATGAATCTTTACATACATGAAATGATTATTCACCATCGATAGAGACGTGAAATTCATCATCAACCAACTTGTACAGTGAGAAAGAGCGAAAGGGACAGACAGACAGACAGACAGACAGACAGGCAGGAAGGCAGGCTGCAATATTGACTGATAGATCAAGCATCACCAGAGCATTCACAGAACATGGCATGGTGCAGGCAAGTCCAAGCTAAGATCGTTGGACGTGGGCAAGGACGTGGCGTGGGCCATTGGTCTGGATAGCGCCCTGTATTACCGTGACGGCATCGAAGCTAGGAAGTAAGTATGTCAATGCTTTGTGTGAGGTGTGGGGGGGGGGGGGGGGGGGGGGGGCATGAAAGATGGGAGAGAGAGAAAGGGAAGGGATGAGGGAGGGGGGAGGGAGGCTGGGTAGAAAGAAAGGTCTGTGAATAATCATATGGATGTGACTCTGTGTGTGTGTGTGTGTGTGTGTGTGTGTGTGTGTGTGTGTGTGTGTGTGTGTGGAGTCTTTTAGCCACGGTACGACAACAACAACAACAACTTGAAGAAGAAAGAAAGAAAAAAGAAAATTGTGGACTTGCATTTTTTGTTCTTGTTTTTCTTTTTCTTTTTTCTTCTCTTTTTTTTTAGCAATGAAGTCAATTGTCAAAAGACTGCTGCCGTTCTGGCATCTTTTATCGTTTTACTGAATTATTCTTTAGGGTTTTAAAAAAAAAACAAAACTTTATTTGATCCAACATTTTCT
>JADBJO010001501.1:45000-50000 GCA_016801955.1 Conus betulinus
CCGTCCATCACCAGTGTGTGCTCTCAGTAGTGGCACTGTCCATCACCAGTGTGCTCTCAGTAGTGGCACTGTCCATCACCAGTGTGCTCTCAGTAGTGGCACCGTCCATCACCAGTGTGCTCTCTCTCAGTAGTGGCACCGTCCATCACCAGTGTGCTCTCGCCCTGGAAAACAGGTACCTAACCTGGGAGCCATAGGGAAGGTGAAGCACATCTCTGCAGGAGACGGCTTCGCGCTGGCCGTCAACGAGGAGGGAACGGTGTGGAAACGAGTGGGGGTCTCCCCCCAGAACCCCGACGGGGGCAGGTGGGATCAGGTGGCGGAGCACGTGAGAGAGGTGGATACCTGGGACTGCTACGTGTGGGGGATCAGCGACAGCGGGAACGTGAAGTGGGCCAGGCTGGACACGGAGTCTTAGGCCAAGGGCTGGCTGGCGATGCGAGGATGGACAGAACGGTAACGTTGATGGCAAATAAAAGACGGACATGATTGACGGTCAGATTGGAGTTGGGTTTTATTGCTGTGTGTGTGTGTGTGTGTGTGTGTGTGTGGTGTGTGTGTGTGTGTGTCGCGCGCGCGCGCGCGCGCGCGCGTGTGTGTGTGTGTGTGTGTGTGTGTGTGTGTGTGTGTGTGTGTGTGTGTGTGTTGTTGTTGTTGTTGTTGTTGTTGTTGTTGTGTGTGTGTGTTATGTGTTTGTTGTGTGTGTGTGTGTGTGTGTGTGTGTGTGTGTGTGTGTGTGTGTGTGTGTGTGGCTCTGTCTCTGTCTTTTTCTGTGTGTGTGTGTGTGTGTGTGTGTGTGTGTGTGTGTGTGTGTGTGTGTGCGCGCGCACGAGCAGCCATGTGTGTATGTTTCCTTGCCGTTACAAATAAATACCTGTGGATGCGTTATCCAGATGGTGTGTTTTCTTTGTTGTACATATCTACGTATTTGTACTGATATTGTGTGCCTTACTTGCTCTAGTTTTCTGTGCATGTTTTCTTTGTATTGATGTCATATCACTTACGTGACATCGGCATGTGGCCTGAGCTCTGTCTCTTGTCTGTCTGTCTGTCTGTCTGTCTGTCTCTCTCTCTCTCTCTCTCTCTCTCTCTCTCTCCTCTCTCTCTCTCTCTCTCTCTGTCTCTCTGAAGAGTAGTTCAGCCATTGATGGCATCAGCATCTGCCACTTGTTTCGTGTCGTGGAGGACTCATCAGGTCTACATGCATCACTCTTAGCTCTTTGTCCTCTCCGTCTCTCGGCAGGTCTGTCTCACAAGATATCAAACTTATACGCAGCATCTGTGTTCGACCTTGTTCCGTTTCCTATAACAGAGAGAGAGAGAGAGAGAGAGAGAGAGAGGGGGGGGGGGGGGGGGGGGGGGGGGGGGGGGCAGAGAAAGAACGAGAGAGAGAAAGAGAAAACTCAAAAACTCAAACTCAAACAGTTTAATTGCAAGGCCACCGACCTATCTGCAATGAGGTCAAGAACAAAAGTAGAACACACACGCGCTTGGCGCAGATACTGAAAATTATGAAAGAAGATATTTGCATCACAAAATGTTCTTCCTGGAATTACTCTGGCATTTTTGTGTTAACTGATAACAGTTCCTCTCTTCGTTTTTTGGTGCTCTAAAAATGAACATAGCTACAGAGCGAGTTACAATTCTCTTTTCATTCTGCAGTAAAAGAAGCAATGACACTTGATGAACATTTGTAGTATGAGGCAAAACGTATTTATCTCTTAAATATTTATAGGATGGACAAACAATAAAAAAAATCTATTTCGTCCTCAATTTGATTACAGAATGGACAGTTTTTGGAGTTTAGTGTATATCTTTGATGGACATTCAAATCACTAATACAAAGTCGAAATCTCACGAACACTTCGTGAAATTTTAGGAATTGTAATATCAATTAAATATTTACTGTCTCAATTTTGTCTATAACAGTCAGTCATGTGTTGTTCAAGTTCACGTAGAAACAGTTTCTCGTAATTCACTCTACCATTTAACCAAACAAAAGAAAAGCCGTAAGTATCCAAACAATGTGTCATCGAAGATACCTAATTTTTGTACACTCCGATTTCTAGTACATCGAAATATTTTGATTTTTCCATTTCATATGCTTGTTTTTGGTAGTCTAGCTAGTGACAGCTTTTGCAACTTGAACCAGTAGAGCATTGATTTTATAGCACCACCTATATACAAAGGATACTTTCCTAGCTCACCGTACGCTATTGTATTTGGGGTATTCGGGCGTACACTTAAAAAGCGTTCGTATGCAAACAAGTGAAGTAATTCAGTTACATGTAGATGAGACTGTCCCCAGACTTCTGCTGCATATAAAAACATAGGTTTCACTTGCGCATCAAAAGTTTTTTTTTTTTTTTTTTTGTTTTTTTTTTAAACAGACATCTATCCATTGTTCCCAACTCCACATTGTTTTCATAATTTCTGCAATTTTGGCTTTAGCCCTGCCTGCATATTCTTCGAGTGCAACGTCGTATGATAGCTTTGTGGTTAAAGTAAATCCCAAATACCCATAACTGTTAACAACCGCAATCTGTTTTCCCTGATAGAACCATTTTTCTGTTTTTGATAAATGTCCCCCTTTTCTAAAGACCGTAACTTTTGTTTTCTTTAAGTTCACTTTAAGTCCTAGAGAAGCTGATGCTTTATCAAGGTTATTTGGTTGATTTTGTAGCCCTGGAGGAGTTGTCGAAATCAAAATATATCATCAGCAAATAACAATAAAAAAAAAAAAGATTTCTTGTAAGCCTGGCAAAAACTGGAATCCGTGTTTGCCATGCTGTGTAACGTGTTCAGCAACCTCGGTTACCAACAAAGAAAAAATCAGGGGAGATAACATACATCCCTGTTTCACGCCGGCTGAACAGTCAAAGCAGTCAGACATTTCACTTCCCTAGCGTACGCTCGAGTGGACTGAC
This sequence comes from Conus betulinus, assembly GCA_016801955.1. NCBI lineage: Eukaryota > Metazoa > Mollusca > Gastropoda > Neogastropoda > Conidae > Conus > Conus betulinus. The sequence continues at coordinate 47,928 of JADBJO010001501.1, forward strand.
TTACAAATGCCTTGGAGCATGCGTAGCATTTCAGTGGACGTTCTTATATTTTTAAGAACTAACCAAAGACGATCTCTATCGACAGAGTCGAAGGGCTTTCATATAATCAATAAAAAGCAACGTAAATTTTACACTTTCTCTCTCTCTCTCTCTCTCTCTCTCTCTCTCTCTCGAGAGAGAGAGAGAGAGAGAGAGAGAGAGAGAGAGAGAGGAAAATGTGCTGTAATTTATCATATTTGAGAGAGAGAGAGAGAGAGAGAGAGAGAGAGAGAGAGAGAGAGAGAGAGAGATGAAAATGTGCTATGATTCATCATGTTTGACAGTGAATTGATGTAGGAAGTTATAATGTTGTTTGTGTACCTGTAAAAAGTTCTCCATGTACTACGCCTCATCTGGACACACACACACACACACACACACACACACACACACACACACACACACACACACACACACCCTATCTGTCTGTCTGTCCGTCTACCTACGTACCTACCTACCTATCCATGTATCTCTCTCTCTTTCTCTATCTATCTATCTATCTATCTATCTATCTATCTATCTATCTGTCTATCTATCTATCTATCTATCTATCTATCTATCTATCTATCTATCTATCTATCTATCTATCTACATACATGTGTGTGTGCGTACGTGCCTTTGTGTGTATGTGTGTGTGTGTGTGTGTGTGTGTGTGTGTGTGTGTGTGTGTGTGTGTGTGTGTGCGTGCGTGCGTGCACGCGCGGTGTGTGTGTGTGTGTGTGTGTGTGTGTGCGTGCGTGCGTGCGTGCGTGCGTGCGTGCGTGCGTGCGTGCGTGTGTGTGTGTGTAAACCGCGCGTCTTCACACATCAAGCTAGGAATATCTAAAATATAATTAATTTAAAAAGTCATCTCGGAGTCGTAGCATCTCAAAAGTGATGATAATAATAGTAAATAAATAAATAAATAATAAATAAATAAAACCCACGGCAGTTATGTTAGCTCTCACCGTGAAGTGATCGACAGCGCACAACTCTAGCCCAGTGCTACAGTCAACGCTTGCAGAAAACGGGCACATGCAAATATAATTAAACCATCTTTTTTTTTTTTGTTTCGGAACTGGTAGCAATATAACATACTGGCTGCACACCAGAAAAATGAATGCACCAAGGCCATACTTAAGCAGTTGAGTATTTATAGACTGGCGCAATGACATTGTTTTGAGAATTCCTATTATGTCTGAAAGTTTATTCTCCTCATTTTCTATCATTATGGCCACCAAGACACTAGCCAGACGGTTCCAATACACACACACACACACGCGCGCGCGCGCGCGCGCGCGCGCGCGCGCACGCGCGCACACACACACAGAGGGAGAGAGAGAGAGGCCTATACACCAGGTCTCCTACATTTACATGTATACATGCTCAAATAAGCTACGAAATCACACAAAAAACATGCCTTTTTGTACACTTGGCCCCAGTGACATATAATCATCATTGCTTAGAACTGAGATTGCATAAGTAATGTTAACTTGGGGAGGGGGGGGGGGGGGGGGGGGGGGGGGGGGGGGGGGGGGGGGGGGGGATACCAAAAAGAAATTATTATCCAATTTAGCAAATATAAACTGAGGGGATGGTCATGCATTTGAAGATTGTGATTTCATCGGCGAATCACCCCACCCAATCCTACCCTCACCCTGCCTCCCAAAAATAAAAATTGAAAAAAAAAAGAGAGAGAATAATTGGTGGTGAGTTGTTCTTCTGACCAATTAACAGTTTAACATTAAATACTGGCTCAATTGTCTGGCAGTCTTCAAAACACGTACATATATTATGCAGTGTTTTAGAGCAAATTCCTCATTGTGGCGTGTGACCACATCTAATCATGGACTCAATGGAAAGGGACGAAACTCCAGAGAATGAAATATCTGAAAATGTGAGACGCCAGAGAAAAGTTATATCCCGTAGATGCTGGCGACAGTTATTCATTCTGCTACGTGACCTCCATGAGTGGAGTGACTTCGTAAGCAAACAAATAAACAAACAACAAAAAAAAAAAAAAAAAAAAAAAAAAAAAAAAAAAAAAAAAAAAAA
>JADBJO010001501.1:55000-95000 GCA_016801955.1 Conus betulinus
ATCATGACGAAGGTTGGGGTGGGGGTGGGGGTAGGGTGGGGGAACGGGCGCGTAGAAAATCAGGGCGTGACATGATTGAGAATATGGGGGAGGGGGGGTGGAGGGGGGTGCGGATTTCTGCACCTGATCTGAGTGGGGGTAAAGGAGGGAGATGAGGGGAGGGGGGGGGGGAGGGGTGCGGAATTCAGGGCATGATATCGGTCTGGGTACGAGAAGCGCGGATTTAAGATCATGATATAGGTGGGGGTAAGGTAGCGAAGGCACAATATGGGTGGGCCCTACAGGGCGCAGGGACTTTAGAGCCTAACATGGGTTAAGGTATAGGGGGCGCGGATTTCAGGGGCGTGACATGGGTTAAGGTATAGGGGGGCGCGGATTTCAGGGCGTGACATGGGTTAAGGTATATAGGGGGCGCGGATTTCAGGGCGTGACATGGGTTAAGGTATAGGGGGGCGCGGATTTCAGGGCGTGACATGGGTTAAGGTATAGGGGGCGCGGATTTCAGGGCGTGACATGGGTTAAGGTACAGGGGGCGCGGATTTCAGGGCGTGACATGGGTTAAGGTATAGGGGACACAGATTTCAGGGCGTGACATGGGTTAAGGTATAGGGGACACGGATTTCAGGGCGTGACATGGGTTAAGGTATAGGGACACGGATTTCATAGCGTTACATGACTGAGGGAACAGGGAGTAAAGGTTTCAGGGCAGGACAGGGTGGGCATACAGAGGGCGTCGACGAAGGGTGTGGTGCAGGTGGACATATTGGGGTAGATGTGGTGCGTACACAGGGCATGACATGGTGGGCGTATTGGGGCAGAAGGGGCGAGTGAAGAGCGTGACACGGATAGACGTATTTAGGCAAAGGGGGCCCGGATGAAGAGCGTGACATGGTGGGCGTATTGGGGCAAAAGGGGCACGGATGATGAACGTGACATGGTGGGCGTATTGAGGCAGAGGGGGCACGGATGATGAACGTGACATGGTGGGCGTATTGGGGCAGAGGGGGCACGGATGATGAACGTGACATGGTGGGCGTATTGGGGCAGAGGGGGCACGGATGATGAACGTGACATGGTGGGCGTATTGAGGCAGAGGGGGCACGGATGATGAACGTGACATGGTGGGCGTATTGGGGCAGAGGGGGCACGGATGATGAACGTGACATGGTGGGCGTATTGGGGCAGAGGGGGCACGGATGATGAACGTGACATGGTGGGCGTATTGGGGCAGAGGGGGGGCGGATGAAGAGCGTGACATGGTGGGCGTATTGGGGCAGAGGGGGCGGATGAAGAGCGTGACATGGACCAGCCGCCGTGGCGAAGTGGTTAGCGTCGCGGACTCCCGGCTGGGAGGTCGTGGGTTCGAATCCCATCAGAAGTCATGTGGGTTTTTCTGCCCCGACCGGCTCCTACCCAGAGCTGAGTTTGCTGCGGGCTCAGTTGGGAAGACTGGGGCCACACAGTCGAGTTTCATCCACTTAATGGATGCGTTTCTGAGACTGTTGCTCAAATTTCCTGACCAACACTGCAGGTGCCTGTATCTCTCGAGCCTGGTTGACGCCGGGATATATTATGAAAGGAAGCGTAGAGTACAGCCCTGTCATGTAGTCTCAGACCGAAATGGAAATCCGTAGCATCATCTTAATCATTCTTATTCTCATCGATCAGCATTAAAAAAGTCTCAAATTCTGTGGCCCTTCATGCCCTGCTCTCATGGTGACCTCAATTTCGATGTCCTCTCCATGTCTGTGGCCTTGGTTTGTTTCCGTCCGGGTCACCGGTATCGGCGAGTCCATGGGGGCTGTCGTTGGACGGACGTGGTGGCGCCCTCCGGAGGGAGAGCTCACTCACGCCGGCTCCGCGACTAAGCAATTATTGTCGTCAGTAGGGGGCTCAGTAGGTGGTGTCCTGCGTATGTTAGATCAGAACAGGCGCCACTGAACACCACTGAAGTGACTCGGCAGCAGTGCAGTGTCTCTTCCGTGGGTTGCCTCTTGACGACTTGACATTGACTGCTCCCTGTGGATTGCCGGTGCCGGGGCTGTGGCGGGGCCGACCGGGCTGTGGCTGTGGACGGGGTGTCGGAATGAGCGGCGAGGGTGCACTGCCTCTGAGGTGGTGCAGAGGTTGGGACAGCAAACAAAAAAAAAAAAAAAAAAAAAAAAAAAGAGCGTGACATGGTGGGCGTATTCGGGCAAAAGGAGCCCGGATGAAGGGCGTGACATGTTGGGCGTATTGAGGAGAAAGGCCGGGTGAAGAACGTGACATGCTGGGCGTATTGAGGCAGAGGATCCCCGGATGAAAAGCGTGACCACCACCACACACGCCACATTCACATTACACGAACAGTACCGTACCATCTCACACACACACACACACACACACACACACACACACACACACACACACACACACACACACACACACATATGTTTACTACACAACGAATTTACATGCCTAAGCACGTGCGCGCGCGCGCGCGTGCGCACACACACACACACACACACACACACACACACACACACACACACACACACACACACACACACACAAACACACACACACACACACACACACACACACACACACACACACACACACACACACACACACATACACGGCTATGTTTGCTTACCTACTAGATGCCCGTGGTGCAGCTAACATCAAGCTCTATGTACAGCGCGAAGTGTACGCAGTCCTGCAGCTGATCCCAGCTCTGTGGCAGCTGGCCCTCCCAAGATGATGGACAGAGAGAAGCTAGGCCGGATGATGCGGCCACATCAAATCCATTCAATGACATGGGTCCCCTCCACCCCCACCCTGTCGTCCGAGACCTTCAGCCTGCCTGAGAGGCCACAACACTGCTCGTCACTGCATAATAACCAGCTGAGGCCGACCATACCTATCCCACAAATCAACGCTCCAGCTTCTGATGGGGATCCAACCCGACAACCATCCAGCCCCACAAGACCAGCACACTATAACCACTGCACCACGAGCAGCAATTTGGAATAGATAGATAGATAGATAGATAGATAGATAGATAGATAGATATAGATAGATAGATAGATATTGATGAATAACGGAATTATTAATATACGTTTTTACTGAGCCTGTACAGATTTTGTTTGGGAAAGAGAGGGAGGGAAAGGGGGGGGGGGGGGGGGGGGGGGGGGAACAGAAAACTATGTAATGGCTGATATGTTCATTTTGTACACATAATATCCTCAGCATGCAGTATTTTAGTTCAATGAAACCTGATGCCATATATACAGGCTTTGCTGATTAAAGGACTCTGATCCACATGTTCTTCAGGAAAACCGGACGAGACAATTTTCTTCCGGTGGTTGTCAGTTCATCTGTTCATCTTAAAATTCTGGAGTTTGTTTTCCGTGCGTAGCGTGAAACCTTAAGAATTCCATTTACGTAAATGACACGATGGCAGAGCAAGAGGACGGTACCGCCCAATTTACAGCTGTTTTTTTCTTTCTTTTCTTTTTTTTTTTTTGTATTAACGAAAAGACTGAGAACCTTATACGTTCTCAGGAACAGCTCATCAACAAGCCACGGGTGGTGTTTGAGCACCTGAGTTTTCAATCACTGGAGATGATGACAGAGTCAGACTGACGCGGTGACGTCTTCCAATGAAAAATGTTGTCGATGGCAGGGAATGGGCATTCGGACGTGGTGCCGTTGGTCGGTGAGGATCTGGTCTTCCGTCGCGCAGTTGGGAGGGAAGGGTTAAAAGCGTTGCTGCACCGTTTCCCGGTTTTGTTGCCCTCATACCAGCGTTTGTGCCGTACGTATTATAGATTTTTTTCTTTCTGTTAGTATGACTGGAATGTAATTTTTTAGTGTCAACGTTAGTGTTAGGGTGTAACTCTCTCTCTCTCTCTCTCTCTCTCTCTCTCTCTCTCTCTCTCTCTCTCTCTCTCTCTCTCACACACACACACACACACACACACACACACACACACACACACACACACACACACACACACACACACACACACATACAACTCGTTGACCACAGAAAAGTGTTCGACACCGTTTCGTGACTGTGAAAGACTTTTGAAAGAAGGGGTACATGAGAAAATAGTGTCTTTAAAACTATGTCTAAAAAAAGAAATATGCGTTTGTTAACAATTCGAAATCAGAATAGTGCTCAGCTATTGAATTACAGTTTATGCACTTAACTTTAGAACTACAAATAAGTGACAGCAATATTACATAAACCTGTCACGTTAAAATCAACATTTTGTCATATATGTTGATGTCGGGCTATTCTTCTATGTCGCGTGCGACATTGAAAATTTGAACTCCTGTTGATATTTAGGTAGGCGACAGTGTTTTCGCATAGAACACGCTTTTCAAAGAAGCAAACACAGGTTTGTGGTACTACCTCTTTTCAGCGACTTTTAAAGTAAGACAAGTTGTGTGGTGAAACGGCAAAGCAGCAAGTTGTAGCGAGGTCCACTGCACACCAAACGTGTTTTCAATGGTCACTACCTACGCTGATCGAGCTTTTATCCCTCGGTTTCTCTCGTTCTTTTTGTACTACCAATTCTTATAGAACAGGGAGTACTTTACAATGGGAACGAAGAAATCCTCTCTCTCTCTCTCTCTCTCTCTCTCTGTCTCTCTCTCTCTCTCTCTCTCTCTGTGTGTGTGTGTGTGTGTGTGTGTGTGTGTGTGTGTGTGTGTGTGTGTGTCCGTCCGTCCCGTGGTCAAAATGTGTTCCACTCGCTCCAGACAAAACTACTGGGCCGATCTTTCTGAAAATTTGTAGGCATGTTCATTACGGTTTTCCTTCTTTATACTAAACGGCCAAATTCTCAGAATGTACTTGGCCGATCTTTCTGAAAATTTGTAGGTATGTTCATTATGGGCCACGGATGATGCCCGATGTGTTATTTTAACCGTTATAGCCGTTACTAACGGCTATAACGGCCCATAACAGCTTTTCTTTTTTATGGAAGATCTTAGAAAGCACTTGGCCGATCTTTCTGAAAATTTGAAGGTATGTTCATTATGGGTCACAGATGATGGCCCATGTTTACCAAGCCCCAGACGGGTTTTCCTCTTTATGGAATATTTCACGCGTATACAAGATAAACTGGGAGTACGTTTTTATATGCTTTGCATCTTGTTTTTCTTTTTCAATCATTCTCATGTGCAGAAGGTCACCTGGCCTGGCTATAAGTCAGAAAAAAAGGCAAAGCTTTGGTCATGCTGGAAGCGAGCTAGTCCATGCAGTTCTTGCCCGCTGTTTGATTTTCATCGGAACCTCACCAATCCTGTGCCAGTCAGGAGAGCTGTTCCTTGGTTCATGATTCCAATGGCATTAACTCTTTCCAATTTCTTCTAAAGCACGGAAAATGTGGACAGCTTTTGAAAATTAAGGCAAAACTATGTCAAACAGAAAAGACAAAATTATGTCAAACAAAAAAAAACGCAATCTTGGAACCGTTATGACATCTGTCTTAGCTTAAAGAAGCCTTAACCTACGCAGCATAGTTTTTTTTTTTTTTACTCCCCGTGTGTGACATTGATAACTGAATCCAGTGTGACATAGTCCTTTTAACCTTTCTAGCTTAATTTTATTCCCCTGTGACACAGGCATTTACCTATGTAGGTGAGTGTGACTCTCGTTTGATACAGATTCTGACCTATGTAGCTTATTTTGGATCTCATGTAACACAGGCCTTACAGTTTAGCTTAGATTGACCTAGATCTTAACCTGCGGTGCATGATATGACTCCCGTGTGGCATATACTTAACCCTGTATAGCTTGACGTTCCTCCTGTGTGACAAAGACTTAACCTATGTTGCTTATCTTGACTCCCGTGTGATGCAGCCCTTAACCTATGACGCTTAGTCTGACTCCTGTGTGTGACATTCGCTGAACCTGTCCAGCTTCTTTTGACCCCCGTGTGACACAAACTTAACCTGTGTAACTTATTTTGACTCCTGTGAGACACAGACCTAACCTGTGTAAGTTACTTTGGCTCCTGTGAGCCTCAAGCCTCAGCCTATATAGCTTAGTCTGACCCTTATTTAGTTCTTAAACCTCTGGGCGTTAGCTTGACACACCCGTATGACAAAGGCGTTTAATTTCATAGCTCAGTTTTAACTTGGCTTCTGCATAACATAGGCCTTAATATACGTGTCAAGGCGACCCCCAGAGCTATGTAGACAAGAACAACGAGCTCCTGGCAAGTACTAACCAAGCTGAACAGCTGCTGTGTGTCCCACAGGCAAAGCTGCTGTCAGCTGTTTGAGCGCTTGGTCTCTGGCACGGGCTGCTTGTCTCAAGCCGCATCATGTGCCGGATAGCCTCTCACGGAGCTTTAACTCTCAAAGAGCAAAATGGCGATGGCTGACTGGCTGCACACTAAAAACCAGGGCGCCAAGACTTGCTGGAAGAGTCTTGTCCTGTACTTTGTTGTCTATGTCCTTGGCGGTACTTTCAATGAGAATACGACCGTTACGAGAGAAAAAAAAGTTTTTTTTTTCTTTTTCTTATTTTCTTTTTCTTTCTTTCTTTTTTCTTTTTTTTTCTAAACTTTTCACTTTCTTTGCTTTCTGTCTCTTATTACTGTGAAATGTCGCTCCTGAAATTAGACGGATTCACCTTCAATCACAGTACGGAGTCAAAAAAAAAAAAAAAAAAAAAAAAAAAAAAGAATTCATGTTCAAAGTAATCGCTATCAAAATTCTCGCTTTTTCGCTTAAACAAAGCAAAGCAAAACAAAAAAAAAAAGCCAAACACACACACACACACACACACACACACACACACACACACACACACTCACACACACACACACACACACACACACACACACAACAACAACAACAACAACAACAACAACAACAACAACAAACCCTGTCCTGAATATCATATCATGGCCAGTGACATTATTGATTGCAGTGTTCAACGTGAAAAAGGCCAAGTTTATTGGCAGTCCGATGTTCAGTATGATAACCGTGATGTAGTTTGGGTCACGTTTTGGGGGGTAAACATCATTTAGGTCGTGACTGGAATGGGTCCTACTGAACGTTAAACGAACGCTTAAGTGTCTGTCATGGGGAGTCTGGGAAAGTGCACTGTTGTTTGCATATCGGGCATCCATGACACATAAAACAGTCACAATGCATGGATAAATTTATAAATTGTTAATCATACATACCTTTTTTTCGTTTTGTTTTTTGTTTTTTAACGTAATCCAGATGAAGTTTTGAGCCTTTTTTGTGCTTTTATTGCAGCTACACCGTGTTTCTCTTGACTAGTCAATAATTCCCTTGGCAGTTCTTTTTTTTTCATGCCCGGAAGAATTCAAATTTGAAGGGTCAAATGCGTAATTGATTGATTTTATATAACTGACTGACAGGGAGTCGTTGATGTTGTGTGATGATTGATTGACAGGTAATCTTTGGTGTTATGTGACAATTGAATGACATGTAATCGTTGATGTGTTGTGACAGGATTGATTGATTGATTGACATGACAGGTAATCTTTGGTGTTGTGTGATGACTGATTGACAGGTAATCGTTGGTGTTGTGTGATGACTGATTGACAGGTAATCTTTGGCGTGTGCTGATCCTGGCTGGCTTTCACGCAGACCGCTCGGAGGAGGACCGGTTTTTCTCGCTTCAACGTCCGCCATGTTGGCGGTGTGGGTTCTGTTCGTGATATCCGCCCTCCTGTCGGTGAATGACCCCATTGCCAAAAAAGCCTCAGCATCAGCCTTCACCTTGACCCCTCTTTCATCTCCAGGTGATGAAGCCCAAGGACCTTCTCTTCAACTATACGACAAGCTTCACCATGAGAAAGCTGGCGGGACACAAATGACTCCAGTAGCTCCCTACAAAGAACCAGTTTCTCCGCCTCAAACATGACTGAGAGAACGCCGTCTACGGCAGAGCCTGACAAGGCAAATCTCTCGACCTGTTTCGGTGATCACGTGCCAGAACTAGAAACCTTTTGCCAGGGAGATGCTTGGTCTTGTGAAGGGAGATGTGGCGACTTCAGGAACTCCCCTTGTTCTTGTCATTCCAACTGCATCATTTACAGAACGTGCTGCTGGGACTATACCAGATTATGTTCAAACCGCGACTGTGGTATTATTGCAACGGCATCAGATTTTCCTGGTACGACATTTGGTCTCTACGGCGGAGGAGTTAAAGCAAAGCACTCTAACAGCGAGCATCAGTCTGGCGAGTCAGATGTAACGTCTGGTGACACTTCTGTTCCAGCACAAACACAGCTCGCTGAAAATATCTCGGAACAAACCTCGGACGTCAAGCGATTCAGCTTTGGCTTCTTTGGAATTCATATCATGTCTGAGGGAAAGACTGGAGTGTCTGCACTGAGAACGGATTTGCAGACTCGTAGTGCTGCTGAATTTGTTCATACAACAAGTAGGGACAGCCCCGGGTCGTCCTACCCTGAACTGAATGGTCAAAGACTCCCTGACAGCAATACTTCAACTCTGACATCTACCTCTGCTGCTCCAGCAACAATTGCTGCTGCAGACCAGTGGGGTCGTGGATTTTCAGACGTTATCTCCGAAACTTCGTCTGCGTGCGTCTCCTACTGTTGATCGGTACGCTGGTTATGAAGAGGTTCCTCAAGCCCGCTGCAATCCCGCCGTGCAAGCCAGGGTCGTTGACTTCTGCCCGAGCTACAGGGAAACAGGCGTGAGAATGGGACAATGCGCTGCCAGCGGTCCCCAAGATCTGACCGGCATCATTCCAGTGACTGACCCTAACCTAAGTCTTCATTTCAGAAATTATGGCTGTTTGCTGTGTTGGTCACGTTTTCTAGGCAAGGTGGACAGGGATAATAAGAAATGTAGAGGAACAGACGTTGAGTTAGGGACGGTCTATCCTTTTGTCTGGTGGAAAGCCCGGCTTTTTATGTCGTCCGAGGTCAGACCCGAAAACGACGCTTCCTTGAAGGATCTTGTGGCCTTCATGGTGGACAACCCCGTTGAATGGGAACCGCCGGAGGGATTTCCCCATCATCCATGCAACCCACACACGGTAACTTACCGGTGTCCGACGTGTGGAGTGAACGCCAGTGGAGGCGTCAGAGGACTGTCAGAACTGTGCGCAGAATCCTCCTCTTTCGTTCAACTAGGAGAGACAGAGTCTACAACAACAAGTACTGCGTCCTGTGTGAAGAGACAGACACACGTGCTCATTCACGGAGGACAGCAAGCGGCGGCGAAGACGTCTCTGGTGACACGGCGTCAAGTCTTCTGAGGAACCTCCAGTGTTCAGAACCACAGCCTGACCACGCCGCGCTGGTCCCAGAGCTGCACCCGTCCGCAGACTCCTTCACCATGCAGTGGGATGAAGGCGCCATGGCCTGGATTTGACAGGAACACGGCTGGTGATGCAGAGAGCCATCATGTTCCAGAGCCAGCCGTCGGTCAGATATCGTGGACGACACTGCAGTGCGATACCTTCTCCTGCAAACCTCGGGTCTGTGCTCCCTACATCTGGGAGCATGGTGGAGAATGTGTTCCCGACACCATAGCCCTCACCACCGTGCTGGCCGTCTGTCTGCCGTCCTCTTCAAACCGCTCAGCCTGCAGTTCGGGGTGGTCACGGCTGATCAGTGACCCGAACCACACTCCTTGACTATTCTTCAGAGCCTCGCTCTGGACGCTCTCTCCTCATCGCCAGTTCCGCCTTTCGTGGACTCCGAGTCACGGACGTTCAGGCTGGCGTCCCGATCCTGCGCGAGAAAATCCTCCTGGCTTTCTGGTCCCCGCTGCGTCTGCAGGACCGCCTGGAAGACCCGGACCTAACACACAGACATTGACAACGTTGTTTCGGTGCTCATGGGTCTGGTGCAGAAAGCCGGGTTCTCTGGGAGGGTGGAGGTGTGCCTGCGTCAAGTCCGGCACAAACATGCCAGACCAGCTGAAGGATGGGATCCCTTCGGCGTGTGGGTCCAGTGAGAATCTGCTGGATGACACGAAGAGCCTCTCAGGCCATGGACATTGCCCGTCATGGTCTCCGCTCTTTTCCCTGTTAGCCATGGTCCTGAGCTGTCAGATCAATTAGCTGGCGAAGCGATCATGTGCAGTTCTTTAATTGGGGGGTGGATGGTGGCGGTGCGGTGGTGGTGATTGAGCTGAACGTCCTCACGGCCAAAACTTTTCAGCGGATGTTGTGATTCTTCTTCCCCCCCCCCCCCCCCCCCCCCCCCCCCCCGGAATCCCGTTTCCCCTCTATCTCAGCTTCATATTCACACACACACACACATACACACACACACAACACACGCGCGCACACACACACACACACACACACACTCATATCCCCGCCCTATCCCCTACTGCCTTCCCCATTGTGTCGCCTCTCTCTTTTTCGTAATTCAGTGTATTTCTATTTAGAGATGTGGTCTTTATAATGGCGCCTTCGCGGTAGGTTTCAGAACAAGATGCTGTAGTTAGTTCGGCTGTTACTATGGATGTTCTGCTATCACTTAGGCTGACAGGAATAAGTATAGTTCTTCGCGGTATCTATGGCTGTTCAGCTATAACTACGGTCGCTCAGCTATATCTATGGTTGTTGAACTCTCTCTCTCTCTCTCTCTCTCTCTCTCTCTCTCTCTCTCTCTATATATATATATATATATATATATATATATATATATATATATATATATATATATATATATATTAGTTAATTAGTTAGTTAGAGAAGAACAATAATACTCACAGCATGGCTACAAATCAATGATCATGGCCGCAAAACAAAGTTAAACACATTTAGTTGTTCAACTGTAACTATGGCTGTTCTGTACAACTATGGTTATTCTACTATAATTTTGTTTTTCGGTGAGAGAGAGAGAGAGAGAGAGAGAGAGAGAGAGAGAGAGAGAGAGAGATGTGTGTGTGTGTGTGTGTGTGTGTGTGTGTGTGTGTGTGTGTGTGTGTGTGTGTGTGAGTGTGTGTTGTGTGTGTGAGTGAGTGAGTGAGTGAGTGAGTGAGTGAGTGAGTGAGTGTGTGTGTGTGTGTGTGTGTGTGTGTGTGTGTGTGTGTGTGTGTGTGTGTGTGTGTGTGTGTGTGTTAGCACAGGTGAAAGATCTCACAGCAACGTGGAAAGTGTTTCTGTCAAAATTCTGCAGAAAAAAAAAAAAATCACCGCGATGATGACGTCATACACAACAACAGAATACTAAACAATAGGCACTTCCTGGAAACAATACATTACTGCCCTCACAAACTGATCACAGGCTCTAATGATGACGTCATACACAGTAACACAATGCCATACAATAAGAACTTCCGGGAAACAATACATTACTGCCCTCACGAACTGGTCACACACTTTGAACTTTGATGATGACGTCATACGCCACTACATAATAAGGTACAAGAGGCACTCCTTAAAAACCATCAGAAATATGACGCTTTGATGATGATGAAGTAATACACTACAACACAATATAGCAGACACTTCATTCACACACACACACACGCATGCACGCACGCACGCACGCACACACACACACACACACACACACACACACACACACACACACACACACACACACAGCGATATTACTGCCTGTAAAAAAAAAAACAAACAAAAACAAACAAAAACAAAACAGGTCTACGTACTCTGGTGATGAAGGGATACATTGCAATACAATACAGTAGACTCTTCACTGTGAAAAACAAACAAATAAACAAATAAACAAACAAAAAGCTGGTATTTCTGCCCTCACAAATACGCCTACACACTTTAATACTAAAGTGATACACTACAATATAATACAGGACGACAGATAAGCCTACTTCGTAAAAACCATTTTTCCCTCACAAACGGGTCTGCGCGCTGTTCTGATGAGATTATGCTCGACAACGCAGCGCTCTATTTATTCTACGGAAACCAACGCAACACTGTTTACTGTATGAAAACCGTACATTAGTGCACTCACAAATGTGTCACAATACTTAAGTATATTGTAAATATCTGAATTTTAAAAAAAAAGAAAGAAAGAAAGAAAGAAATGAGTGCCTCAGCCCGTCCGCTTCACATTCATCCCCAGTTCACGTGCACGCACGCACGCACGCACACACACACACACACACACACGCACACACACACACAATCTGAAGAAAATATACAGACACTATAGAACAGACAGTATCAGCTGAAGAAGACTACTTACCGCCCCTCTCTACCTGTTCCTTACATATTGTGAAAAGGTGGGAAAGCGGACGCTATAAAAAGAAAACGAATACGAATAATTCATCCAGATTAAAACCACAGCCCATTCTGAAGGGGGTGACACCCACAATCCACCATATAAAAAGGATTCTCGGAAAATGAAATGAATAAAAACAAACAAACAAACAAAAAAAAAAACAGTTACACATGTAACTTATACAGCATGCAAACAATTCTAAACGTACTGTTCGTTCCCGCTTTTGAGCTTCATAAGTGTACGTAACCAAGATTGAAGAGGACATTTTTTTTATTTCTTGTTTCTAACCGTATAGGTTGACACTAAAGCCACAAGGTCAAAATGATAAGGTCACGGACAGCAGGACAGAAGAGAAACAGAACAAATATCGACAACGTTTCGGTCATAGACCATCTTCAGGGCAACTCCTAAAGACGGTCTATGACCGAAACGTTGTCGATATCTGCTCTGTCCCCCCCCCCCCCCCCCCCCCCCCCCCCCCCCCCCCCCCCCCCCCCCCCCCCCGAAAATCATCAAAGACATTAATTATTCATTTTTACTTGAAGATCTGCGGTCAAAAGTCTGTTTTAGTAAAGTAAATAATGTATTTCCTCTTCCTTTGATTGACTGAACAAGTGACTGTCAAGAATTGGAGGCCCATGTCTTCTTGCCTTTACAATCCAACATCTTATAAACTTTCAAAGAAATCTTGGTTTCCTCCATTCTGGTTATTTTCAGCCGATACTTGGTACATTTAGAAAATGGATTAATATAATCTGCGTACCTTCCAAGTTCACCATAAACTAAATCATTTAGTGTTTGATTGTCTACATTCAAAAGTCTTTTCATAACACATTCTCTATCTCAACACTATCCTCTCTGTGTGTGTGTGTGTGTGTGTGTGTGTGTGTGTGTGTGTGTGTGTGTGAGTGAGTGTGTGAGAGAGAGAGAGAGAGAGAGAGAGAGAGAGAGAGAGAGACAGACAGACACAGACAGACAGACACAGATAGACAGACAGACAGACAGAGTATATGATGTCAAAGCAGATGGGAAAGGGAAGAGGTCACACCTACAAACAGGGGAACGCGATAGCCCAGTGGTGAACTCATTTTCTTTCTATACCTTGACAAAAAATAACAAGAATCAAAGAAAGTAACAAAATCGTATTGATTGGAATATATATACCAAAATAATTCCAGAATACAAAAACTAGAGTGTACAACCATTGTGATTGTAAGGCATGTTTGTCTGTCTTTTCCTGTTATGACGGTAACCCAGCCGAACGAACAAGCCTTTAATGAGCTGTCTGTCTTCAGTGCTATGGTAGCCCAGATCATATATATCATATGGGCCAACTTATATGGGCTGTCTGTCTTCAGTGTTATGGTAGCCCAGCCAATCCAACGGAGAGCTTTTATGTCCTGCCTGTCTTCAGTGCTATGGTAGCCCAGGTGATCATATATACTTCATGCTATGGGCTGTCTAGCTACAGTGTTATGATGGTAGCCCAGCCGATCCACCATACCGTATATGGGCTGTCTGTCTTCAGTGTTATGGTAGCCCAGCCGATCCAACAGAGCTTTTATGTCCTGCCTGTCTTCAGTGCTATGGTAGCCCAGGTGATCATATATACTTCATATGGGCTGTCTAGCAACAGTGTTATGATGGTAGCCCAGCCGATCCACCATTACCTTATATGGGCTGTCTGTCTTCAGTGTTATGGTAGCCCAGCCGATCCAACAGAGCTTTTATGTCCTGTCTGTCTTCAGTGCTATGGTAGCCCAGGTGATCATATATACTTCATATGGGCTGTCTATGTACAGTGTTATGATGGTAGCCCAGCCGATCCACCACACCTTATAATTATGGGCTGCCTTCAGTGTTATGGTAGCCCAGTAAATCCAACCTTTTAAAGGCTGTTGTCTTCAGTGTTGTGATGGGTAGCCCAGCTGATCAAACCTTAAAAGGGCTGTCTATCTTCAGTGTTATGGTAGCCCAGTCGATCCTATAGGCCTTTTATGAGCTGTCTTCAGTGTTATGGTAGCCCGGCCGATCCAACCTTAAAAGGGCTGTCTGTCTTCAGTGTTATTGTAGCCCAGCCGATCCTACAGGCCTTTTATGAGCTGTCTTCAGTGTTATGGTAGCCCAGCCGATCCGACCTTAAAAGGGCTGTCTGTCTTCAGTGTTATGGTAGCCCAGCCGATCCGATCTTAAAAGGGCTGTCTGTCTTCTGTGTCATGATGGTAACCCAGCCGATCCTACAGGTCTTTAGGGGCTGTCTGTCTTCAGTTTTATGGTAAACCAGCCGATCCAAAAGGCCTTAAAGGACTGTCTTCAGTGTTATGGTAGCCCAGCCAGTTCAACAGGCCTTTTTTATATGAGCTGTCTTCAGTGTTATGATGGTAGCCCGGCTTATCCAACAGGCCTTTTAAGGGCTCTCTGTCTTCAGTATTATGGTAGCCCAGCCGATCCAACCTTTCAAAGGCTGTCTGTCTTCAGTGTTATGGTAGGCCAACCGATCCAATGGGCCTTTTTATGGCTGCCTGCAGGAATCGGAGAAAGTCATAGTCAGAAACAGAACTAAGATAAAATATACACATGGACACCAATGAATAGCATAGGACAGAAAGAAGATAAAAGAGATATCCGAATGTGCGTGTAGGACCCAGAGAAGTACTGTCCACAACCGCCGGAGAAACCAGTTGGGAGCAATCCTGCACCACCCTTGGAAGTCTGCCCTGCGTTCGCATACGGTGCTGGCACGCTCAGGGCGTTCCATTAACGCGTGAAGGGACATAATCGCTCCATGGCAGATGTCACTGTCTAATGGCCACTGGATGTGACACGACAGAACCTCCACGGGAGCGTTACCATGGGTGTACCAGCCCATATTTCAAGACTGCAGAGCCCACCGGCAAAAAAACGCCACCTATTTTGTTTTTTCATGGACACCAATGAATAGCACAGAACAACAGTGACGATGTTGACAATATAAACATAGACACCAATAAATTGCATTGGACGGTGACCTTGTTGACAGTATACATATAGACACCAATAAATAGCATAGGAAAGTAACGCTGTTGACGATATATATACATAGACACCATATAATTAGCACAGGACAGTGACGGTGTTGGCAAGAGACTATATACATATAAATACCATATAAACAGCATAGGAAAGTAACGCTGTTGACAAATATATACACACACACACACCATAATTAGCATAGGACGGTGACGCTGTTGGCAAGACACACATTTAGACGCCATATAAACAGCATAGGACGGTGACGCTGTGTTGGCAACATATACATATAAATACCATATAAACAGCATAGGACGGTGACGCTGTTGGCAATACATACATATAAATACCATATAAATAGTATAGGACGGTAACGCTGTTGGCAATATATATATAGACACCATACAAACAGCACAGGACGATGACGCTGTTGGCAATATACACATATATAAATACTATATAAAGTGCATAGGGCAGTGACGCTGTTGGCAATATATACATATAGACACTATATAAACAGCACAGGATGGTGACGCTGTTGGCATAAATACCATATGATATAGACACCATATTATAAACGTTTAGGACGGCGACTCTGTTGGCAATGTATTCAAAGAACTTCCTCTGATGGCCTTCAAACGAGACCGAAACCCGCGCGATCATCTGGTTAGGTCGCCATCCCGACCCACAGCCCCCCAGAACCACTACTCCCTGGGCAACAGCTGCTGTGACGGACAAAAGTGCAAATGCTGTCCCTTCCCCAACACTACCATGTTTCACCATGAGGAGCAGTTTCACCTGCCAAACCAGTGATTTGGTGTATGTAGTCCACTGCAGCCTGTGCCGTCGCATCTACGTGGGCGAGACATACCGCACACTGGAAGATTGCTGTAAAGAGCACAGGGACAGCATCCTCCAGAAAAAAGCAAACCACTGTGGCTATGCACTTCAACGCCGATCCCCACAGCATAACCCACTTCTCCATATCAGTGGTCTGGCGCAGCAGCACTGGTGACTCCTTCAAGAGAAAGAACATGGAGAAAGAAACAGATCATCCACCACCTCGGTACTACAACACCAGATGGCCTCAACATCAAAGACTAAACCAAATCACAGCTTCCCCCGTCCCCAGCTTTCCCCTTCCCTCCCCTCCCCCTCGTTTTCCTCTTTCCCCCACCACCCTTCCCTCTCACTATTTACGTACACATACATTACGTCATAAGCAGTGATGATGATGAAATTCTGATCTTTACGTCATTGTTTTGAAGACTCTACGAGTCGAAGTACTCAATTCCTCATCTCTCAGTGGGTTCGAATTTTTTTTTTTCCTCCGTTGTTTTGTTATCCCATGTAATAAGACAATTTGCCCCAATTCTGTTGTAACAGAAAATATAGATTAGTTTGTACTCTGCGGGTTGCATTCTCAAAACACTGACTTTACAGGAAGATATTTTGGCGGGGAGGGGGGGGGGGGGGGGGGGGGGGGGGGGGGGATCTTAGTATAGTGTATATATTTTATACATTCAAAAATATTATGATGGAAGCTCATCACCAAGTGCATTCATATCACGTGACTCGTGTTTTCATTCTTCCTTTGAAATTTCCCCATAACTTTCCAATTCCATTTCAAGCTTATGACAACTAAATCTAAACCCAATTAATGCCAACAGAGACATCAGGAAACTGTCATTATGTATTTTTCGTTATCGTGCATTAATTAGTCACATCCAAATCTCCCGCCGAAGATAGGCGCTATATAAGTATTCATTATAATAAATGATAATAATAAGCCTTATATAAGGCTTAATACTGAAAATGGGTGTGATTATGTAATTTTCATTCTAAGCCTCTGATTTATAAATGTAATGCTGATTCACTCCCGCAAAACAAAAAAAAACAACAACAACAACAACAAAAGCCAGGATAATGCACTTGAAAATAACAGGAAATGTTCGTTTTATAGAAAATTTAAAACCAGCTTTGGAAAAGAAAAATACATGTCACAGTTATATCTCTGTATTTGCCTGATAACTCTGTATTTGCACGCGCTGTGTGTGTGTGTGTGTGTGTGTGTGTGTGTGTGTGTGTGTGTGTGTGTGTGTGCATACGCATGTAATACTATCTTGAATCAGAATTTGCTGTCAATATTCGATTGTTTACCAGATTGTTTATGTTCTTCCTGTTCGTTTATTTTAGAATAAGTTAACCTTCACATGATTTTTATGTGTGATGACTTCGCAAAATAGAGTAATGTCCCTTGGCTTGACAGGAATCATCTCTTCATTCCGGTCATTGTACAGCTGTAGCAGGAAGCAGACAACGAAACGTTCTGAAAGGCAAGTACAAAAAAAAAAAAAAAAGACTTTGTCGCAATTTTTAATCCTCTTAAATGTAGCTGGTAATTATAGGTTTATGATGAATTGATAGTTTTCTGGTGAAATGACCTTTTAATGACCATCAAACATCGTAACATGGATTTCTGACGGGGATTGTTAACTTGACACAGTCACACATTCGGAGTGGTAGTGAGCGAACATCGCAGTCAGTGTGACATTTACATTATTGAACGCAGAACGGACCTTTACAAATTCACAGTTACCGCGTCTGTTTTTATCGTCATTCTGTTGGGTGTGGTGAGTAAGTGAGCGAAGAAGACGACACCTTCATAGTTATTTCTTTTAATTGGATATTTTTGGCCAAGAGAAATTATTCCCTTGAAACAGACAGACTTGTTATTCTTCAAGTTTAACTGTTGAAGATAGTTCCACAGAAATTTCTGTGTTAAAAAACAAGAACCTGTTGGCAACAAGTTTTTGTACATTTGTCACAATCTGTAGAGAACAAAAGCTCACTCGTTAAACGATAGGCCATTTGTAAGGGTTGAAAAAAAATGTATAAGTGACTCGCAATTTTTAATCCTCTTAAATGTAGCTGGTAATTATAGGTTTATGATGAATTGATAGTTTCTGGTGAAATGACCTTTTAATGACCATCAAACATCGTAACATGGATTTCTGACGGGGATTGTTAACTTGACACAGTCACACATTCGGAGTGGTAGTGAGCGAACATCGCAGTCAGTGTGACATTTACATTATTGAACGCAGAACGGACCTTTACAAATTCACAGTTACCGCGTCTGTTTTATCGTCATTCTGTTGGGTGTGGTGAGTAAGTGAGCGAAGAAGACGACACCTTCATAGTTATTTCTTTTAATTGGATAATTTTGGCCAAGAGAAATTATTCCCTTGAAACAGACAGACTTGTTATTCTTCAAGTTTAACTGTTGAAGATAGTTCCACAGAAATTTCTGTGTTAAAAAACAAGAACCTGTTGGCAACAAGTTTTGCGTTTAACATTTGTCACAATCTGTAGAGAACGTGTGTTAGCTCACTCGTTACTGGCAGTTTTTCCCCTTTACTTTCCCACGGGATAGGCCATTTGTAAGGGTTGAAAAAAAATGTATAAGTGAGGACATAAAACTTTGAGAACTGGTAAAACATACTGAGCTAGTTGGGGTAAAATAACCAACTTCATTCCTTCATCTTTCATCTTCTAGTGGCAGGTAAAAAATATCCAGATTGATACATTCAGAAGTCTAGAATCCAAGGAAGCACAATGTCTTTGAAACAGTCGATTCACTCACAAAGTAATCCCAAGAAATGTCCAAATAGGATTCTTGATTCATAGTACAGCCTATAGGGCACTTTAAGATCCATTTATATTGACACCAATATAATAAGAACAAAAAAAAAACCCCTAAAAAACCAACACCATCACAATGTGTACATACTGACTTGCTTGGTATACTAGTAATCAACATAGTTTTGTACAGAATGATATAAATGGGATGATTTGACTAGTTTGTCATAGGATGAGACTCAGGGTGAAGAGGTAGAAGAAAAGCTTTTCCCACCACTTCATGGATATATAATTGCGGTTTAGTGGTATGTAGATCAGCTAGGCCTGGTCACTTTTGTCCACCCCAACCATGTTCTGAAGGTAGTCTTAGACAGCTAGGGGTTTCCTGAAATGCCCAGAGCATGTGGTCACATCTGTCATGGTGTGGTGGTTGACCTTCATAGTGATGACATGCCGTGATGGGCTGGCTTTCTATCCATCCATCACAGAACAGCAGCAGCACCTGACACAACAGCACAATAAATCATTATTTATGTAAAAGATGTTTTTTTTTCTTTTTCTTTTACTGAAACTTGCTTTTTCTGAAAACACAGTAATTTGTCATAATCATCATTGTCATCACTTTCAAGTGTGTGTGTGTGTGTGTGTGTGTGTGTGTGTGTGTGTGTGTGTGTGTGTGACTGTATGTGTGTGTGTGTGTGTGTGTGTGTGTGTGTGTGTGTGTGTACACATATATATATGTGTGTGGATGAGATGAAAAAAAGACACAATAATTAGATGATGTTACTATGAAATATACACATCTTGCTGGAAGTCAGGACTTGACCATGTGGTGGCAGACGATGCGTTTTCAGCCGAAAAAAAAAAGTGGAAGGGGGCGTGGCATTATTATGATGATGTGAGTAAGCTGTGTTCACCAGTAGAAGGTGGCACAGCAGGAACAAATGAAAAATCTTGATGCCAGTTTTGCATCATGAACCACAAAAACTCTGCCCCTGTAATGTCCAGCACGTGCTCTCCTCCCTGCTCGGCCTGTGCTGTGTCATCATTATTATCACCACCACCTCTCCCTATTACTTGTTTCAGCTGACACTGCAGCCACTTTGAGTTCAGAATCTGAACGTCTCTCACCTCCACTGTCAATAAAATGCTCATTACTATCTTTAAAGTCTTCCTCAATGTACAAACCTTCAGTTTGAAGTAATTGTAACACTTCTAACTCTGTGATATGAGCAAGTGAGAAAAGGTCATCCAAAAAAAGCCAAGAAAAAGTGGATTTTTCAAAATAGTTTTCATTAACAGCAATTTTTGTCCGAAGGAAGACTGATGTTTAAGGGTCATTAAACTATGCATACAAAGATAACATGCACCGATGTTCTGCTATTGATGCAGTAAGGCATCGTAACAAGCATCCGATGGTTGTTATACTGGACATTCAACTTTGTCAATATTCCTATTCAAATGTCTCTTATAGAAGTTATACAGCATAATTGTGTCAGTGGGAATAAGACTGAATATTACAGTTAAATTTCATTCAAAAAGAAATGCAGTTTCAGATCAAGATTCACATGAGATGGTATGTCTAACATAACAACCGTCGGACATATTAGTTTGTTCTTTATTGCTCATTCGGAAAAAAGACAGTAACTGCATCCTCTGATGATTTTCTGAGTTGCTGAGGGTGCATTTCATGTAATGATACCAAATATAACACCCACTTTAGCCTTGTTACCATGATATGGCATTTTTGTCTGATAGTTATGATGTTGTACTGAACATACCCAAGTATTTCCCAACAATGCAAATATTGTAATCAGTCATTAAAAAAAAATAGACATACTTTTCCTTTGAGTACAGTTCTATTGTTATTGTTATATTTTACACATAGAGGCCTATAAAACAAGCTAAATAAGTCACAGTGATCATGTAGACACCTGAAACAGAATCCATCTGACAGTTGTTGTGGCCTCACTGTTGGACATACTCAACAAACTGTTCATGTGCTGACTGGAATTACAGATTATCTATGACCAAAATGAATAGAAACAGTTTGACAGTAACAATAATGATAATGATAACAGTAATGATAATAACATGTACATTTAAGGTGCCCACTCTCTCTGATAAGCTCAGAGCAGTTACAAATCATATAAAAGTACATTTTACAGTTAAACAACATAATTACAAGATGTAAACAGAAAGCAAGCAAAACATATACACCATGTGATATAACCACACAAACGAAAGGATGATCATGATGATGGTGATGGTGATGATGATGATGATAGAAGATTTACATAGTGCATAACCTTAAAACTCTATGCGCATGCACACATGCCTAATTAAGTAATTGTAAGTTATGGAAGAGGTGAGTTTTAAGTGAAGACTGTGCATGGTGCACAGAAAACGGAAAATAAAAATATAAAACCAAGAAAATGTTGCAACATAAAATCAAATGTCATTTTGATGCTTGGTGACAAATATGTTTTCAAAATTCTTTAAAACAGGTGACTGGTTAACAAATGTGGTTTCACAAGAAAACATGTGGCAAAATTGTTTTGTTTGGTTGGTTGGATAGTTGTTCTTTCTGTTTATTCATCAGAATGTACAAAGACAAATAAAGACGCAAACGTGTAGTCAAATTGTCACGCCACAAATTATAATATCAAGCAATCTGAGACAACGTTCATCTTTATGACAAAAATGGACTAGTTGTAACACATCAGAAAGAAGGAAAATGGAGCCATTTATAATACTGTTGTGGTACAAAAGTAAGATCAAAGAGATTCTTGTAAACATTTGATTTTGCTCACTTTCCCAAACAACATCGACATTAATTGTGACTAGCTGTTGACAAAGACACAGTGTCAATGGAAAAACTTCGTCATAACAGACTTTCCAAAAAGTATTATTCATGGAGCACTTAAACTTGCATACTGAACATCTCATAACATTCATGTCAGTATCCATTGGTAAACCAACAGTCACGTCACTGGAAATCTTGCACGTCAATTTCAGGAGCGAGCAAAATGCACTCACATGCCAAAACAAAAGCTCATTTTATGTCCATATTAGACATCAAGGTCAGGCTTTGGTCTACGTTTTAATTAAAAAAAAAAAAAAAAAAAAAAAAAAACTGCATCCTTTTAGACAACAATGACAAAGGAAATGAGCGATGATTTGAAGATGTCTTGATTCTGTGGTTGACAGACATTTTTGCAAAAGCTGACTATGGAATTAAACGATTTGAGGTGAATCTTAAATAAATGTTAGCGAACCGCCAAGAGGAACGTGGACAAACGAGTCACAAGACAAAACACGACGTGTTTCGACCTCTTAGGTCTTCTTCAGGCAAGACACAAACAAATAGGACAATGAAAATGAACGAAATTTTTCGACTTAGCTTAGATCTCTTCAGTGCGAGGTAGGCAGGCGTTGAATGATTGGTGATGATGTTGTCTTGATCCCTAATGACATTAAGATTTGAGGTGCTAAACTCATTCAGTTCCATGCAGAACATTGTTTTCTTTCTTCTTCACTCTGTTTAACCCGCTGGAGAAGATTACCACTTGAAGATCCATGGCGTGAGGGGGGGGGGGGGGGGGGGAGGGGGCGATCCAGAGTAGGGTTACTTTCCCTGTACTTACTCTTTCCTCCCCCTTCGCAGCCACCCACCCCCTCCCCCTCTCCAAGCCATCCCTTCCCCCCCACTCTTCCTTGACTTCTCCAAGTTCACTTTAAAGTGACTGGTAGTCACCAGCTCTCTGTGGACATAACTTTGGGTTTTGCAGTTCCGAAGGTACCTGTGCCCTTGCACCGAGATAGGTCATTGGTAATGATGTTGTCTTGATCCCTAGTGACATAATCCTTTCCAGCATGCTGTGATCACGGTATTCACCACCTATCTTTCCCTTTAAGTACATGACTCGCAGCATTGCCACCCTGGCTTTTTTTTTTTTTTTTTTTTTTTTTTTTGCTTTTTTGTTTAGTTTTTTTTGTTTGTGGAGGACCCGTTGAAACAGCATTCAGCTTGATTCTCATACATATATAACAGGTGAAGAAATAGGAAGGAATAAATCCTGCAATTGAGAATTGAAAACATTATTAGAGAATTATAGGAGGAAAACTACATGCACATGCATATAGATACTACTACTACCATGATTTTGTCTACTACTACTACTGCTGCTCTGATACTGCTGCTGTACTGTGGCTGCTGCTATTATTACTACTACTGCTGTGTTACAATTACTACCACTACTACTAACCACATTCCATTATGCAGAAGCACAGGCACATTCACACCCACGCGTACGTTTGCAACCCCCCTCTTCCCCTCCCCCCCCCCCTCCCTCCCCACCCCCCCACCTACTGCTTTTGTACGTTTAATCACTAGTGCGAATGCACACCATTCACATGTGTAGCATATGCACATGCCTGTGAATGTTTGTTCCGATTTTGCAGATTGTTTTCCATGCTTTTCACTTTCCTACTTCTTCCTTCTTGTTTCGTTGTGTAAATGTCAGGATACTTTGTGATACCTGTGTGGACACAAGACTGATAAAGTCCCCTGAGGAAAGTGAAGTGTGCTCGTGGAAAATTTGGCATAACGAAAAGCCAGCTTGCTCTTTTTTTTTGTGTGCTTGCTCTCTCTCTCTCTCTCTCTCTCTCTCTCTCTCTATATATATATATATATATATATATACACACACACATAATACACTGTAATGTACTGTAATACAATAAAAAGAGGGAGAAAACAGGAGGGATGTGTAAGTGAGACAGAAGGAGACAGAGGGTGAGAAAAAGAGAGAAATAAGAGGATTAGAGACAGAGAGAGGAAAAAGAGAAAATAGAAAAGCTTCTAGCTGGGAAGATTTAAGTCAAAATAGCGCTTGACAGATGACAGCAGAGCAGATGAACAGTTGCAGATGCCATCTGTCTAATGTTAACTCAAAACCATCACCCTATGCATTATATCTAGTATGGAGGGTTTTAATGAAACTCTTTTGTCAATAACAATGATCATGTTTTTGTTTTTGTTTTTTTTGTTGTTGTTTTTCTTTTTCACATTACAGCCATTCTGTTCTTTGTTCAGAACCATAATTGAAATCTGTAGACAACTCTTATGAACCCACTTCACATGTATTAATGAGACCAATCTGTCTCCACAACCGCCATGACAAGTGACATATGTACAGAAGGTTAGGGGAACACCAGTGCTACAAGTAACATGTACTCTGACTTCAACTGCTAGCTGTGTCCTAGGTAGGAAGAAATGTTTCCCACACTGCTGTGACACGTTACTCTGGTGAAATGTAATGTGGTTTCTGCCATCCTTTTACATTGTTTTTCAGTTCATGAATTACCAGCTGACATGACATTTATTTATTCGTAGCGGAGTTGGCAACAGAACAAAGCAGAGGCTGATGTGGATGCTAGAAACTTCCACCAAACATTTCTCTCTTTCCCCTTTTTTTTTTTTCCACATTCAGTTTGAAGTCTCTCCCTAACCTAAGGGTTGTACACCATAAATATATCACAGGTAAATTTATCCAAAAGTAAGAATTTTATCAGAAACTGTTACATAACAGATACTCCCTCCCCTCTTGTCTACAACTACTAAGCCTTTTTTGTATGATAATTTACAGAGACACTTGTGCAAGGTTTTACGGATGAAACAGGAAGGGACACTGCCATACGAGGCACACACACGGAAACTCACCAAGCTAGGCTCAAGGCAAGTGTGAGAGCTTCTGCAGGTCAGCCAGCACCCTAGCTTTACTACACAGAGATCGGTCGGAAACTGTTCTTTCTTTTCAGTAGATATGTTTTGCCGAATACAGAATTTTAACAACTGCCTTACACAACAGCCCAAAACAGGCATTTCGACTGTTGACCTAAAGACTAAACTGGGCTCAAATGCACCTTCCGCTTGTCTTACAAAGAGTGGTTTCAGTTTCTCACCGAGTAAAGCAGTCATCGACCACTTCTCAGCATTTTTATCTTGACCGGCTCTGGCCCAACAAAAAGCATGTCCATGGATCGGACGCTGGCAAACTTGTGGTACTGTCTGCTGCGCCAACCACCTCAGTGTTGTTAACTAGCCTATTTATTTATTTATTTATTGTGTGTGTGTGTGTATGTGTGCGCGCACGTGTGGGCATGCATGTCTTTTCTCGTTCTCTGTCTCTGTCTCTGTCTGTTTCTCTGTCTTCCCTGTCTGTCTGTCTGTCTGTCTGTCTCTCTCTCTCTCTCTCTCTCTCTCTCTCTCTCTCTCTCTCTCTCTCTCCAGTTCAGTTTGTGTTTGAAATTGTTATTTGTTTATTTGGGTAGGTTGTCATCAGTCACTGTTGTTTTTTCCTTCTCCTTTTTTTATGTCTCTCTCTCTCTCTCTCTCTCTCGATCTGTCTCAGAGAATACATTTCTCCTCATTTCTCTCTCTCACTCTCTCTCTCTCTCTCTCTCAATAACATTTCATTCTCTCTCTCTCTCTCTCTCTCTCTCTCTCTCTCTCTCTCTCTCTCTCTCTCTCTCTCTCTCTCTCTCTCTCTCTCAGAATAACATTTCTCTCTCTCTCTCTCTCTCTCTCTCTCTCTCTCTCCTCTCTCTCTCTCTCTCTCTCTCTCTCTCTCTCTCTCTCTCTCTCTCACAGAATAACATTTCATTCTCTCTCTCTCCCTCTCTCTCTCTCTCTCTCTCTCTCTCTTATGATACATGGCTTTTTTTTTTTTAATCACCACCTAGTTTTTCCTAAATGACCTTTGTGCTGGTACTTGTTCCTTTGTATTGGTGGACTTCCTGCATGTAGACATGTGTTTTGCACTTTGAACGGCCAGGTGTGTACCAAAAAAAAAAAAAAAAAAAAGGTAACTGGTACTTATTCCTCTTTACCTGTCATTAAAAAAGCAGTCGTTCTGTCTCTCCCTGTTCTGTCGGGGAAGGGAGTGGGGTATGCATAGTGGGTGGGTGGGGGGGGTGGGGGAGGGGAGGGAGGGAAGGATGTGTGCTTGTGTGTGTGTGTGTGTGTGTGTGTGTGCAGGTTTTAGACTGTGCAGTCTTTCTTTGTGCAATCTTCTTGTTTCACCCCATTCAAGAGAGAGGTCTTGTTGGCTGAAGGAGGAAGTTGTTTCAGAAGCTTTTTTTTGCAGCAGTGAACAGCAGTGCAACAGGAGTCAAAAAATCGTCACCCTGATTTTAAACCGCAGGCTTCCCTCTCTCTCTCTCTCTCTCTCTCTCTCTCTCTCTCTCTCTCTCTCTCTCTCTCTCTTCCCCCCCCCCCCCCTCTATCTCTCTGTCTCTGTCTCTCTCTTTTCTTTCTTAACTCAGTCCCTGAAGTTGAAGCGGCGTTCAAAAGCAGGTGAAACTTTGAATTCGTTGACTCTGTTTCAGGACAGTTGGTAGTCTCATTTACTGTAGGACCCAGTCATCTGTGAGCTGAGAATGGAGCGGTTGCGTAGTGGGTAGACTCGGTCTGAGATGCAGCCTACGTTTCCCCTCCAGTGGGCCCAGAGTGGTGGCTTAAGTGCTAACTGTTTGGCTGAAACAGCCAACTGGCATTCTGTGTTAACAGGCTGTGGATGAAATGGCATGAGCTGAAGTGGCTGAGATGGAAAAGAGCACGGACAAAAGTGGCGCCATTAACAATTGGATCAAAATGGCATGTTCTGATTAAGATACCACAGTGACACGCATCAACTAAGATACAAAGAATAAGATTGTAAGGTTTTACTTCAGTTTTGTTCACTTCCAGTATACTTTCTCATGTGCTGTGATTGATCAGTGTAGGCTTGTGTGTGTGTGTGCGTGTGTGTGTGTGTGTGTGTGTGGTGATGGTGGTGGAGCTCTTTCAGAGGAGGGGGTTAATTTGAATCTGGAAGAGCACACAGTCCGTCATGATCTGGTAAGAAGAGCATGGCAGTATCTCAAAGGAAGGAAGGAAGCAACATTTCAAAAACTTCATGCCTGCCTAAACAAGAAAGTGATGCAGATTTTGCCCTTTCTGTTGTGTATATGGGGGGAGAAATGAAACTGGAGTGTTGTGTCCTCAGTATGTCACGAGGTGTTGGTTGTCCCTTTGTGGACTGTGATGAAAGGTATCATAAGCCAAGGCATGAGTTGGGTCACTGTTGTCACTGTTGGTCAGTATGGATAACCAAGACCTTTTTTTCTGTTTTAGGGGAGTTACTGTTAGCGCCACAGTGTCACTTTGGACATTTAGAAGGGAGTGATCAACATGGATGATTTGATCAGGAACACTTCATTTTGCTTTCAGCGTTAGCAGTTCTATATCGTTCCAGTGAACAAGAAAAAAACGAAAATGTTTGACGGCTTTTTAGCTTGAAGAAGGTTACGTTAAACCCGCAGTTATAACTGTATTTGATTTTTTTTTTTTATGCATCTCAGAGTTGCTGTGCTGTGCTTTTTTTTTTTATGACACAGCTCATCAAGTGATCAACTATCACGTTCAAGTCCGCTTTGAATAGTTTTGATGAACGCTGGAATCTTTGCCAGCTGTATACAACATCTGATGTTGGCTTTCATCTGCAGATGCAGATGACCAGTAAAAAAGTAAGTAAAAAGAGTAAGGTCAGCACATTCACAGAAACCGCTCAAACACCCCTCAGCTTCCACACCATTGCACTCCAAGCGACCCGTTTCTTTTACTCAGCTTCTTTCTGAGCATTGCAGAAAAAAAAAAAAAAAAAAGAATGTTGTCAAAACGCTTAACGAAGTAGACAGACCTTGACCAGTGCAGGAACTGGGACTGAGTTTTTAATGTCAGCGGAAGGCTTAGCAGGATGTGAGTGGCCAGGCCAGAGTGGCATGTCATGATTGGTAAATGAGGTGAAACGGTTTGGTTGTCAGGTCCATGAGATGGCCTAACATTCGTTCGCCACTTCATTTGAGCTTTCCTCTTGCCGGCCTACATTTGTGGTGGACAAACTTAGTTTTGGTGGTTGGCGGGTGGACTTGGAGTATAGTAACTGTCCATGCAACCGTTGACCCACAAGGCGGCCATGTTGATCATTCATAATGAATATCGATGGGTCATCAGCATACAGTATGGCCCAAGATCCAGTTTGGATCGTGTCAGCTAGGCAAGTCATGTGGTTTGTGATTGTCATTCAGTTCATTCAGGACACTGGTTCTCTGTTATAGAAGATCCTCCTCGTTTTTGTGATTGCCCTTCAGGTTACCTAAGATACTGATTCTTTTTGACGGATGGTCCTCTTGTTTTGTGATTGTCCATCATTTTATTGAGACTCTGGTTTTCTGTTACTGTAACTCTCTTTTTTTTTTTACCGTAGCAGCACAAATCATTTTGATTGTGATTGTTGTTCAGTTTATTGAGATTCTGGTTGTCTGTGTTAGTAACCCTCTTTTTTTTAACTGTAGCAGCACAAAGCATTTGAATTGTGATTGTCTTTCAATTTATTGAGATTCATGTTTTCTGTTACTGTAACTCTCTTTTTCACTGTACAGCACAAATCATTTGAATTGTGTTTGTCCATCAGTTTATTGAGACTCTGGTTTTCTGTTATTGTAACCTCTTTTATCAGTAGCAGTAGAAGTCATGTGATGTGTGATTCTCCTTTAACTCTGTATTGAGACACTGATTTTTTTTATGTTACCACCTTTCCAGCTGTGCAAATCGAATGGTTTGTTGTTATCTTTCATTTCATGGAGACTCTAGTTCTCTGTTACAGATGCTTGTCATTAAATGCTTCGGGCAGAGGAGGATGAGCTTCCGCAAGGTTTTTCAGATTCTGCATGACTCTACTCCATGAGAATCAGCTGTGGGAGAAACTGGTGCCGCCAGTCTGCCATGTGAAGACTCAGTATGGAGACACAGACCTGTGGGACCTGGAGCAGTGGGGCACTGGTGTTCAGCAGCACTTCTATGTACTGTTTTGGACCACCACCGCTGGATGACTGTCCATAGACTGCAGATATCTCAGACTGAAGTTCACTGCCTTATTGAAAGGATCTGTACAAAACAGGCGCCAGAGTTAAGCCAAATATGTTTGACATGGTGGTTTGGCCTGTGAGGCTGCTTATCCAAGAAGCCCTGGGATTGCGCCCATGTACAGATCTCTCTTCAGATAGGAAAAGATAAGGAAGCAGTGTCAGTTTATTACAGCAGGCAGTAATCCGAAAGAAGAGAGGTGCTTTACTTTTTGTGTGTGTGTAAAGTCAAGCTTATTGAGCAGGACAGACAAAACTTGGTTGTTTTTTTTTTCACCTTCGAGGGTTTTTTTTTTTTTTTTTTTTTTTTTTGGGGTCGCGTGGGTAGTGAGTGCATTATGGCAGAGCCTCCATCCATGGACTCTTATTGTGGCACAGGGAACATACGATTTTTTCTTCAGGGGGAAAGCGAGGGCAGCCATCCCTTCAGCCCAAAGGTGGAGGGCTATGACTATGACTTTGTGCCGCCGCCGGACAGTCGCTATGAGTGCGCCATTTGTCTCCTGGTGTTGCGTGAACCCCGACAGACCCCATGTGGACATCGCTTTTGTCGAGACTGCATCTTGAAATGGCTCCGGTGAGTGGGGGATATGGGGGTGTTAATGAATGAGGTGTGTTTGTGATTGTATGTATAGGTTGCATTCTGCATAGTTACACGTACATGTTCATGTTTTGTTTTCCGTCTCTGTGTTGGAATGGACTTCTTTGGTTGTTGTTGTTGTTTTTTTTGCTATCTCAACTTCCATGCTATTCCAATGCCACTAGCCCACCACTGTTCGTTCCAGCTTTTGATGTCCACAGCCGCACCCCTGTCCATACTGTTGCAGCCCCAGCAACAGCAGTCCACAGAGAGATTCGGCATCAATTCACCGTGAGGCAGCCCCACCATAAGAAACTCTGCACTGCTGCTGAGTCTCTTTGGCAGTGTTCAGGGGTGCCTGCACTGATCCAGAATATGTATGCAGGACATCACCTACGATTCCCCCAACTGACGTTAACAATTGCTTTGTTATGGAGCCAGCTTGAGTGGGTATCACTGTGGAGGGTGCCACGATGTCTGTCCAACTGTCCCCCCGTGCTGTGATAATGGCAACCTCCGCACAAACTCACCTGGAGCATAGACAGGGAGAGGACATTAAAAAACTGACCACCCCTGGCAGCAGGGCATAAAGGGGCCACAGAATTAGTGACTTTTAAAAAAATTTTCTTACGCAGATTGATATGGGTGAGGATGATGAAGATGGTGCTACAGATTGTATTCTGGTCTAAGACTGCAAGACAGGGCTGTACTCTCTGGTGTCATCATCAGGCCCGAGAGATAACAGATACCTGCAGTGCTGGTCAGAAAATTTGAGCTACATTGTCAGCGACGCATCCAGTCACAGGCTGACAAATCCAGCAGTTCAGTTCTGTGGGAAGTGAACCCAAGACCTCCCAGCCTGTAATCCATGATGCTAACCGCTGTGGCGACGGTGGCTGTGGAATTGATGTATTTTACGTTTTTCGTGCCAGCTCATGTTTCTCTGTGTGTGTGTGTGTGTGTGTGTGTGTGTGTGTGTGTGTGTGTGTGTGTGATGTTTTCTTGTATGTGCATGAATTGATGTGTATTATGCTACCATGTTTGTGTGTGTATCAATATGTGTACATCTTACGTTTCCATGCCTGTGTATTGATGTATGTTACATTTCACGTTTCCTTGTTTGTGTGTGGTTTGATATCTATGTAGGGTTCCTGTAGCTTTTAGAGTTACTTGGCTAACAAAACAGACAGCATGGAAAAATTCCCATCCTGGCAGGTTTTACCCGGCCATCACTGGTCTGATGCATTTTTGCGTTAGCTTACTTACTTTGAAACAACCAAGTGCAGTGCTTGGCAGTCACAGCAGGCGGCTGTACGAACAACACAAGGGGCCTGAACAAGACTGCGATGGGGAAGAGCTTTTTTAGCGTGGGAAGTAGCCATGTGATTTGGGTGTCAGGATCGTGACGTGTTTCTGCTTTCCTTCCCGCTAGTAGAACTACAGTAAAAAGTTGCAGACTCATGATGTATCATAGGACCTACCGTGTTTCAGTTGAATGCAGTGACTGCTCATTGCATCACATCATTTACATTCCCCCCCCCCCCCCCCCCCAGAGAGCTTCATTGTTATTGGCTGCCTGTCTAGATCAGTAGATGTGGCTGTCATTGACGGCGGAATGGAATGCCCAACATTTGCTTGTCATCAGAGCTCCTGGCACTTGACCTTCCTACTCTCCTCCCCCTCCCTCTCTCTCTCTCTCTCTCTCTGTGTCTCAAGAGTTTAGAATAGTATCAGTTATCAAAACGGATAAGCAGTTTTGATTTTCTCCCCAGCTTATCTTTTATATCTGTTATATCCATAGAATTTGCCGTTTTTTTTTTAATCTGTGTACATTCTATGTTAAATAGACTAAGATTCCATGATTGTGCATTTTTGTGTTTTGATGGGTTTTTGTTTGTTTGTTTTGGTGTGTGTGTGTGTGTGTGTGTGTGTGTGTGTGTGTGTGTGTGTGTGTGTGTGTAGGTATGAATTTTTGCTTGTGCTTGCACATTTGTGTATGTATTGTTTGGGTTTTGTTAACTTGCATTTCCACATTTGTGTATGGTTTATTATGTTTTTGTGCTTTCATTTGCACGTCTTTATGTAGACCTGTTGATATGCGCATGTCCATGCATTTGTTATCTGTATATATATTGACCTATGTGCATGCATTTCCATGTCTGTATTAGATGTGTATGTTGGATACATGCATGTTACAACATTCAGATATGCAATTTATACACAGACAGGTAATTGTACACAAAAGTACACACGTCACTGTATACACAGATGCACATCAAAACTCACGGACATGGAAATTCATGTACTTATGCATATATACATGTACATGAATTTCCATGTCTGTGAGTATTGAAGTGTATCTGGGTGTACATTGACATGTGTAAATGTGTACAATTACCTGTCTGTGTCTTCCTTCCAGACCCAGAAATTCACGTTAAAAAAAAAAAAAAAAAAAAAAAAAAAAATTCAAAATTATTTGGAACAGCTATGATTAAAGAGTGACCATGCTTATAACCATTCAAAACCTGAAAGTATCATGCCAGACATTCGGTTCAACAAACTTTTTTTTTTTTTTTTTTTAAAGTAAATTGGTTTCTTGCCTTTGATTTGGGCTGTAAAGTTTTTGCATGTTTTGAGTTAACATTTCATTATTTTGCATGAAGTACTATGAAAGACCGAGAAAGAAAGAAAAAAAAAAAAAAAAAAAAACCAAGAACAGTCTGTTACTGTCTTCAATGTCAAGGTAAACTGTCTGCCCCAAAATCGGTCATTTGAAGTGTCTTGTTTTGGATAAAAGACAACCACCTTATCAGGACATTTTATGGGTCAAAAACTTGGGACAGTTATGCGGTTAGTCGACTAGATTTCGAGTGAATTCCATCTATAGGTGAGGGGGACAATCAGTATGAAATACATCCATTCTTTATGGATGTCTGGTGCTAAACTACTACTGGAACTGGTTTTGTTCCTGGGTAGTGATACAGCTGTGCACATGTGCCACATGTGTCTTGACACTGCCATGTGTATTAGAATGGGAGGGCTGTACAGGTGGAAAGAATCCAAAACCCAGATTGATGTAGTGTGTGTGTGTGTGTGTGTGTGTGTGTGTGTGTGTGTGTGTGTGTGTGTGTGTGTGTGTGTGTGAATTTGTGTGTGTGTGTGTGTGTGTGTGTGTGTGTGTGTGTGTGTGTGTGTGTGTGTGTGTGTGACACATGAGTATAATAAATATCTTTGATCTTAAAGTTTATCTTCATGGGTCTTTACCCTTAGTCCTCCTTGTAATAGCTACAAGGTTGATCTGTATGTGTGTTTGTTTGTTTTCCTTCCCTCCCTCCCCCTTTCCTCCCCCCCCCCCCCCCCCCCCCCCCCTTCCCCAACACCCTTCCTCTTTCTGTCTCTCTGTCTCCATATCTCTCTCTCTCTCTTTCTCTCTCTCTCTTTCTTTGTCCATTTGTCTGTCGCTGTCCATGTGCGTCTGTCTCTCTCTCTTTCTCTCAATCTCTCTTTAAGTTCTCTCTCTCTCTCTTTCTGTCCTTTGTTCCCTCCCCTCCCACTCTTTCTCTCCCTCCCTCCTCTCCCTCTCTCTCCCTCCCTCCCTCTCTCTCTCTCTGTCTCTCTCCCCCCTCCCTCCCTCCCTCCTCCCTCTCTCTCTCTCTCTCTCTCTCTCACCACCCCCCCCCCCCCCCCCAATCTCAAAATGGTCTTTTTCCGAACTGGCAGTTGATGTGGCTGAGCTGTGTTGTCGTCTGCAGGGAGTCTCACACACGGTGCCCAGCAGACAATGAAGAGATCTCGGAGAAAGACCTCTTTCCGGACAACTTTGCCAAGCGGGAAATTCAGAACTTCACCGTCAGGTGTCCGAACCACAAAACAGGCTGTGAAGTCCTGACCACTGTCAAACAGTTACCGGTAAGCTGCAGGCCGCCGTGGCTCTGAATCTGCAAGTCATAGAATTTTAAAAGTATGTTTAAGGCTTCACCAAATAAAAAAAACATAGACAAATGAATCACAGGACAAAACATGATGCGTTTTGACCCCGTAGAGTTATAGAATTTAAAAAGTATTTTTAAAGCTCCACCAAAAAAAAAACCCATAGACAAACGAATCACAGGACAAAACATGATGCATTTTGACCTCTTAGGTCTTCTCCAGGCAAGATACACAACACTCAGGACAAAAAAAAAAAAAAACAATCAGTCACAAATCTTCATCCAGTTCGGTGCAGGATGGGCGTTGTAGTTTCTGCCCAGTAATTGTGAGTATGGCTGTGACTCGTGGTATGAGGTATCTCATACTTTTATTTATCACATAGTGATAGTATGAGGTACTGTTGCATATTCAAATGAAAGGCAAGAGGCCGACAAATGGTGGCCTCTACCATCTATGTCAGTATGATTTTTTTTTTTTTTTTTAATTTCTGTTTGTTCAAACCACAACCAAATGGTTTGGGTTTATGAACAGTTGAAATAGTATCACTCAGTTCACCAGCATTTCTTGTTTTTTGTTAGTAGTTCCAGTCTGTTAGAAAATCTCAGCCTTATTTTTGACATGCTGATGTGATATTTAGAAAGAGTGGGGGTTAGTTGCCGCCAAGGAATTTACAAACAAAGCACAGGACAAGACACAATGCATTTCGACCTCTTGGGTCTTCTTCAAGCGAAAAAAAAAAAATAGATCACATTTAACATTTAGGACAATACAAACAAAGAACGAAGAGAGACTTATCTGATGTCCATGTTGTGTGTTGTGAAGAATGGCCGACAGAAGGAAATGACAGAGGGGATTATGGGAGAGGGAAAGGGAAGGGGGGGGGGGGGGGGGGAGGGAGGGATGAGTGAGGCGATGGGGTTGTGTGGTTAGTTTAGGGGGTGGTGTGGTATATGTGACGGTTGTGTTAAGATGGATTGATAATCATAATAATGCTAAGAGGGGGGGGGGGAGTTTGAGATATATATATATATATATATATTTTTTTTTATATATATATATACATATACATATGTATATATATAGAAGGGATGGTAATAATAATAATGATAGTGCTAGTAATTATAATGAATAAGTAGAAGAATAAATGAGAGTAACTGTAATTTAAAAAAAAAAAAAAAAAAAAGGAGGGTGAGGGTGGGCAGGAGGGTAGTGTGTGTGTGTGTGTGTGTGTGGGGGGGGGCTCATATATGTCCATCCACTATGAGGTGGGGGTGGGAAGTTCATACAAATAGTGCTGTTGAAAAAGTAAACAATGCTGTGGGATGATGTTTATTGTAACAGGTGAAATAATGTGTTGGCGCTAATGTGCAGATGTTGGTTGAGAAGAGATAGCAATGCTCAGTGAGAAACAGGGTATCATGTGTTACAATCACACACACACACACACACACACACACACACACACACACACAAAAGAAGGGGGGGGGGGGGGGGAGAACCACATGTAAACAGTATTATGGGTGAGTTATGACGGTAATAATTGTCAAACATATTCACACACGCACATACACATATATGTATATGTATATATATATATATATATATATATATATATATATATATATATATATATATATGGTGCTGATGTGATGTTATATATACATGTTCACTGTCAGGAAGATTTGGTAAGACTATAAGAAGGTGATGTTGTTTCTTTTGGTGAGATTGTTGTTGTGGAAACACAGCACATCAGTACAGAGTATGAGAGAGTGTTGTCAGTATATTTGTAAGATGGTCGATGATCAATGGTCGATGAATGTGGAAACAGGACCATCAGAACAGACTAAAGGATACTGTTGTCTATGTTGGTGTGTGGTGGTTGGTGTGGAAACAGGACCAGCAGAATGTTGGTGTGGAAACAGGACCATCAGAATGTTGGTGAGGAAACAGGACCATCAGAATGGTGGTGTGGAAACAGGACCATCAGAATGTTGGTGTGGAAATAGGACCATCAGAATGTTGGTGAGGAAACAGGACTATCAGAATGTTGGTGTGGCGGTTGGTGTGGAAACGGACCCTCAGAACGGATTATTAAAATACTGTTGTCTATGTTGGTGTGATGGTTGATATTGAAACAGGACCATCAGAAGAGACTATAGGATACTGTTGGCTATAGATGTTGGTGTGGTGGTTGATGTGGAAACAGGCCCATCAGAACAGTTGTCCGCTGGCATTGGTGCCCTGCCCGAACCAGTGCACGCATGTTCTTCTGCGACGAGATCTGGACCAGCATGTCATCCATTCGTGTGACCGACGCTCCCTGGTCTGCCCAGACTGCTCGGCCAGCTTTATGGCCGTGGATTATGAGGTGAGTTGGTCTCTGTGTGTGTGATTTTATGTGTGTGCGCCGAAACAAAATGTATGTGCACCGAAAGATAGGGAGTTCAGAATTAGACTTGACCGGTAGAGTTTTGTTTATGTATGTATGTTGGGTTTTTTTTCGTGGGGGGAGTGACATCTATGTAAGTTAATTCATGATTTAAAATAGAATTACTTCTTCTGGCAACAGTAGGAGGGTCTGTATAAAAATAGTGTTTTCCCACTCGCATATTAGCTAGGAGTTTGAGATAAAGCACTGCAAAAAAAAAAAAAACATAGACAAACGAACACAAGACAAAACACAATGGGTTTTGACCACTTCAGTCTTCTTCAGTCAAGGTAAACAACACTCAGGACAATGAAAATGAATGAGCAATCACTCTATCATTGATTGAATGCCTGTCTTGCCCTGAATTGGATGAAGATAAGTGATTGCTCATTCATTTCTCTGGTCCTGAGTGTTGTGTATCTCACCTGAAAAAGACCTAAGAGGTCGAAACGCGTCATTTTTTTGTCTTGTGATTCACTTGTCTACGTTTTATTTGGCGGTGCTTTATCACCTTCCTTTGCAACTAGGATTTTCTAGTATTTATTGCTTCATGGACAATTATCAGGTAAAGAAGCAAAAACTTGTAAGATATGTTATTAGTTGATATTTCTTTCACTGAAATATTTCATGAGTGCAGTCAGTCTGTGATATGCTTGTTTACATTGGTTTTGCAGATCACAGTTATATGTTTCACGTATGAAATCTCCAGGTGCCTACAATAATCATTGCCATTTCCGCTTCCCTTCTGTATGTATTATCGTACATGTGGTGTCAGTG
Organism: Conus betulinus; assembly: GCA_016801955.1. Taxonomy (NCBI): domain Eukaryota; kingdom Metazoa; phylum Mollusca; class Gastropoda; order Neogastropoda; family Conidae; genus Conus; species Conus betulinus. The sequence continues at coordinate 91,572 of JADBJO010001501.1, forward strand.
TAGTATTAAATAGGTCCCCTCTTCCCCCACTCCCCTGAGATGGTGTACCTGTCTATTCCGTCATCTTTTTCAAGTGTAACAAAATTTCAAAAGGGCTTCAGCTTGTATGCCCTGGTCGTTTTATGTGAGTCTGTTGTGTATCATACTACAGCCAGAACATAATATCATGATGTAATGACAAGTCTGTTTTTAAAACACTTTATTGGTCTGAACGTGAACGTCATGAACAGCTGTTTGAAATTGTTCCACAGCTGCGTGCAGGTTTCGGTGGGGAAACAGATTTACTTTGTCCTTGGGGAGCTTCAGATTGGAGAACATTGATCTCAGCGTCCACACATGGGCTTTTTTTTTTTTTTTTTCTTTAAAGAAGTTAAGGGTCATGTGAAAAGTAAAGTTTGTCAGTTTATAGTAAACTTTTCCTCCCCCCCAAAACCAATAAATTGGTGGATTTCAGAAAATTGTATGGCGTTGTATCACTTTTTTTTTGGCACACGAGATTCCTGTTCATGAGATCAGGCCACTCGGATTCTTTACCTTGTGTGTGTCGTGTATGCGTAGTGTCTGTATTTCTCAAAATGGAATATTGCATAGAATTATCTGTCAGATAACTCTCTTGTTGCTGTAAAGTTATTCTACAAAGGAAATGCATACTGCACACATAGCCTTGATACGTCAGCTCGTCTGAAAGGTGTGTACCAGGACAACATTTTAACTTTGTGAAGAGGTGAAGAAACAACCCTTCCTGTGCAAAGCTAGAACCACTTAGGAGCTGTGCCGAAATGATGTTTGCAAGGTTAATCTGTTATCCTTTAGAACACACCAGAAATATCGTCAGGAAGAAACAGGGAACGAATTTTGTTCTGGTACAGAAACAAGGAGAGAAATATTGTCAGGGGTAGACACAGGGAAAGAATTTTGTTCTGGTTCAGAAACAAGGAGAGAAATATTGTCAGGGGTAGACACAGGGAAAGAATTTTGTTCTGGTACAGAAACAAGGAGAGAAATATTGTCAGGGGTAGACACAGGAAAGAATTTTGTTCTGGTACAGAAACAAGGAGAGAAATATTGTCAGGGGTAGACACAGGGAACGAATTTTGTTCTGGTACAGAAACAAGGAGAGAAATATTGTCAGGGGTAGACACAGGGAACGAATTTTGTTCTGGTACAGAAACAAGGAGAGAAATATTGTCAGGGGTAGACACACAGGGAACGAATTTTGTTCTGGTACAGAAACAAGGAGAGAAATATTGTCAGAGGTAGACACAGGGAACGAATTTTGTTCTGGTACAGAAACAAGGAGAGAAATATTGTCAGGGGTAGACACAGGACGAATTTTGTTCTGGTACAGAAACAAGGAGAGAAATATTGTCAGGGGTAGACACAGGGAACGAATTTTGTTCTGGTACAGAAACAAGGAGAGAAATATTGTCAGGGGTAGACACAGGGAACGAATTTTGTTCTGGTACAGAACAAGGAGAGAGAAATATTGTCAGGGGTAGACACAGGGAACGAATTTTGTTCTGGTACAGAAACAAGGAGAGAAATATTGTCAGAGGTAGACACAGGGAACGAATTTTGTTCTGGTACAGAAACAAGGAGAGAAATATTGTCAGGGGTAGACACAGGAACGAATTTTGTTCTGGTACAGAAACAAGGAGAGAAATATTGTCAGGGGTAGACACAGGGAAAGAATTTTGTTCTGGTACAGAAATAAGGAGAAGAAAATATTGTCAGGGGTAGACACAGGGAAAGAATTTTGTTCTGGTACAGAAACAAGGAGAGAAATATTGTCAGGGTAGACACAGGGGAAAGAAAGAGTGTAAGGAAACAGGTGCAGGAAAAGAAATGTCAGGGACAGGAAAAGAAATGTCAGGGACAGGCACAGATAAAGAAGTATTGTTTGAGACGGGTGCTGGGAAAAAAAAAAAAATTGTCCCCAGGGGTACACACAGAAATGTCAGCATGCAGACACACAGAAAGTAAAAACATCAGGGTTCAGGTACAGGGGAAGAATTTATGTTAGGGACAGACATCAGGAAAGAAACGTTGACGGAGACACAGGCAGAGTGAAAAACAAAAACACTATCATGTATAGGGAAAGCCTATTGCCAGGTGAAAGGCATAGGGAAGTGATTGTCAGGGTATAGATATAAGAAAAGAAATATTGTCAGAGACAGACACGGAAAGAAATACATGGGCAGGAGTATTTCCCTATTATATGGATTTCTGTATTGGCATTTTGGTGATTTTTTTGTTTCTTTCCCCCGTTTGCACTTCGATGGATGTGTGTGCTGGTTCTCCGATCCATATTTTTTTTACTCTTCCGCCTTGACTCTGTAGGACGTTTTTAGTTGTTCTGTTGGTTTTTGTCTAAAACAGTTTTAACTGTATAGTACTGAGAAGTATAAAATTCAGGGTTTGTGTCAAAGGAGAACACAGTAAACTGTCCTTAAATGTCACGTTTCGTCAGCGTCTGGGGGCAACCCTCCCAGCAGGGCGTTGTCCCTGCACCCCAACAGAGGCCTTAAGCGGCCCCTGGACCCCGGTTGCAAACTTTTCAGTATTACAAACATTTTTTTTTGCCCTCCCATGGAAATACCGTCATGGACAGGCATAGGGGCAGAAATGTTGCCAAGGACACACACAGGGAATGAAGGTTTGACATGGTAGGTGAACAAGGAAAGAAAGATTGTCAGGGTACATACAGGAAAAGAAAGATTGTCAGGGTACATAAAGGGAAAGATTGTCAGGGTACATAACAGGGAAGAAAATATTGTCAGGGTAGGTACACAAGGAAAGAAAAGATTGTCAGAGTACACACAGGGAAAGAAAGATTGTCAGGGTCCATACAGGGAAAGAAAGATTGTCAGGGTCCATACAGGGAAAGAAAGATTGCCAGGGTAGGTACACATGGAAAGAAAAGATTATCAGAGTACATACAGGGAAAGAAAGATTGTCAGGGTACGTACGCAGGGAAAGTATGGTTATCAAAGTATGTTCACTGGGGAATTTGGTTTTCAGGGGAAAAGCACAGGAAAGTAAGGCTGGCAGGGTACAGACACAGGGGGAAGTAGGGTTGTCAGGGTAGACATAACAGCCAAAGTAAAGCTATTGGTGTGCAGACACACAGGGGGAATAGGATTGTCAGGGTAGACCTAAAGCCAAAGTAAAGCTATTGGTGTGCAGACACAGGGGGAATAGGATTGTCAGGGTAGACCTAACAGCCAAAGTAAAGCTATTGGTGTGCAGCAGGGGACACAGGGGGAATAGGATTGTCAGGGTAGACCTAACAGCCAAAGTAAGGCTATTGGGGTGCAGGCACAGGGATATAAAGTCAGGGAAGATACACAGGAAAAGTAAGATTGTCTGCATGCAAATGCAGGGAAAGAAGGTTGTCTGCATGCAAATGCAGGGAAAGAAGGGTTGTCT
>JADBJO010001501.1:100000-137500 GCA_016801955.1 Conus betulinus
GTGAAAAAAAAACAACTGTTAAACTCATAACTGTAAAGAAGTGACTGCTAAACTCATTACTATAAAGAACCAACTGTTAAAATCATTACTGTAAAGAACCAGCTGTTGAAATCATTACTGTAAAGAACCAACTGTTGAACACATTAATGTAAACAACCAACTGTTACACTCATTACTGTAAAGAAGCGACTGCTAAACTCATTGCTATAAAGAACCAACTGTTAAACTCATTACTGTAATGAACCAACAGTTGAATGCATTACTGAAAAGAAGCGACAGTCAAACTCATTACTGTAAAGAACCAGCTGTTGAACTCATCACTGTAAAGAAGCGACTGTACACAGATCACTGTAAAGTTAGTGACTTTCAGTCTCATTATCGTGAAGAAGCAGCTTTCAGCGGAACCAGAGCTTTGAAGGATAAAGCTGTTGCCAGGGAAATGAGACCGTCTGATCTCTCTCCCTTTCTTGAGGTGGTGGTCTGAGTGCTTCTCTTTCCAACGTGGTGATGGAGGGAGGGAGGCTCCGGATGTCGCTGCAGCAAAAGTATGGCAATAAGGGTGGTGTCCCTTGGCAATATCGGGGGGGGGGGGGGGGGGGGGGGGGGGGGGGGACTCACCTTGATAAGTATAGAAATACATGCTGGCAGAAAAAAAGAAAAAAAAAAACGGGGGAGGGGGACAGGGGGGGTTTTCATAATGCGGGGATGGTTTGTGCCAAGGAAGACCTGCCCGAATTGCATGCTAAGAAATCTGTTGACAATGTTAAGCAGTTGAAGTTATACAGTACAGTACAATGCTGCCTGCAACACAGATAAGCAGTTCAAGTTACACAGTACGAGACGCCTTGGCTTAGGCTGTGTGAGGCCAATTGACATAGGCTAGAACACCAAGGCTACATCAAAATGTTGTTATGCTCTGCATAGTTATGCGGGGATTATCGTCAGTTGTGACAAGCTCCTAGCATAACATTGTCAGTCTCCAAAATCCCCCCAAGTCGTAGTGTGCTGCCCATGTGGCAGGGGTAATCAAAAATGGTCACACACATAATGTTCTCATCCCCAGCTGATGCATTTGTACCATAGTGTTCAAGTGCTTCGGCTGTTTGGATGATCCCTGGAGTCTTTTAGCCAGGGTACAACAACAACAACAACACAGTAGGATACTGTGTTGCCTAGGTGATGTTGAAGTCGAACTGTTTATTTTGCGCTGGCAGAACTTCCCTTGGAACAAAAGTTGCAATTAAAGAAGGTAGCAGACTGGTGCTGTCCTAGACATAAGCACAACCATATCACATCATCTCTTTAACAATAAACACTCCTAGTGTATTTTTCAGGTATTCTTACATTTATGAACCAGATAACTCCTACTCAGTGGAAAATTACTGAGAGTCTTAAATCATAGTTTTGCAATGTTGATTGGAGGGCATCTCTTTAAAGACTTCAGCTGTTAAATACCACTGTCAGTACAAGACCTAGATGTACTGCTATCTGTGTAGAACACTCCCCGAGTATTTTTCTGCCTTTCTTACATTTACAAACCAAGGCACTCCAGCTAAGTGAAAAATTACTGAGAGTCTTAAATCATAGTTTGAACGATTTACGGAGGGCATCTCTTCCAAATTTTCTTCAGCTGCCCCATGTTAGATACCACTTTCATACAAGACCTACACATACTGCCATTTTTATACAACACTCCCAGAGCATTTTTCTGCCTTTATTACCAAATAACTCCTACTCGGGTGAAAAATTTCTGAGAATCTTGAATCTTGTTTTAACATTTTTGACAGGAGAGCATTTATTATTATGCTCACACCTTCAGATATTTTCTTGTTGTTGCTGTTGTGTTTGTCATGGAATATGTGTAGTTTTCAAGACAACTTTCCTTCAGCCTTATGCAGTTCCGTTTTACTTTGTTATGTGGGTGATTCAGTATGTATGTACCTGCATTGAATTTTGGCTAATGTGACTCGTGTGTGTGTGTGTGTGTGTGTGTGTGTGTGTGTGTGTGTGTGTGTGTGTGTGTGTGTGTGTGTGTGTGTGTGTGTGTGTGTGTGTGTGTGTGTGTGTGTGTGTGTGAGTGAGTGAGTGAGTGAGTCTGTCTTTCTTTTCTTTCTGCGTACGCAGGCTGATACTCCTGCGGACACTGCCTGTATAAACAAGCAGTGGGGTTTTGTGTGTATGACCGTTTTTTATCCCATCATTAAGGCAGCCATACTCCATCTTCGGAGATGGTGCATGCTATGTGTAATGTGTCCTCCATACCTACAGCCAAACTTGCCTTCTCTTCCAAAAGTTGGTGATGGGATTTGACGTGTGTGCATGATGTTGTGCTTACGTTCACACACGGAACCTCAGTTTGTAGTCTCATTCAAAGGACTGTATGGGGAATGGAGACAGAACCAATGTTAACTCTGAGGGAAAAATCCCCCAGTACCGAAATTCGAACCCGCAAACCAGGATCATGAGTCCGGCACTCTACCAACTGAGCTATTCCGGCCCCCAATGAGTGACTGAGTGTGTGTGTGTGTGTGTGTGTGTGTGTGTGTGTGTGTGTGTGTGTGTGTGTGTGTGTGTGTGTGTGAGTGAGTGAGTGAGTGAGTGGCAGTTTAAAGGGGTTTGAGGGGGGGGTGGGGGGTGGTAAAGGATTAGAACTAGAGGGATGGGGGTGGATGTGTGCATATAGCACAAAAGTTGAGAAATTGCACTCGGTAAACAGCTCATAATAATTGTTACCATTAGAATAAACTGCACCATCCACAAATTTCCTGCCAAGTCATTCCAACATCTCAATGTGAACATTGCAAACAGGAATGAAAAAAAAAACAAAACACACAAGCATACAAAACCGGCAGCTCATTGACAACTTTCATAAAGCTGTCCTATTGTGAAAGGACTATCTTCCTGGTCAGTGTTGAATGAAGCTGTCGAGGTCTGTAAGAGGATGTGGATTCTTTTCTTTCTTTCCCTTGCAACGGTGATGGCTCTTATCACATGGTCTTGTTTGCTTTTCTCTGTTGGTTGGTTTACTTTTTTTTTTTCTTCAGTGTCCGAGTCATTTGTTGATCAAAGTGAGAGTTTGTTCTGCCTATATTTGTGTTCTTTGTTCTGTCAGAGTGGTTCTTCTGTCTGTATTCTTTGTTATTGTTGGTCTTTGTGTTCTTTGTTCTGTCAGAGTTGTTCTGTCTGTGTTCTTTGTTATTGTCGGGTTTTGTGCTCATTGCTCTGTCAGAGTGGTTCTTCAGTCTGTGTTCTTTGTTATTGTCGGTGTTAGTATTCATTGTTCGGTCAGAGTCATTCTTCTGTTGGTGTTCTGTGTTATTGCTGGTGGTTGTGCTCTTTGTTCAGTCAGAGTCGTTCTTCTGTCTGTGTTCTTTGTTATTGTTGTTGTTTGTGCTCTTTGTTCTGTCAGAGTCTTTCTTGTGTCTGTGTTCTTTGTTCCGTCAGAGTTTGCGTCTTTTTTCTTCCGACAGTGTCTGGTTTCTATCGTTTGTCTGTTTTTTCATTCCAAGGCTTTCACTTCACCGTGTATCCACAGATTCTAGCCACACATCAAATGAGAATCTGCACTAAAACACACATAAAAAGAAAACCAAAAAATATAAATGTAAACAGAAAAAAAGTTTAACAACAACAAAAAAAAGTCAGCAGCTATGAAAAGAAAGAAAATGCAATCTGCAGAGCGTTGGCCATGTTTTTGGTATGCTTGCTAGCAGAGGGCACAGCACCATGACATCTTGTCTGAACTTCCTCACGAGAGTGAGCAGGGACTCACCATTTTGCCTGTCCAGATGACAGCAGAATATCGGTGCATGCTGAAGCTGTGCACGGTCAAGACGTGGCACAAGCAAGGTTCTGGCCGTGGTAGGACCAAAAAGTTGAGAAAAAGCACCACTTGGTGCTCAGACTTGTTTTAGATTGTCTGATTTTGAAAGAAAGGTTTCAACATTCTCGCGGATGGAGGGGGAGGTTGGATGGAAGGTGGGGGGGACGGGGGAGGGGTATGCACGCCGGACCCTCTAGACTTTGTACAGGTGTTGCTTGCCTTCAGTGGGAGCCGTGATGTTGTCTTTGTTCTGGTGGTGTGGGTGTTCTTGATTCTTCTGTCGTTACTCTGACAGTGTTTCTGGTACTTTTTTGCTGCTGGTGTTGGTTGTTCTGCGGGTGTTCTTTTTCATTCTGTCAGCGTCTGTGTTAATTGTTCTGCTCTTGTGGTCTGTCAGCGTTGGTGTTCTTCCAGTCATCAGCAGACTTAGAGTAGTACCACTCCGAAACTCTTTCTCATCAGACGAAAACAGAAACTGTACCTCATCAAAATATGAACAGAAGCTGTTACTGGTGAGCTAGGGTTTCTGTTATTACTTGAATAAGACGCAGTGTATCTTATTGAAAGTAATGACGAAAACACTGGCTCTCCAAAATAAGAAGGCCCACAGTTGAAAATAAGAACCAGAAAACCTATCGTTTTGAAATAAGAACGGAATTCCTATCATTTAACGATGAGAACCGAAACGCTATAATTTTTATAAAGTATGGCTGATATCCTGTCTGATCAAACTGGGAACGGAACTCAGAATAGAGCTTGGCAGCCAGTATAGTGTTAAAAATTTGTTTTAACTCCATTTCATATTATTCAAGACCTGTAAACAGTTGATTTTAGAGTGCATGTTGAAAGTGCTGGGATTGTTTGATTGCTAATTGCATTTTGAGGTAAGAAAGCAAAAGCTGAGGCACTGCTAGACTGTCCGTTAAATAGAACAAGCAAATTGCAACATAGGAGCAACGTGTTTTGACCTGTTGGTCTTCTCCAGACAAGGAAATGAGACAGACGAGATTAAAAGAACGAAAGAGAGTGTTTGTCTATCAGATTAAAAGAACAAAAGAGAGGGCTCGTCTATCAGATAAAAGAACAAAAGAGAGGGCTCGTCTATCAGATTAAAAGAACAAAAGAGAGGGTTCGTCTATCAGATTAAAAGAACAAAAGAGAGGGCTCGTCTATCAGATTAAAAGAACGAGAGAGAGTGTTTGTCTATCAGATTAAAAGAACAAAAGAGAGGGCTCGTCTATCAGATTAAAAGAACAAAAGAGAGGGCTCGTCTATCAAGGAAGTTGGTTCCCAGCAAGTGTGAAGTGTAGTAAAAGTAGTTCTCTGGGTTGGTGATTAGAAGTAGGGAATGGAACGGAACATTAATTGAAGAACCTATTTAGTGAGGGTTTTGAAATAAGTAAATGAATCAGAAGAAATGATTTATGTACAAGCTTTTCTTACATTGTTATTTTTAGTGCTTATGCTTTAAAATGTAATGCTGTCTCAGTTGTCTCGTATTGATTAGCATGTAATGTAGTTCGAAGCTACAGATTTTCGCTTTCCTTTTTTTTTTTTTTTTTTTTTTTTTAATCTCTCCCGTAAACCAACCAGGAAGAGTGTGGAGTTTTATTTTATCCACAACTTCCTGGATTATTATGTGCTTGACAGAACTCGTCAGCTTTCTGCCACCTCTGAAAGCACGCAAACACATTCAATCTACCCCCTAGCCGAATCCCACCCATCCACCCAGCCAACCATACCCCATGTTCTTCAAATTTGCGACCACCGTTTGTCGGATATTTAGATTTCCTTGTGGTATTTCCATGCACGAGTACATGGTCTGTGTCCCCTGCCCCCCTTCCTCCATTCTAGGTGTTTTCTTCATGGAGTGTCATGCCTGCAGTGTGGCCCGCAAACCACAGTGGAGGCGAGGTGAGTAGAGGAGGGACGTTCAGTTACGTGGCTTGTCAGGTGCGCCAGGTGGCGGTCGCAATATTTCGTAGTTACTTATGAAGGTATGACATAGCTGCCAACCCTCCAGAATTTTTTTTAGAACTTCCTTAATTGTAATATGCAATTTATCAACAACAAAAAAAAAATCAAAAATTTTGTCTAGAAACAAGGGGATAAGGGGGGCAAGACACAACAGAAGTGAAAGGAATCAACAAATGCTGCATGAACACGTTTTTGGACTGAGAAGTGTCATATAGACTACTTGGTGCTCAGATTGGCCTCAGATTACATCATTTTGAATGCAAGTTCAGACCTGAACAAGTTTAGTGCTGGGTGAGTACAGATGTCGGTGGGCAGTTAGAGTTACAAACGGGATAATCCATTGTGTGGCTCAGAATTACCTAGCTGTCTACACTGATCATTCTCAAAGAATTTGTGAAAAAGTTAAGGTTTGATTTTTATTTTGAAATCGGCAAGAACTTTACCTCACTCACTGTCAAGGAAGCTGATGCAGTTAGAATGATCCTGCATTGACCACAGATGCAGTCATCTTTAGATGTACACTAGCCTCTTGCAAATATCAGCTTGTCATATATTTCAGAGGCTCAGCTGATACGTTGTTGCCATAAATATATGTTGCCTTGCCTGTGAACTCTTAGTAAGTATGAAAACATTACCCAGTCTTAAGGAGTGAAGATTTCAAAACAGTAAGCAAATATGTGGAGAAGTTAGGGTGAAGCAGATTTAATCGGCAAGACGTGGAGAGCACAGAGTTGTTGTCTGTATCAAATGAAATGATTCCATCATTCTAACAGCAGCACTGGGCAGTGCGAAAATGAAGCTACTTGGTTTGGATTTCCCATTGATCTGTTGAACTTAATTTGTTTTCCATTTTGATGTTTGCTCATAGTTATCGTAGGCATCCTTCAGTCTCGGAAGACTATGGAGTTGCACTCTAGGTGTCTATTCTGGTACAGTGATGGGTGTGGCTGGCCAGTCCTTCGCGGGAATGACAGTCCCTGTGGCAGAGGGCACAGGTGGAGTCTGACACTGGTCTGTCTGCGTGGGCTGCAGCCTTTCTTCTCATTCTCTTTCCGTGTTTTGTCGACGCTGCAAAGCAAAGCTGGAGTGACCTCTCCAGAGCGCAAAGCCTGGGTAAGTAAGTATGGAGGGCAAGCTGTTACCCATGCAGCAGACCCCACCCTCTCCACGTCGCTGGAATGGTCCATTGGAAAGGCAAACGCCAATACACATGGTTCCAGTGCCGTCACAGGAGTTGCCAGAACGTTGCTGTGTACAGCCTCGGACTGCCTTGGGGACTACGACTCCGATTTTTCCTCAGGGTTGACTCCCGAAGCCTTTCCTAAGAGTGGGTATAGCCGCAAGGCAGCAGAGGTTTGAGATCAGAGTTTTCCTTCTCTTAGGTGGGCTGTCTTCCCAGACTAATGAGCCCCATCTGCCCAAGAAGGGGTCTTAGCCCCACACAACCCGTTTAACCTCCAGATGAGTTGGTCTACGTTAGTCTGACCTCTACCCTTTGACCTGTCCAGCTTGGGTGGCCCTACCAGGAGCGTGCAGCTCCCGCTGGCATAGCTCGCAGAGGTACACATAGCTCTCTGTGGAAGTCACAGAGGTAAAGAAAGCGTCATTCAGATCTCAGGCTTGTCTGAAAGACTTTGGCATGCGACCCGGCTCGCTAGTGAAAAAAGTTTAAAACTCCCCTTGTGTGCAGATGCTAAAATGATTTGCTACCTGTTGAGAAAAAGAAGTTGTAGCGTCATTCAGATCTCAGGCTTGTCTGAAAGACTTTGGCATGCAAGTAGCAGCCTGGCTCGCTAGTGAAAGAAAGTTTAAACTCCCTTTGCCCAGCAGATGCTAAAAGTGATTTCATGGGGAGGGGTCTATGCACCCCCAAATCCTGTAGTTTTCAGTTACTTTTGGGGTTTTCCTTTTGGGGGTCTTTGTGAGTGAGTGAAGTGGTGAGTTTTGCTTTTCCTTTGTGGGGTCTTCATGAGTGAAGTGGTGAGTTTGGCTTTTCCTTTGTGGGGTCTTGAAGTGGTGAGTTTGGCTTTTCCTTTGTGGGGTCTTGGTGTGAGTTTGGCTTTTCCTTTGTGGGGTCCTTTGTTTGTGAGCGAAGTTTTCCTTTGTGGAGTCTTTGTGGAAGTGGTTTTGCTTTTCCTTTGTGGGGTCTTTGTGAGCGAAGTGGTGAGTTTGGCTTTTCCTTTTTGTGGGGTCTTTGTGAGCGAAGTGGTGAGTTTTGCTTTTCCTTTGTGGGGTCTTTGTGAGCGAAGTGGTGAGTTTTTGCTTTTCCTTTGTGGGGTCTTTGTGAGCGAAGTGGTGAGTTTTGTTTTTCCTTTGTGGGGTCTTTGTGAGTGAAGTGGTAAAGCTTATGAAGAGTGAAGGCAGTCATGATGAAAATGCGGAGTGATGTGATGGAGATAAAGATGTAGAAAATGATGGAATTACAAAGGAAATGGCAATGACTGATAGCTCTGCTGCAGAACCATGTTCAGAGCTGTCCTCAGAAAAAAAAAAAAAAATCCATTGTCACCAGTGTGATAAAACTGATGTAGGCAACAATGATTATAGAAAATGGGCCGGAAGAGCTCCATTGGTAGAACGCCAGACTCATAATCTTGGTGATCCTGGGGTTGCGGGTTTGAATCTCCGCCGGGCTGTTTCGGTACAGGGGCATTTTTCCCTCGGAGTTGATATTGGTTCTGACTCCATTTCCCATAAAGCCCTTCAAACAAGACTATAAAACCAAGGTTCCCTGTGTGAACGCATGCATAACATCATGCACACATGTAAAATCCCATCACCAACTTTCAGAAGAGAAGTCCAGTTTTGCTCTTGGTATGGATGACACGTTACACAAAGCATACACCCTGCATGTGAAATTGAAGGAATGAAGGAAGTAAGGAAACTGAGTGAATGAGATTGACTGGATGACATAGGAAAGAACTGAAAGCAGTGCCAGCAGGCAGCTCTTCAGTCGGCACTACCCAGGTAGGCAGCCCGTTGTGTACATGAGAGTGTGCATTGTCAGCACACAGCTTTATTTTTCTGTCCCGCACGAGACATTTAGAGAAAGGGCGAACAAACAAGCCTTACACATTTCTAATCCAACATTTTTGTTGCTGTAGCCCGAGCAGAGGCATGTATCAAACTTGTGCACTATGTAACTGGGGAAAATTAAACACCCAGAAAGCGATGACATTATTTTTGCACAATTTTGTGTGTGTTGTCATTGTTCTGATATTGCCTGACCACTTGCGTACAAGCTTTCATGCTGTATCTACATTATCTACAGGAGAAAATAAACCAAGTCGAGTTTGGTATTAAAAGAATTGTTGGAAATTCGCCAGTTCAGTCATCTCAAGAGCGCAGATATATTACATGTTTCAAGACAACCACTAATTATCAAACCGACAGCCCCATTCATAATGGCCGCTCAACAATGCCGAACACATTGCTGCCAGACCAGCACACGGCATTGTTTCAGTACACACGGCTGTTCAGAGTTACTTAGTTTTGAGTGGCAAGGGAGTTTACAGCTGCAGAGGCCTTGCTATGAATGCAGGTCAGGGGAGGGGGGTGTTTTCTGCAGGCTGCTCCCCACCAGCCAGCTAACCTTGCTGTACACGGCCAACTGAATGTCATCTGTGCATAGCTGGTCTGCCAGCAGTGTGTTCGGCATGGTTGAGCGGCCATTACAAATGGGGCTATAGGTTTGATAATTAGTTTTTGTCATGAAAAATGTAATATATCTTTCGCTCTTGAGATGACTGAATTGGCGAATTCCCAACAACTCTTTTCAATACCAAACTTGACTAGGTTTATTTTCCTGTAGATAACATAGATGCGGCATGAAAGTTTGTATGCAAGTGGTCAGGCAATATTAGAACAATGACATCACACACAAGATTGTGCAAAAATGATGTCATCACTTTCTGGGCATTTAATTTTCCATAGTTAAGTAGTACACAAGTTTGATACATGCCTCTGTTTGGACTACAGCAACAAAAATGTTGGATTAGAAATGTGTATTAGATTAGAAAGCCTTGTTTGTTTGCCCTTTCACTAAGTGTCTCATGCAGGACGGAAAAATAAAGCTGTGTACAGCGCGGTTAGCTGGTTGGTGGGGAGCGGCCTGCAGAAAACACCCCTTTCCCAGACCTGCATTCACGGCTTGGCCTCTACAGCTGCGGGCGAGCTATAAACTCCCCTGCCTCTCAAAACTAAGTAGCTTGCTCTGAACAGCCAGTAAGGGCCTAGAAGATTTGGCAGGCGTTTTGAAAATACTGTGTTGTAGTTATTATATTATTATATATCTTTATTATTATGTAGAGAGCAGTGTACGTGATATGGAGATGACGGTGATTGATGTTGGTGCATTTCAGGGCCATGTTCAGACCTGTCCGCAGGGAAAAGTGCAGTGTCCGCAGTGTGGAGAGGACATCCTCAGACAGGAGGTAACCTGATTCACCTCTCTCTCACTCTCTTTGTCTCTGTCTCTGTCTGTCTGTCTGTCTGTCTCTCTCTCTCTCTTTCATATTCTCACATGTCACATCACTTCAGCAGCTATTCACCGATTGTTTTGTGAGATCAAAACTGCCTGAAAGACTTTATCCATGAATTTACGTTCCTTGTTATTAATTATTGTTGCGTTGGGATCTGTCGAACTTTAGTTGTATTTATTCAGTCTCTGTTTTGTCGTTGCTTTATGTGTACTGTTTATTAGTCACTGTTCTGTCAGTTCTCTGATTGCAGAAAATCCAGAGTATATTATTCTAGAGTGTTATTACTTGGATATCATGGCAGTTCAAGTATAGACAAGTGTAGAAAAATCTTGCTTCTCTGGTAACCTTCCACTCTCCCTTCAGTCCCATCTCTCCTCTCCTTTCCTCCTCCTCCTGTGTGTGGGGGTGGGTGGGGGGGGGGGGGTGTAATTGCTATTTAAGTGTGGGTATGAAGAAAAGTCCAACATTACATGGAGGCGACCAGCGCCCCCTGCCGAAAAAGATGTCAGAAAAACAATGTAATGGTAGGCCGTGTGTATTCAGTGGCAAATCGTACAATGGACACAGTGCTGTAGAATTATTCCCTCTGACAACTTGTCCAAGAAAGTGTTGTTTTTCAGAACCTTGATCTTAGTGTGCATTTGACAGTGACAGGCTGTGGTGTGTAGATGTTTGCTGGTGCTGGGACATGTGATCTGTGCATGGGACAGACTGGTGTATAGATGTTTGCTGGTGCTGGGACATGTGGTCTCTGCATGGGACAGGCTGTGGTGTATAGATGTTTGCTGGTGCTGGGACATGTGGTCTGTGCATGGGACTGACTGGTGTGGTAGATAGATGTTTGCTGGTGCTGGGACATGTGGTCTGAGTGGTCTCTGCATGGGACAGGCTGTGGTGTATAGATGTTTGCTGGTGCTGGGACATGGGATCATGTGTTCTGTGCATGGGACAGGCTGTGGTGTGTAGATGTTTGCTGGTGCTGGGACATGAGTGGTCTGTGTGCATGGGACAGGCTGTGGTGTATAGATGTTTGCTGGTGCTGGGGACATGTTTCTGTGCATGGGACAGGCTGTGGTGTATAGATGTTTGCTGGTGCTGGGACATGTGGTCTGAGTGGTCTGTGCATGGGACAGGCTGTGGTGTGTAGATGTTTGCTGGTGCTGGACATGTGGTCTGTGCATGTGACAGGCTGTGGTGTATAGATGTTTGCTGGTGCTGGGACATGTGGTCTGAGTGGTCTGTGCATGGGACAGGCTGTGGTGTGTAGATGTTTGCTGGTGCTGGGACATGTGGTCTGTGCTGTGACAGGCTGTGGTGTATAGATGTTTGCTGGTGCTGGGACATGTGGTCTCAGGGGTCTCTGCAGGGCCAGAGTGGACCGCCCCTAGGGGACCTTTATCATCATGGCTGACTCTGCCTTGTTCACCCATACTTCCCACTGTGAACTGTTACTGCAGTTTTGTTTTCTTTCTGTCACTTGAAATTCTGTTGGAGTTTCACAGAGCGCAGAGTATGTTGCCCAAAATGGGGAGTTTTAACTGAATATGCTGACCATGTCAAACCGATTGTCCTGACCGTTCATCCGTCTGGTATTGTTAAGGTCCAAGGGTGTTACTTTGCATCGGCCTTAGGATGAGCAGGAAGCAGAAGTGATTGCTTATCAGCTTCTACAGAGGGATGATGATGACTGAGTGTCTCATTGCTGCATAGGCTGTGACATTTTGGCCAACAGCTCAGCAGCCAGAGCTTGCAAAAGTTTGTAATGCTGAATATTTTAATTGAGATAGTGGGTAGAGTAACCCTTGCTCCCGATCCCATGACAAAATAACAACAGGCCCATAACTCCAAATGAATGCTGCCGTTTACACCAAACTGCCTAGCAGGAATGACAGGACAGAGCACACAGAGCAAACAAGGCAACATCCCTAAAAAAAAAAAGGACGTTCCAAGCTTGTCCATGTACCTTGTAAGCGAAACAGAGAGGATGATAAAAACTGCCCATTTTTTGTCGGTCATCAGTGGTATGTATTTTGGTGGTGTTGACTTAGTATGCTTGTTTTGCATGTTGTTAATTATTTTGCAGTGTGTCGATCGTGCCCTTTGTTTAGTACGCTTGTTTTGTGTGTTGTTAATGAGTGGGCACAGTTCGCTGTGTGTTGATCGTGCCTTTTGTTGTGGGACAGATGCCCAGACACATGGAAGACTCGTGTCCCAAGACAGTGGTGGCCTGCAACTTCAGCATGCTGGGATGTCCTGCTCAGGTCAGACGCACACAGATCGACAGTCTGTGCCTGTAATGTGTGTGTGCATGATCCCAGTTATCTGTAAAAATATTAAGTACTGTATCCGCCAAACATGAACAAATGAATCTCAAGACAAAATATGAAGTGGTTAAACTTCATAGGTCCTCTTCAGGTGGGATCAACAACACTCGGACAAGGAAAATGAAGACTTACCTCATTGAATTCAGTGCAGGATGGGTGTTGAATCTTGTGCTGAATTCAGTGAGATAATGGATTGATCATTCTTCATTTTCGTTGTCCTGAGTGTTGTTTATCTTGCCTGAAGAAGACCTAAGAGGTCGAAAGGCGTCATGTTTTGTCTTGAGATTCGTTTGTTGATGTTTGGCAGATGCGCTGAATTCAATGAGATAAGTAATTGCTTGTTCCTCATTTTTGTTGTCTTGAGTGTTGTTTATCTTGCCTGAAGAAGACCTGAGAGGTCGAAACGCATCTCTTTTTTTCTCTTGTGATTCGTTTGTTCATGCTTTGCGGATATAGTACTTCATTTTTTAAAAGATTTGTTTAGATTTCTGTCTGCAGTCGCCTCATTTTGCATCTAGCCAGTTATCTGGTCGTTCGTCTCTTTAATGGTCTTTCATTGAATCGACAAGTATGTTAACATTCATGAGTGTATGTTTAGTGTGTGTGTGAATGTGAGGATGTATGTGCATTCCGTAGTTCTTTCATCACTTTCTCTTTACAATTAAATCAGTATCAGGAAAGAGTGTATGCATTTTGTGTGAATGCATGTGCCTTTGGGTAGTTTGGTTTCCCTCAGCCAGCAGTAAGATTGATCAATCACAATTATAATTTTAATGATTGATTTCCATTAGTTAGAATGCCCCACTTTTTGATCTGTCTTTGTAGTGAATTCAGTTTCTGTATAATGAAAGTTATTATCGCCAAAGGACGATTCAACTGGTCTGACTGAAGTTGTCAGTATCACCTGTGGACAGTTAGTGAGTGAGTTTCATCCTGTAGTATGTGTGTGTGTGTGTGTGTGTGTGTGTGTGTGTGTATTGTGCTTATAGCTGTGTCCCTGTCCTACAGATGATTAGGAGCGAGATGGAGGGCCACCTGGCCGACAGCGTGGTGCCTCACCTCAACCTGCTGTGTCAGGGCGTCACCCAGCTCTTCAGACACCTCCGCATACCCCCTCTGTCCAGCCAAGGGGCCGTCACTCCCAAGGAAGGCCTGTCGACGGCCGACATGTCGGGAACCATGTCAGGGATGGCGCCCCTTGTCTACCAGCTCTCCTCCCTCCATGTAGGGGGGCTGCAGCCTGGGACCTCCACCTTCACCCAGGAGGTGAGTGGGGGGGGGGTTGATATTGCTGTCCGCATGTGACAGGTCTGGGGTGCCAATTTCTGGTCTGCTGCATGGTTCATTTGTTCCTTTCTGTGTGGCCGTTTTGAATCATTTTTTGTTGTGTGTGTTGTGTCACTGTGGTGTCATGTCACATAATCTGTTTTAGTTTGGTTTTGTGGCATGAACATCAGTGACCTCATCATCATCCTTAGTGTGTGTTTCAGCAGTATCAGTGTCAGCACGGTGTAGACTGTACATACATGCACGTGATTCAAGTCTCCTTTCATCATCTTCAGTGTGTGTTTCAGCAGTATCACTGTAGACTGTTCATGCATGCACGTGATTCAAGTCTCCTTTCATCATCTTCAGTGTGTGTTTCAGCAGTATCGGTGTAGACTGTACATACATGCACCTGATTCAAGTCTCCTTTCATCATCTTCAGTGTGTGTTTCAGCAGTATCAGTATCAGTGTAGACTGTACATACATGCACATGATTCAAGTCTCCTTTCATCATCATCTTCATCGGTGTGTGTTTCAGCAGTATCAGTGTAGACTGTACATACATGCACGTGATTCAGTCTCCTTTCATCATCTTCAGTGTGTTTCAGCAGTATCAGTGTAGACTGTACATACATGCACGTGATTCAAGTCTCCTTTCATCATCTTCAGTGTGTGTTTCAGCAGTATCGGTGTAGACTGTACAGTATCACTGTAGACTGTTCAGACATGCACGTGATTCAAGTCTCCTTTCATCATCTTCAGTGTGTGTGTTTCAGCAGTATTAGTGTGGACTGTACATGCATGCACGTGATTCAAGTCTGCAAAGTGGGTGTTGAGCCGCTGGTTTTGGTTTCAGGGAATGTCAGCACTGTCCCTGCCCCCTGCCATGCACTCCTTCAGATCTCCCGTCTCCTCCGCCTCCCTGGACTCCGTCATCCCTTCCCTCCAGCCCACCCCCTTCCCTCTCCACCGCTCCCCCTCCGATCCCAAGTCCCTGATGCACACTGGCCAGACGCTGGTCAGCCAGGAAGCCTCCATGATGACCTGTTTCGTCGGAGCCATGGACAGCAGCCGCGGGTTGGAGATGGGCGGGGGGGGGGAAGGGTCGGGCATGGGGAGTGTCAGTGTGGGCAGTGATGTGGGGGATCAGCAGAAGCTGGTGGTTCACGATCAGAAGCTGCTGGAACTGCAGCTGAAGATGGACAACTTGGACAGGAACTACAGGCAGAAGGTAGGGGGTCTGAATGTGTGTGCATGAGCTGGTGGGAAGGGGGGAGTTCATGGTTCATGTGTGTCATTTTGGTATCAAGAGGAAATGATGATTCCATGAGTTGGGTTGCTTTGGGAATGTGTACAATGTTATGAATCTGTGACAGTTTGAAGAGTTGTGATGATTTTAGGATTGTGTCTTTTAGTTGTGATCACTTTTGCCTTACATAACTCCTGCCTACATGAACCAGCATCATACTTTCCTCACGACGTATCGCTCAGCACAGTGCTTCACAGTTTGAGTGCACAACAACTCATAAAACTTCTTCTTTTCTTTGGTAATTTAAAACTTTTTGTAGGTATTAAATTTTGATTATCAAAAGATCTCTCGGGCCTAACACAGAAAGGACAAACTATCAAATAAGTTATAATTTTCAGGATCATGTCACAGTTTGAGACAGTATGAGGGTTAATTGACTAGATTTATCAGCCTGAAGGCATGACAGTTTTGTGTGAGGGCAATAAGGTGGAGGACTTTAAGAATAAGGTCATAAGATTTTTCAGACCTGTGAGTAAGGTATATATCTTTTTGGTCAGGTATTGAAATGTGACCCTTTTAGGATTATTTAGTTGATATAGTACAGTGCATTTAGAATAAGCACACACACAAAAAATTGTTGTATGATCATTGTTGATCTTGGTGTATTTTTTTCAGGATCTGCTGATGTTGCATTGAAGCAATGATATTGAAACATCTCTCGTTTAGTAAATGTCTCTGCCTTGTTATTGGTGGACGATCTGCAGGGCCCATGTTGTTTGTTGTCATCGAAGAGTTGGTACAGGAAATAATAACTGAATGGAACAAACGGGTTTCCTTCTAAATCATTGGTTTTACACGGCTTTACACAGACAGGAAAAATCATGCACACAAAGTCTGGCCTCATCCATGGATAAAGACTGTGCACATAGTTCATCATTGAAAAGAGAAAAGGCTAATGTGTGTTTCAAAATGCACACAGACACACATTTCTCATTGACAAAATCTGTCTTCATCCATTGATGAAGACTGTGTGCATAGTTCATTTTTAAGAAGAAAAAAGGCTGATGCATGTTTCCGAATGCACACAGATACACATTTCTCATGGACAAAATCAGTCTTCATCCATTGATGAAGACTGTGTGTATAGTTCATCTTTTAAAAAGAAAAAAGGCTAATGCATGTTTCAGCTCAAAGAGATCGGCGACATAGAAGGACGAATATGCAACGGACAGTATTTCTGGAAAATTCGGAACTACTCACGCTATCAGCGTGAAGCGGAACGAGGGGAGACCACTGCACTGCACAGTCAGCCCTTTTACACGGCCCCGTCTGGTGGATACAAACTGTGTGTACGAGCCAACCTAAACGGCGTGGATTCGGCTAGGGGAAGCCACCTGTCTCTGTTCATCCACTTCATGCAGGGGGAGTACGATGACGTGCTGGACTGGCCGTTCAGCGGGCGGATCATCCTGTCAGTGATGGACCAGAACGACTGCTGCGAGCTGAGGAACCACGTGGTGGAGACGCTGATGGCCAAACCCAACCTAGCCGCCTTCCAGCGCCCCACCACACCCCGCAACCACAAGGGCTTCGGCTACATGGAGTTCCTGCCCCTCAGTGCCTTGAAACAGTCCAGCTTCGTCAAGAATGACACTCTCATTGTCAAGGTGCACGTACTGCCCAACGGCTGAGAATGGAGGTGTGTAGCGGGGAAG
This sequence comes from Conus betulinus, assembly GCA_016801955.1. Lineage (NCBI taxonomy): Eukaryota > Metazoa > Mollusca > Gastropoda > Neogastropoda > Conidae > Conus > Conus betulinus. Next base: position 116,837 of record JADBJO010001501.1, read on the forward strand.
GAAGGAGGCGGAGGGGGGCGGCAGGAGAACAGGGTGGGCATGATCATCCACAGAATGGCACCTTGTGCAGGGGGTTTGCAGAACGCAGACTGGGGCATCCATTATATACCCTCCTGCATGAGGACTTCATTTTTTTTTTTTTTTACCCCCAGTAGCTCCTAGATCTTTGAATTGCTCATGAATGTAAACAGGGCTAGTCTATTGAAGCACCGTCTGGGTATCTTTGTGTAGGCATGTGATGATGCATGTTGCCATTTTCTTTACAGTATGAAAGAAACCCACTAAATCATCTCTATGAAGTTGTTCCACCATGGCGGTCCCCTTTTTATGATGTTATTGAGGGCCAAAGATTATGGTTGAATTGAAATGAAACAAAAGATTTCTTTTTTTTTTTTTTTAAATCTTGGTGGTTCAAATCTCCAACAACTTTGGACCAGTAAACGATCGTGCTTAGAGTGCGAATCCTGTGGGAATTCAGTGAAGAAGTCATGGTCAGAACATGGTGTGATGTATAAAATTAGAGGCATTGTAAATTTCGAGTCTTGCTTTCAGTCTGTCAGACTTAATTTTCAAAAAAGAAAAGTTCTCATGGCAACAGCTCAATTTCTAGAGTTAAGGTTTGAAGTCAAAGGTCATGGTCAAAGCCGGGAAATTTGAGGCATGACAGATAGGTTGGATCATGTATCGAATCTTCAAGATCAGTACAGAGGTGGTTCATGGCCTTTCCGGTAGAACGAGTCAGAGGCAGAAGTTCAAAGATTAGATCTCTAGCCTGGTGCCATTCAAGTATGCCTCGCTATCATAGCAGTGCTTTCTCCCCCCAGTTTTATTACAGCCGTGGTGTGTTACGATAATGATAACAATTATGAGCTTTTCATCAGAAATCTTATGTACCCTGCCAGTATACCAGCAAATATAAACCCAAGGGATTCCCAGTACTTCACATGAAAATAGAGAGAGAGAGAGAGAGACCCCCCCCCCCCCCCCCCCTCCCAAGAAGACAAGAAGAGTAAGGTGAAGGTAGCGTTCAAAGATGCATGTGCCGCAGTTCTGTTGTATTGGTTTGGGAAACGGGAAAAGAGCACTTTTGACAGATGACAGAGATGTTGCACAGAGTAACAAAGTCAAGTGGAAGGGACCAGATTAGAGGAGGAATATAACCCGATTATGAAATTGTAAAAGGAACGTGGTTAGTTACCGCCACAGATTTAGACAAACAGATTGCAGGATGTGTTTGGTCCTGTACTCTGTTCGTCTGTATCTGTGGTGGTAACTAACCCCGTTTCATTTTAAATTGTGCTTCATTTTCCACCCTTGGTCATCTTGTTTTGAAACTAATCCAAGTATATTTTGTTTTGTTTTTTTAAGGTAGTAACCTTCTGGTCTGAAAGTAGGTAAAAGTCTATGTGTGCTAAGAATGCGCGCTGACTGGTAAGTGCTATTGATCTTGTTCTGGCTGCAGGTAACGGCCTTTGGCGCCTGCTATGGTCACTTTGTGATTAGAAAAAAACATGATGATTCTATAATGATGATGATGATGATGATGTATTGCATGCTGTGTGGAGATGTTAATGGAAGCCCACCAGCGCCAGGCGTGCTGGATCCGTTGCAGTGTCCACTTCTGAGAAGTGCCCTTGTTTGTGACATTGTGTTCACAGAAATACTGTGTTGCCTTTGTCCTTTTTCTGTGTGTTTTGTGACATTGTGTTCACTGTGTTACTGTGTTGCCTTTGTCTTTTGTGTTTGTGTTCACTGCTATACTGTTGCCTTTGTCCTTTCTGTATGTTTTGTGACATTGTGTTCACTGCAATACTGTGTGGCCTTTGTCCTTTCTGGTTTGTGAATTGTGTTCACAGGAATGCTGTCTTGTCCTTTCTGTTTTGTGACATCGTGTTCACTGTAATACTGTGTTGCCTTTGTCTTTTATGTGTGTTTGTGTTGCCTTTATCCTTTGTTTTGTGACATTGTGTTCACTGCAGTACCATGTTGCCTTTATCCTTTTCGTTTTGTGACATTGTGTTCACATACGATACTTTGTTGCCTTTGTCCGTTCTGTGTGTTTGTGTTGCCTTTGTCCTTTCTGTTTTGTGACATTGTGTTCACTGTGCTACTGTGTTGCCTTTGTCCTTTCTGTTTTTGTGTACACTGCTGTACTGTGTTGCCTTCGTCCTTTCTGTGCGTTTTGTGACATTGTGTTCCCTACAATAGTTTGTTGCCTTTGTCCGTACCGTTTTGTGACATTGTGTTCGCTGTAATACTGTGTTGCCTTTGTCCTTTCTGTTTTGTGACATTGTGTTCACTGTAATACTGTGTTGCCTTCGTCCTTTCTGTGTATTTGTGTTGCCTTTATCCTTTCTGTTTTGTGACATTGTGTTCACTGCAATACCGTGTTGCCTTTGTCCTTTCTCAGTTTCTGTTTCATGACATTGTGTTCACTGTAATACTGTGTTGCCTTCATCCTTTCTGTCTCTTGTGTTGCCTTTGTCCTTTCTGTTTTGTGACATTGTCTTCACTGCAATACTGTGTTGCCTTTGTCTTTCTGTTTTGTGACATTGTGTTCACTGGGATACTGTGTTTGCCTTTTTTTTTTTTTTTGTTGTTTTTGCGACATTCTGTTCACTGGAATACTGTATTGCCTTTGCCCTTTCTGTGTGTTTGTGTGCCTTTGTCCTTTCTGTTTATTGTGTTCACTGCAGTACTGTGTTGCCTTTGTCCTTTCTGTTTTGTGACATTGTGTTTACTGCAGTACTGTGTTGCCTTTGTCCTTTCTGTTTTGTGATACAATGTTCACTGGTATTACTGTTTGCTTTGTTTTCCGTTTTGTGACATTGTGTTCACAGCAAGACTGTGGTGTTGTTCTTTCTCATCTGTTAACATTGTGTCCACAGGAGTTGTGTGTAGCATTTGTTGTTTCCGTTTTTTTTTTGTGTGTGATATTATGTCTTTGAAAACGGCAAGTCATTGCTGGATGTTTGTGAAATTTCAGCTTCAGTTGCTTCCTTTACTTCAGTGCTTCGCCTTTAATTGTACATGAAACTGTAGTGTTGGCTGTGGCTGTTCAATGTTTGCAAAACTGACATTTTTTTTTTCTTATTTCAAAAGCATAGCAACTAATGATACATGACTAAAAACACGTCTTTTCTTGTTCAGCTTGTTTGTAGAATTGTAATACAATACTGTTTGTTGTTTGTGACAATGGTTGTTTCAGGCAAGCTTTCTGAAGCAAGGGTCGTAAAAACATGTCCATTCACCTGGTAAGAGAGCATATGCAAACTAGAGACACAGAGAGCAAACTGGTCTCCCTATCGCCTTTCAAAGTTCCCAGTTTGCCCCGATTCCCCACGATGATGCATGAACATGCTGTAAGTATAACACGAGAAAGAAATTTGTAAACATAAACTTGCGTTTATTCAAAACTGTCCGTACCACTACAGCTTGAACATTTCTAATCTGTAAAGTACCAATTCATCTTTATTGTTATTGATAATTGTTGTAAATTATACCGTACATAAAAGTACCAGTTCATCTTGTTGTAATTGATAATTGTAATAAATTATATCATACATAAAGTACCAATTCATCTTTATTGTTGTTGATATTTGTAATAAATGATATCAGTAGAACTTTGCTAAATTGTCGTACGTTTTTGTCTGTTTTTCTTTTGTTGTTGTTGTTTTTGTTTTTATTTAAATTTTTTTTTATTGTAGTTTAGGATCTTTTACTTGTAAACTGGTTGTTGAGAGAACAGAATGTCACTTTTATTGTCGCTGGTGAAAACTGCATCGGGGTTCAGCAAGCTGTCCGTGCACTTCTTTCTGCATCTTTTTGCTTTGGCTGGCTGCCTCGCCTCGCTTGTCGGTGTGCAAGAAGTGGGCAAAGAGGGGTCCTAGGTCGTGGTCTGAATGCCAGTCCTTGTGGCTATGACAGAGACCAGGACATGCCTTGCTAATGCAGCCTGTTCACGTGCTTCCTTATGTACGGGTACTGTGACATGAAATTACATTGCTTGCGGACATCTTTTCGTTTGAGAAATGGACACCAGTGTGTATGGCTGGCAGACGCTGGAGATTTATTTTTTTACCAAGGCCTGTGTGTGTATCGTGAAGAATAAGGAAGCATGTGTGCTGTGAAGAATGAGGAAGCATTGTCATTAGGTTTAAGATTTTCTCAGCTTCCCCAAATGTTGAAGAGACTGTCACTGTGCTTCTGTGTGGACGTATTTAATGTATGTGTGGGAAATGACATTGTATCATCACGGTCACTTTTATTAAAGCATTGTCACTGTGAAATGGATATTGATACTGTTGAATTTATTGCTTTATCACCAGTGTGATGTTATCACCAATATGAATCTCACTTTTTAGTGCAAACTTCAAACATGTAACAGTCATTTTTGTTTACTTCAAACATGTAACAGTCATTTTTGTTTATGTTGCAGAAGGAAATTCAAGCATGTCCTAGTATTTCAAAATGTAACTGCAGAAACAAGAAACTTCACAACTCTTCAAAGACTCCATTCTGCTAAAGACCATTTTCTGGAGCATTCTTTTTGCCCATTCTAAGCAAAGGTACCCTCCTTGTACAGACCCTGATGTTTTGGGAGAGATTCACAATGCCAAGTTTGATTCAGCCTGGTGTCAAATCTGTTCGGCCTCTCGTCTGTTCCCTGAGGGCTGCCTATGTTACAGAGTTGAACAAAGAAGATCCTGTTTGCTTGACATGAATATGATGTCCGGGTGGAACACGATACACAGCGCATGCTGTCCTTGGCAGAATCCATTAGCATATCAGTTGGAACATGACAGTGGTCCCCTTGGCCGATGAGCTGTGGCAGCTGTATGCAAATCCTTGTCATTAGAGCCTGTCGCAGCCTTAGTGTGTGGGCCCTTGGCTCCACACCTTTCTTCTATCCACTCTCTTTTCCACTTCCCCTTCCTGGCTTCACAGTTCTTGTTGTTATTCTCGTGATCTGCTTACTGCCCTTCCCTCCCCTTAAGCCGCACCCCACCTCCTCACCTTCCTCCTTTTGGGTTCCCCCAACCCCTCCTTGTCATTCTCCTTTCCCTTCACTCCCCCCCCCCCCCCCCTTTCCCCCACCACTATCCCCCTCTCATTTCTGGGTTCACCCAGCCTTCTCGTCATTCCTCTCCATCTTTCACCTCCCGTCTATTTTTTTCGTCTCTTGGCCTTTTTTTGTCTGCTGTTTTTCTGCCTGTGTGGATCATTTCCCTTTGTTCTGATCTTCTGCGCCGAGTTCAAAATGGTCACAATTCATGGAATGCCAGTTTCAGGGAAAATGCTCCAGGGCGAGTGCTAGCTATGCATTCTGCATTATTGTTGTGCCCATGTGGAATTTTCAGAGAATGTTTTGCTCCGTTATGATGTTTTCATTAACTTTTTACCAGTTGCTATGAGGAAGTGGTGAGCATTGTGGACCTCCCAGCTGAGACGTTGTGGGTTCAACTCCCCACCAAAATCGTTCATTTGTGTGGGATTTTTTTCTTCCCCTTCCAGCTCCTACTCAGAGTTAAGTTTGCTATGGGCTTCAGTTTGGAACCACAAAGTCTCGTTTTTGTTCATGCAATAGACGCGCGTCTCAGAAAGTGTTCATAAACACTGCAAGGGTCGCCAGGTGTCGGCTCTTCTCTTGATCTGACCAGTTCAGTACTTGTCCTTTTCTCTGTACAAGTTTGACAGCCCCAAAAGGTCCCGTGTGGTTGGCAGAGCTTATCAAAATGATAAACTCCTCTTCACTTTCCTCTCTCTCTGCCTCTATCACCCTACCACATCACTTTTCCTTCCTGGGTTCACCCAGCCCTCCTTATCACAATATCATTCTCCTCCATCACTTCACCTCTACTCCACCTGTTTCTCTTCACTAGCTTGCCCCCATTCCCTCCCTCCCTTCAATCCAAAATGAACTCTACCCATTCTGCAGCGTCTTTTCTACTCCAACATTGTTTTAGTAGCACTATTTGGGGGGGGGGGGGGGGGGGGGGGGGGAGGGGGAGGAGGATTGAAGTAACTCTAGAGGACAAAGAAAGGGGTGGGGTTAATGGCAGGGAATAAGGTGAAATGGCTTGTGCCCTCAGTATGCATCAGACCTTCAACTATCATGAAGTGCTTTTGAGATGTGTATGTACCTCGGGTTGATTCTGAGGTATATATATATATCTATCACAGGTTGGTAAATCCGAGGTTGATTTTCTTTCCTCCATTTATTTTTTGCTTTCAGGATCTAAATCATTAAAAAAAAAAAAAAAAAAAAAAAAAAAAAAAAAAAGCACCATTCTACACTCCTAGTGTCCATTCCCCCCCCCCCCCTCCCCCCCAAAGTGCCACAAGTGATAACAGTGTACCCACCAACAGGTGATAACAAGTGTACCCCACCAACAGCACACCTGATCGCCATACTCTTTCCCTCTTCCTGTTTCATCCACTAGGTGCACCCTTCTCTGTTTTCCTGGTATATTTATCATCCTCTTCCTGGTCAGGTGTCCCTCTTTTACGTGATGGCCATTAACATGTACATTCTTCACACATGCACACACAAATTGTGCCTTCTTCTTCCTGGTGTCTCGTTACAATCAACACCTCCTTTTTTTCTGTGCTACCGTCTTCTTCAGCGTTCCAGTATCTGGTAGCGTGTGAACTCGTTTTACCCTGCTGGGATACAAACACTATACTAGAGAGTATAGTCAGTTCACTCCGACTTTGTTGAGTGCAGAAATTTGTGGGAAGAGGTTGTGGAAAAAGAGAGAGAAAAGATATGGTAGACAGAAAGGACAGTAGACGGCAGCACAGCAAAGGAGGAGACAGAGTTACTGAGAGCAAAAGGAAAAGGGGGGAAGTTACTAGTACAGAATGTCCAAAGAAGGGGGAACTCTTTGTACAAAAGACCCCCGGTATCCCCACGGGGGTCTGTGCTACCAACAAATGGCGTGCTACGACTATAACATGTTTCAAGCCAACCTCTTGATTCATGACTTGGTTCTATGCAACCTGGTCAGGATTCATGTTGACCCAGTATATATGACTTTTACAACACAACTTTTGTGGTGAAATATCAACTAGGAGCTCATGCCAAGTTGTTACAATGCTACACAAATCCTGGCCCAGATGTGCAAATTCCAACCAACAGCACATTGTCGACCAGTTAACCCCCAACTGCTATTGGCGTAACTGGGTTAGAAAGAAGGGGAAAAAAAAGGTATATTTTCTACAATGGATAAGTAAAAATCTTTGCCTTTTTTCCCTTTTTTCTTTACATTTGTAAAGCCTGGGTTGATGGATGGTGCTGTCATCGTTATCAGGCAGAGGATACATGATTTTGTAGTACCAGCTATATTCTCTCTCAACACAAATTACGTCAAACCCGATTCATCAGCACTTTGGCGCTGCACTGACGTCTCCAAACCAGATTTCTACTCAGCTGACTGCAACTTTCATGCAGTTGATTTTTGTTCTTCCTAACAGCGTTTAGTGATACGCAAAATAACTGTGATCTATACAAATGTTTCTCGGCTACACTTACAACCCCCTCCCAACTGTTTTATCCCCCTCCCAACTATTTTTCCCATGATCAAAATACCAATGTAGACTAATGTCTTAAGGCTAGCACCTACCTCCATGACTTTTTTGGTGTGCAGTGATAAAAACAGATTTTAAACAGAAAGGAAAAAAAAAAAAGAGAAATGCGAAAAGTTCCCAAAATCTATGGGCCAGGGGGGTGATGAACTGTCCAGAGTTTCATCAGGTCTAGGGCACGGCGTGATGGAAGGTAGAGCCCATCCCTCTTTTCTCTGCCTTGAGCCCTCCCTGAACTGAATCAGGTGCCCTCCTTGAACGCAATCAGGTGCCCCTTTACTGCTGATATAGAAATGCTAGGGTGTTCGTCTTTAAATGCAGTAAATGTTTTCGAATGAATGTTTTTAATAATAGCTTTTTAAATGACCATGTACCATACTTAAAAGTATTCTTTCTGTTACGTAGGTATGTTCAGGAAGCCACATATTTCATATATATATATATATATAAACATGGTAAACATATATGTATCTATATATAGATACATAGATATAAAAACTTCGAAGATGAAAGCAGTTTATTTCATTTATTGCAACACACCACATCCATACGTTCAATTCCGCTTAACAAGCATTTCATGAGCCATTATGCCAATATCATCTCTCTGGGTTTTTTTTTTTTTTTTTTTTTTTTTTTTTTTAAAGACTTGTACACTGTCTTGCACAGTGTACTGTATCAATTCCTGCTGAGAGTAACAGGATTTGTCAACCAACAGAAAAAAACAACATCTTCATGTGTGTGTGTGTGCGTGTGTCAACAGACAGAAAAGCATCTTCATTGTGTGTATGTGTTTGTGTCAACTGACAGAAAACATCTTCATTGTGTGTGTGTGTGTGTGTGTGTGTGTGTGTGTGTGTGTGTCAACAGACAGAAAAACGTCTTCATTGTGTGTGTTTGTCAACAAACAGAAAAACATCATCTTCATTGTTGTATAATTAGTACACAACATCAAAGGTTGTTCAATCATATGTTGCATCATTGCAGTGAACAAGGTTCAAGTTAGCCAAATATGAAAGGACTTCCATAAACTCCATGGCACCGTGCCAAAAGCCATTTCAGTTCCCCGCCCACAAACTGTGACATGCTGTGGCAAAATGTACATAATTTCTTTTTTTTTCTATGCATATGATATTGTTTTGAGACACAGGTCAAAGGTTGGTTGATTGTTCCCCAAATAGGACGATAGCTCAAAGGCAGTGCTTGTTTTGAGTCGTAATCGAACTTTTGTGACTGGTGAAGTATCTAACATAGAGCGTGTTAATTTGGTGGAAAAACTACACTACTGAAATTGAAAAAAAACCTACTAGGGCATTTGCTGATGTACAATAGAAAAAAAAAAAACATCTACGGAGAGCACACATACCTTTCTCGTTTTGTTCCCCTCTAAGTTAATCACATTATTCAACAAATCGCAGTAATGTACAAGCTGCACTCATGAAAAGCCTGGACATTTCAAAGAAAATACGGTAAAATGTTTAAATCAGGTACAGATTGTATACTTTGGTCATTTGCTTAAATCTGTCATTTTTCAAGTACGGCCAAGACGGTATGCCATGAGAGATGACAATCTTTAGTGAATCAGTATGGAGCTGATTCGGTCAGTGTCACAGATAACATGTTATCAGCTTGACCACAGGTCAAGAAACTCGTTTCACATCCCTCCTTCACACACAGGATGAAACTTTTCAAACTGAGAACAGAGAAACCAAGAAAGGACACAGACACTGCCATGCCACACTGGTTTGCAGGGGAGGTAATACAGTCTAGAACCTTCCCCGGTTCCAGCAACCCTCTTCTTTTGAAAGGGAAAACCACTCGTACGAAACTGAGTATGTCTGTCGGTTTCCTATGCCTGATTGTTGAATTTCTTATTGTCAGCTGAGCTTCGGTCTCCACGTTTCAAATATTCAGTTACAGGGGCCAGAATAGCCCAGTAGTAGAGCGCTGGACTCGTAATCTTGGTGATATCTCCCCCCCCCCCCCCCCCTCTTTAAGCGGGCAGACTCCCGCAGGACTGCCTGCCCTGTTCACTGATAGTTGCCGGCACTCGTTTGTCGTCTGCTTGAAAAACTGAAACTAGGACTGAGCAGGAGCGAACGATTTCTTGATATTTCATTGGCTGTTAGTGTGTAAATCAACCAATCGGCGGCGTTCATCTCCTCCATCTTGATCACCAACGAGAAATTGCAAGAGTTTGAGGCGCCATATTGGATATTTTCCAAAATGAAGCGTGCACCCACCCTATTCGACTTCGACTTTCGTGGAGGAAAAGTGAAAAAATAAGATTCTGTGCCATGCAGGGGTGGAGAAGACCATGAAGAAACCGCGACTACATTCAAAAGCTCGGTGAAGCAGCCCGAAAAGAGTGCCAGTGCAAGGGAACACTGTTTTTAAGACGATTGGCTGAAGAAGAGGCCCGGCAGGTCGGGGGGGGGGGGGGGGGGGGGGGGGGGGGGGGGGCCCCCTTTTTTTTTTTTTGAGGGGGGGGGGGGGGGGGGACTGCCCTCCTTTTTTCAAAAATCCTAGATTAAGCTCTGTAGACAAGTCAAGTATATTATGAAAATTATGATGGTGTCCCCGTATGTCCAATATTCTTGTTCGAACAAAATAGAAAACTAAACAGACTATTTGGAAGCGTCAAGCAACCATGGGATTTGGGGGAAAAAAAAATATGGTTGTAACAGAAGGGCAGAAAATCCAGCTCTCAGTCCCCACTGATCTTTTCTCTTTTCAAACAGTTTAAAATCTGCGGCTAGGAGCTCGTCCAGTTGTGGCCAGCCAGTCTCCTCATCAGTTGTACTGCAACATTATGAAAACTGTATGCAAATATGCATTTGGTCATTATCATGCATTTAAGTTGGTCAATACCAATGAAATCCATAAACCACTTGTCTCTTTATCAGAAACTGGTCTGTGCGCTCAACAAGAACAACGAAAAAAAGACAGCAGAACCTAAAGTTTGAAAAAAAGAAAATTACTAATAGGAAACCAATGAAATGTGGTTAGTAGACCAAACTACAGTCACAGCACATGGCACTACATCTTACAGAGTGGCACACACAAGTATAAAAATAAAAATCTTCGCCAGGTATGACAGTGGTCACCAGTAACATTAACATACAGAGAAACTACTTTTCTTTCAAGCCAATGAAGAAGAGTAATTTTCTTGCAGATTAATGAAAAAAATATATGTACTAGATGTTTCCTGGACACAACACTGACTGTCAACGGCAAATAACCAAACCAAAACACCAGTTCAACAAGAATGTGGTTCATGGCACCGTTGGTATACTGGTGTACAACGTCCTGACTGCTGATCCAATGATGCTGCTGCTGGATTTCTCAATAGTCAAAAACCAAATTTATCTATCACAACGTTTCGATTTCTCCAAATCATCCACATCACGTAAGAACCTTTGAACAAGGACAAAACAAACACATACCTTTTGTCAGATCTTGGTTAACTTATTTTCTGATGTGAAGGCACAGGTTAATACAAATACACATTTTCCTGTATTTCTGGTTCAACCGAGTACTAAACCACAGCAAGGACATACCCCAGTGCTCGCATGCGCACTATTTTCCTCCATGTTCTAATAGAGTTTTTCATGTCATAAAAGGCAAGTCCCATTCCACGTATACCAACACAACATGTATATTAAACAAACAAGAACTGACACATAGAATGGACATAAGCTCAGAAAGCAAAACATGGCGTTTTGGGAGGCGAGTTCATTCCATACACACACACACCAAGACAACAGGCACAACACATCAAGTAACGATACACACACGGTGGACATCAGTACACAAAGAAAGAACCAGATGCAGTTTAAATTCTGACCCAACACTGCTGCCTCCTCTGTGGATTATTGGCTGAAAATGAAGCATGTTGCTCCTTTGAACTTTGACCTACGTTGGGTCAGGATCTCTATGAAATAACCTCTGGCATTGTATATAATTTTGACATGTTCAAACCACATCGTCAGGGCCTTAACTAAAAAAAAAAAAAAAAAGAAAAAAAAAAACCACCCAACATTCAAATGAAAAAAAACCCATTGATCTTTGCTTGTGGAACACACAAACACAAAAAAGGCACAGGAATTATCAATCACAAGAAAATAAACGGTATTCAATCACATAGCCCCATGTAAGTATACACACATTTTTTTTTTTTCTTTAGAAGCAACAGAACGGCAGTCTCTGTTTCAACCTTTTCCCGTTTATTTATCGCCTCGATCTCCATTACAAACTCACTGTTGTTGTTTAACAGGTAAAGGTTAAAAGAAATGAATCTTTCACAATTATGTACCGTTTTTTTTTTCACCACACTTTACATAAAGGCAGGAGAAAGAAAACAAGGCATTCTGACGACCTGTGGCTTCATGCACTGGGAATGTCCTCCCACTGCTGCATATTCGCAACACCTTTGAACTCCAAGTCAAAACTGAAATGGAGCTCCAATACCTTCTTCTCTCTCTCACAAAAAAAAAAAAAAAAATCATCAACATATTGTTTTTCCTCTTAGACTGAAATAACAACAAAGAAGTATTTTGTTCTCACCATTTTTCCTGTACAAAAGAATTGAAAAGTTTTGTCACTGAAATGCGTTATCACAAACAAGAGTGCCATGTCTTCTCAAAAACAGAAGTGGGTGTGATGATGGCTGTTGGCCAGGTGAGCAAATCATACATTTCTCTCTTGTTCAGTATCTTCTCTTTACAGAGTTAATGCCCTCTGTCACACAGAGTGTGGCTACACACAGGAGCACCATTTCAGCAAAGAGACGCATTACCCCCACTGCTGTAAGTGCAGGCAAAAAAAAAAAAACGGTCATAATGCATGGTTGAATACCTGTCAAGTTACCATGAACAGATTGCTTACCTCCCTTCACTTTCGTCTTTTCGGCTCAAAGTACCCAAACGGGGCAAGGCACACAGAAAGCTGAAGCCCAGAAGGAAGACTGAAGAACATCACTTCCACAGGTGTTAGTGTGGACAGCACAACAACACATCATGCACAATTACTGGCCTTCCTATAAAAGTTGTTCAGAATCAGAAGCTACGGATCTGCAAACACCTTCGTCATATTAATTGCGTAAAAAATAGTGATGGTTATCATCCAGTGGTGATCTGGCTGAACAGTAAACGGTTCACACAAGAAGAAAGGTATTCACCCTTCTCCAGAGGCTGGAAGCAGGAAAAAAAAAAAAAAAAAAAAAAAAAAAAAAAAAGACCCGGTCCACCAAGCCCTCTGTCACTTGAAGTTCCCATGCTATAGAAATAACAGGCCAAGTTGATTATCCAGCGATTATCTACCTCTGCAGGTGCGTTGCTGCTTCAGTGAAGATAGGCTGAGTGCAGGTAAACCACACCCCGGATCTCTTCTCCTTGTCTGACATGAGTTACATGTTATTTCTCATATTCCACACCTATCACAGACCTGTTTACCCCAAATGCGTGTACCTGTAATATCCTAGACAAAAACCTATAACTTTAAACAAAAACAAAAAAACCCCCCATAATCTTCATAATCGCAATACTTTCACCTTTTTCGAAGATTTAGAAGAGCCAGCCATTGGCGCGTAAGACCGCTTCTTCGCCATCTTTGACAAGGTAAAGACATGAGGCATGCTGTGAAATGTCTTCTTACTGCTTTTGACCCAAACGGTAGTAGGCGAAACGTTGCGTTTAACAATTTTCTTTCTTTGATTTTTTCCCCATAATTTGGGGGGGGGGGGGGGGGGGGGGGCGCGTAATTCCCGTAATTTCATTTTTTTTTCTGTAAAACTTACGGCAAAATCTTAAGGGTAAACAGACCTGCTATCACCTGTACCAACCTGAAAAAATCACTCCATGGCAACCTTCTTGATTTTGTCTTCAAGACATCTCTACAAAGAAACGCATCAGACTGATTAAACATGCCAAGGATAAACAAATCCATAAAATATGCATCTAGATTTAAAATATTATGCAACAAAGAATGAGCCAATCAATATCTAGGCTGTATCATCCAAAATACAGGACTCCTCAGAAACCAATGCCAATCCCATCTTCAAAAAAATCGAATCACAACAACACATGAATGTGCAAACCTCTGTTATATGGTATTTTGTCATTTCATAATCATCCTGCATTAAGCAACACTGTTACCAAGGTAGCTGATTTTCATAACTAGTCTGTCCACAAGTACTGTTGCTTAGGTCACTGATTTCCGTAACTACTCTCTCTACGGGTAATGTATTCATAACTAGTCTGTCAACTGGTATTGCATTCATAACTAGTCTGTCTACTGGTAATGTATTCATAACTAGTCTGTCTACTGGTAATGTATTCATAACTAGTCTGTCTACTGGTAATGTATTCATAACTAGTCTGTCCACTGGTATTGCATTCTTAACTAGTCTGTCTACTGGTAATGTATTCATAACTAGTCTGTGTACTAGTAGCATCACCTGGAGCATTGATTTTCACAACTGTTCTATCTACTACAGTACTAGTACTGTTACCTAGGCCACCGATTTCCATAACTAATCTGTCTACTTGTGATATTACTCAGATTACTGATTTCCATAACTAGTCTGTCTACTTGTAATGTTACTAGGCCACTGATTTCCAGAACTTGTCTGTCTTCTAGTAATGTTACCAAGGTCACTATTTTAATGAAAACTGTCTACTAGTGCTGTTACCCATGCCAACTGATTTTCACTACTACTCTATCTTTTAGTAATATTACCAAGGTCACTGATTTTCCCTACAACTCCATCTTCTAGTAATGTTACCAAGGTCACTGATTTTCCCTACAACTCCATCTTTTAGTAATGTTACCAAGGTCACTGATTTTCCCTACAACTCCATCTTCTAGTAATGTTACCAAGGTCACTGATTTTCCCTACAACTCCATCTTCTAGTAATGTTACCAAGGTCACTGATTTTCCCTACAAACTATCTTTTAGTAATGTTACCAAGGTCACTGATTTTCCCTACAACTCCATCTTCTAGTAATGTTACCAAGGTCACTGATTTTCCCTACAACTCCATCTTCTAGTAATGTTACCAAGGTCACTGATTTTCACTGCTACTCTATCTTTTAGTAATGTTACCAAGGTCACTGATTTTCACTGCTACTTTATCTTCTAGTAATGTTACCAAGGTCACTGATTTTTCACTACTACTTTATCTTCTAGTAATGTTACCAAGGTCACTGATTTTCACTACTACTTTATCTTCTAGTAATGTTACCAAGGTCACTGATTTTCACTACTACTCTATCTTTTAGTAATGTTACCAAGGTCACTGATTTTCACTGCTACTTTATCTTCTAGTAATGTTACCAAGGTCACTGATTTTCACTACTACTCTATCTTTTAGTAATGTTACCAAGGTCACTGATTTTCACTGCTACTCTATCTTCTAGTAATGTTACCAAGGTCACTGATTTTCACTACTACTCTATCTTTAAGTAATGTTACCAAGGTCACTGATTTTCCCTAAAAAACCATCTTCTAGTAATGTTACCAAGGTCACTGATTTTCACTACTACTTTATCTTCTAGTAATGTTACCAAGGTCACTCTTTTAAAAAAAAAAACTGTCTATGAGTGCTCTTACCCATGCCAACTGATTATTACTACTACTCCATCATCTTCTAGTGATGTTACCAAGGTCACCGATTTTCACTACTCTATCTACTTATAATGTTACCAAGGTCACCGATTTTAATCACTGTCGATTAGCGCTATTACCCATACCAACTGATTTTCACAACTACTTTGTCTAGCAGGAAGCGTGTACACTGGCCACAACTGCTGAATAAACGTAAAGTAAAATGAAAAACAAAAGCGGATGATCAACCTGTTTACACAATGCACAGCGTCTGAGGCAATTCATATTCAGTGACAGTTTTGTATGCCCAGTATTTTCAACCACAACCATCTCCATCACAACAAGACAGCCCCTGAACATACAGATGGCAGTTGTTTACCTCTGAGCTAATTAAGATAAATGCATTTACCTCTGAGCAAATTATAATAAACACATTTACCTGTGAGCAAATTATGATAAACACATTTACCTCTGGTGCTTATATTTTTGCACATTTTACAAATTCACAAATCACCATAGCTGTGAACTGCAAAGTCTTCATCCATGTACAAACCACTTTTAATCACTTTTTTTTTCTAAATCATGTTTTTTAAAAAAAACAATTTTGCCAACTTAAGTCCCAATTCAAAGATTTATAAAAGCATGTACAAGTTTGCAGCCATTTCTCTGAGTGTATCTCATAATCCACCTGTACAGACAGGCGTGTGGGTGTGTGTTTTGAAGGAACCATGCCTTTTGACAAGGTGTTTCAAACCACTATTCCCAGTCAGTTCACTGGTCAAACTTGCTGCGGTTGCTTGCCACTGAGGGACTGAAGCCAGCATCTCGGAACAGGTGCTCAATGGTGTCGTAAACAGTGACATCATCTATGGACGCTGGAATCTGCACACACACATCTGTCCATCACCAGGTCGCACAGATGATACTTTTTAACTCATCAAATGTAATGAATGCCAAGAGGTCATCTGAAAAGGAGGCTGACTAACAAAAAGTAACACAACTCTGATGCAAATAGTGATGAAACACTTGCATTCTTATACAAACTTCATTAACAGTAACATTTACATTACTACATACACACACACATGGGCAGATGTGCAGCTAACACAAGAAAAGACTTCACAGCTTGTTCACTCGTGCTACACTGATGTCCACTTTTCCGGATCTAAAGTGTACACTAGTTTTGCGTCAACACCTTATTTCAATTTTTCATTCACGCCGTGAATGAAAAAGCAATTTCTATGATGACAAACTTTTGTTTTGCTTTGTAATGTTCATCAAACAACTTCCAGACAGGGAGAGCTACGGTCTCTTTAGATCATACATCAATGTCTTTCTAAATGTCATTCTTAATTGTACTTTTATTCCATTTAGCTGCAAAACTGAGAAATTCCATGATGAACTGTCCTTGATTTTCACTGCACAGTCTTTCAATACACGATCTGGGTTCACCAAGTTACGCATAACCCCTGATTTGAGGTTTGCAGAGAAAAAAAAATTTCCCCCGCATCCTCTGTAAATTGTTCAGATCAACAGGAATAAAAAAACATAAAAAAGGGACAAAATCTCTCCTGTAACTGAATATAATCTAAGGCTATCTAACTGTCCTGCACTCATGCATTCATGCCCAAAAATGTCACCCACATTTGTATATCTTTGATTCAGAATTTTAAAAATCACTCAAAACAGCAGCAATATTCATTTAAAGTTCACAATACCTTGGGAATAAATAAGCGAAAGCCAGAACAAAGAGACTGCTACAATCCCTTTCATGGCCGATTCAAACAGTTCCAAGTTCAGCAGCCGTATATCTTATCTCAGTCAACCATCAGCAAAAAAAAAAAGCAGCTGGTTAAAACATTTAGTAAATCACTGCAATACAATCACCTGTCTTAACAAGACACTGCATCCTTTAGCTCAACGATGAAATGAATTACAGATAGTAGATCACTGCAATACAATCACCTGTCTAAACAAGACTCTAGATCCTTTAGCTCAACGATGAAATGAACTATCGATAGTAGATCATTGCAATACAATACCGGTCTAAACAAGACTCTGCATCCTTTAGTTCAATGATGAAATGAATTACAGATAGCAGATCACCGCAATACAACCATCTGTCTAAACAAGACTCTGCATCCTTTAGTACAAGACAAAATAAATCACGGATAATAGAAGACATGAATGACAACCTCCAGTAATTAATTAGGATAATGACACAAACAACACAAGTGAAAACTCCAGTTGATTTATAAAGATAACGATATGAAATAATACCAGTGAAAACATGCAGTTATTAATGAGGATAAAGACACAAAAGAACAAGCTCCATTACACACACACACACACCACTGGTAGTAGGATAATGTTACATAGATTCAGCAAGCATAAGTTTGTTTAAAAAAGAAAAAATCCAAGAGCTGCAAGTGAAAAAAGAAAAAAATGGTCAGTTCTGTTAGAATCGAAACCAAAATGGGGAGTTTTAACTATACTCCCTGTTTGGCTGGTATACTCACCATGTCAGACCATAGCATTCTACAGCAGTTAGCCAGCTCTGTCAGGCCGAAATTTTTGTGGCAAATGCAGTCATAAGATAGTCACGTGATGCCCACCTTACTTCTGCCAAAGGAAGAAGCCTGTGTAGGCTTCCTGTACCTCATTCGGTAGAGCTGACTAACTGCCGTAGAATGCTATGGTCTGACATGGTAAAGTATATGACGCCAAAAGACAATCAAAGTGGCCTACAAGCAGCAAGATCAGCTACATGCCAGGTGCAAAACTCCGCAAACAGTTGTCCAATCAAAGTGAAAGACTTCCATCTTCCTCAACTTGTTCTGGCTCACTGAGCGTAACATCTCAATTAAAAGTGGATTCCTTGCTGTCTCTAGATATACACCAGTAATCAAACCTCTCGTTTAACCAATGTTCAGTTTTCTTATTCAAAACCAACAAATGAACAAAACTAGGTTCTGTTCGATATCCAGTATCAAATGTATTCAAAAGTTATCGTTAAAAAAGTCCAGCAGGCTACGAGGCCATAACACAGTTGAGTGAAGATGATATCCACATTGCTATTCAGGAACAAAATGAGAGCTGACTGCCAGAACCCCAGTATCTCACTTTATATATATATATATATATATATATATATATATATATATATATATATATATATATATATATATATATATATCTACACATACAAATTACTGAGTTCTGGCAGTCAACCCTCAAAATTTCAATATTCCTGGCAATAACATGCACATCGCTTCTAAAACCCAAACAAAAAAGATTAAAAGAGAAAATTAAAAAAACTGCACAAAGCAACACTGGCCATCATCAACAAAGAGCTGCATCACAACCTCAGTGAACAATGCTGAACATGCAAAGTAGGAAGACAACAGAAACCATGGCAACAAAGGAGCTGCTCTTCTGTCCTGTGCTCGTCCAGCTGTCCCTCGTCATGTTCATTCGTCTTCAGAACTCTTGGACATACTATTCCCTGTCATGTTCTTCAATCTTCAGAACTCCAACAGAACTCTTAGACATACTATTCCCTGTCATGTCTTCAATCTTCAGAACTCTAACAGAACTCTTAGACATACTATTCCCTGTCATGTTCTTCAATCTTCAGAACTCTAACAGAACTCTTAGACATACTATTCCCTGTCATGTTCTTCAATCTTCAGAACTCTAACAGAACTCTTAGACATACTACTCCCCATCATGTTCTTCAATCTTCAGAACTCTTAACAGAACTCAGACAGACTATTCCCTTCAAACCTCTAACAGAACTCCTAGACATACTATCCCTGTCATGTTCTTCAATCTTCAGAACTTTAACAGAACTCTTAGACAGACTACTCCCTGTCATGTTCTTCCGTCTTCAGAACTTTAACAGAACTCTTAGACAGACTACTCTCTGTCATGTTCTTCCGTCTTCAGAACTCCAACAGAACTCTTACACAACACATACTATTCCCTTCAGAACTCCGACACAACTCTTAGGCATACTATTCCCTGTCATGTTCTCCAGTCCAACGTCCTAACATTGTCAACCAACAATTTCTTCAGTCTGAACCAAGTCAACCCTGACATTGTCACCTATCATGTGTGTTAATGTATGTGACACTGTGTGCCAGTGTGTGTGTGTGTGTGTGTGTGTGTGTGTGTACATGTGTGTGTGTGTGTGTGTGTGTGTGTGTGTGTGTGCAAGTGCGTTTATGCGCATGTGTGTGTTAGTAGTGTGTGTGTGTGTGTGTGTGTGTGCGTGTGTGCATGTGTGTGTGTGTGTGTATGTGTGTGTCTGTGTGTGTGTGTTTATGTGTTTGTGTGCTTGTGAGTGTCATGCATGCATTTTAGAGACTAATTTATCAAAATTTGTAAAGAGCCCAGTAGCCTACACTGTTAGGATGGGCGCTCTAGAAACTGTCCTCATCATTACTATCATTATTATCATATTGGGCTGGTACACCCATCTTGTTGCTGTTGTTTTCTAACTTCAGAAACACTTCTCGATTCCCTGTCTGTCTGTCTTTCATCGTTTTTCTCTCTCTCACACCAATGTGTATCCACCGTTCGATACTAAACCACATCCAAACTTTCTCCTTCGCTGACCGTAACCACCTGTCTGGTATGTGTTCCGATGCACTCTGATTTCACATCAAATCCACTTAATTTTTTTTTTTCTTCATGTGTGTCAGCGTTGCTTGCCTGACGTGCATCTCAGTATATCCCAGCCTCATCTGCCACAGGCAAAGGGCAAAGTGGTCAACGTTTCATCTTAGTTACCGTTCTGTTCCAACAGCCTGGTCAGACTTTGGGGCTTTTCTGGATTCATCTGCCTCTGAACCCACATCCCATTCTGCAGGAAACTGTTTGTTACCAAATCGCTAACAGTTTATTGCAGAAAGTACTTCTGTCGTATTCCCTGCGCAATGGCCCGAAGTACATTTTAGCAAGTACTTCAGTCATATTTCCTTGCACAATGCCCGAAGTATATTTTAGCAAGTACGTCTGTCATAATTCCCTGTACAATGGCCCAAAGTATTATTAAGAAAGTAATTCCGACATTATACCCGGTGCAATGGCCCAAAATACATTTCAGAAAATATTTTTTGATATTTTTCAATGTAAAAATGATCCAAAGTACATTTAAAAAAATATTTCTGTCGCAATTTCCCAAGCAATAGCCCGAGGCATATTTCAGAAAATACATCTGTCATTTTTCTTACCCAAAAGCCCACAACACATTTCAGAAAATAATTCTGTCACTATTCCCTGTGCACTGGCCCGAAGTGATTTTCAAAATATCGTTTTGCCATTATTCTTTATACAATGTGTCATAAAGCATGTTTGTCACCAGACCCACTCTGTCGTCATTCCCAGTGCAATGGCCCAAAGTTTATTTCAGAAAGTGATTTTGTCACCATTCCCAGCCCCAAGTGTATGTTACAGAGTTTTCCAGAAAA
>JADBJO010001501.1:142500-152500 GCA_016801955.1 Conus betulinus
CCCACCACCTCACACCACCTCGCACCACCACCACCACACCACCATGAATGACGGTCGTCTCCATCATCTCTTCACGTTACGTCACAGCCCCCCCACACACACTACACCTCAATAACACCCACCACCTCACACCACCTCAGACCACCATGTATGACAGTCGTCTCCATCATCTCTTCACGTTCTGTCACAGCCCCCACCACCTCACACCACCTCAGACCACCATGTATGACCATCGCCTTCATCATCTCTTCACGTTCCATCAGAGCCCCACACACACACACCTACTCTCATACGACACAGTCCCACTACACTGCAACACTAGGAACAGACATTCATACCTCTACAGAGCAACGACCGCGTAACAAACAAGCTCGTACTGCCCTGTTCACCTCCATCGTGCCTTGCAGCTTCCAGACTCTAAAATGCTTAACAACGTTTGTTTCCTTTCACCCATGTCAGAGCGGCAGGGGGGCAAGGAGGGTGTTTAAAGGAGAGGGGTGGAGGGGAGGATCAGAATGGAAGGGTAAGGGGGGAGTTAGAGAAGTGGAGGGAAGAGCGGAGGGTAGTGTAGGGGGAAGAGGAGGGGTGAACCAGGAGGTGCGACAAGGAGAATTACAACAGTAAGTTGACAGTTCACGCTGTGTAAAAAAAAAATGTTCCAACATCTCTGCTTATAACTCAACAGATTTAGGAAAATGAAAGTGATAAAAACTGATATGCAGCAGCAAGAGTGAAATACATATTTCCGAAAGGAACTATGGGATTTTGAGAGAGAGAGAGAGAGAGAGAGAGAGAGACAGAGAGACAGAGAGACAGAGAGTGAGTATGTGTATGCCTGTGTGTGTGTGTGCGTCTGTGCATTGTGTGCACACACGCATGCATGTACATGCATGTGCACAAAAGTACACACATACCCATATGTGCATGCGTGTCTGTATGCATGCATGCACACATGTGTGTCTGTGTGAGCATGAACGTGTGCGGGAGTGCGAACTGGACCCTACCTCTTCCAGAGCCCCTGCTGACAGGCGATGTCCAGCAACGTTGATGACATCATCATTACGTGACAGCACCGACACATAGCCCAGCTCGTCACGAATCCCAGCGTCCATGGTGGCATAATATCCCTGCCGAACATTCCCTGTTGACACTGGGTCACACATCACACAAGTTTCCCTGCCCAACATTCCCTGTTGACACTGGGTCAGACATCACACAAGGTTTCCCTGCCCAACATTCCCTGTTACTACTGGGTCAGACATCACACAGGGTTTCCCTGCCCAACATTCCCTGTTGACCTGGGTCAGACATCGCACAAGGTTTCCCTGCCCCAACACACCCTGTTACTACTGGGTCACACATCACACAAGGTTTCCCTGCCCAACATTCCCTGTTAATACTGGGTCAGACATCACACAGGGTTTCCCTGCCCAACATTCCCTGTTGACACTGGGTCAGACATCGCACAAGGTTTTCCCTGCCCAACACACCCTGTTACTACTGGGTCAGACATCACACAGGGTTTCCCTGCCCAACACACCCTGTTACTACTGGGTCAGACATCACACAAGGTTTCCCTGCCCAACACACCCTGTTACTACTGGGTCAGACATCACACAGGGTTTCCCTGCCCAACATTCCCTGTTGACACTGGGTCACACATCACAAGGTTCCCCTGCCCAACATTCCCTGTTACTACTGGGTCACACATCGCACAAGGTTTCCCTGCCCAACATTCCCTGTTACTACTGGGTCACACATCACACAAGTTTCCCTGCCCAACATTCCCTGTTACTACTGGGTCACACATCACACAAGGTTCCCCTGCCCAACATTCCCTGTTACTACTGGGTCACACATCACACAAGGTTCCCCTGCCCAACACACCCTGTTGATACTGGGTCAGACATCACACAGGGTTTCCCTGCCCAACATTCCCTGTTGATACTGGGTCAGACATCACACAGGGTTTCCCTGCCCAACATTCCCTGTTGATACTGGGTCAGACATCACACAGGGTTTCCCTGCCCAACACTCCCTGTTTACTACTGGGTCAGACATCACACAGGGTTTCCCTGCCCAACATTCCCTGTTGACACTGGGTCACACATCACACAAGGTTTCCCTGCAAAACACCCCCTGTTAACGCTGGATTTGTATCACAGCTTTCTCCATGAAACACTCCCCATGAACATCAGTCAGACATCACGCAATGTTTCCCTGTGAAACACTCTCTTTTAACACTAGGTCAAATATTGCATGACGTTTCACTGTGAAACAGAGATTGTTAAAAGTGGGTCAGACATCATGTAATGTTTCCCTGCAAATCACTTCTCTTACCACTGGGTCAGTCATAACCACATTTCTCCATGAAACGCTCCTCGTTAACATTCGATCAGATATCATGCAATGTTCCCTACACATCACTCCATATTTACACCCTACAAGTTGAAAGTCAACCGACATTCTCTGCAACACTCCTTGTTAACATCTCTCCATGTTCACAACACTCCCTGTTACCAACTCTCTGTGCTCACAACACTCCTTGTTGACAACTATCCATGTTCACAACACTCCCTGTTAACAACTATCCATGTTCACAACACTCCCTGTTAACAGCTCTCTGTGTTCGCAACACTCCCTGTTAACAACTCTCCATGTCAACAACACTCCCTGTTAACAGCTCTCCATGATCACAACACACCATGTTAACAACTCTCTGCATTCACAACACTCCCTGTTAACATCTCTCCATGTTCACAACACTCCCTGTTAACAACTATCCATGCTCACACAACACTCCCTGTTAACAACTATCCATGTTCACAACACTCCCTGTTAACAACTATCCATGTTCACGACACTCCCTGTTAACAGCTCTCTGTGTTCACAACACTTACTGTTAACAACTCACCATGTTCACAACACTCCCTGTTAACAGCTCCCCATATTCACAACGCTCCCTGTTAACAGCTCCCCATGTTCACAACACTCCTTGTTAACAGCTTTCTGTGTTCACACAACACCATGTGTAACAGCTTTCTGTACTCACAACACTCCCGTTAACAGCTCTCCGTGTTCAAAACCCTACCTGTTAACAGCCCCCCATGTTCAAAACACCCCCTGTTAACAACTGTCTGTGATCACAACACCCCCTGTTAACAACTGTCTGTGATCACAACGCTCCCTGTTAACAACTGTCTGCGATCACACCACTCCCTGTTAACAACTGTCTGTGATCACAACGCCCCCTGTTAACATCTGTCTGTGATAACAACGCTCCCTGTTAACAACTGTCTGTGATCACAACGCTCCTGTTAACAACTGTAACACCCCCTGTTAGCAACTGTCTGTGATCACACACCCCCCACCACACCCCCGTTAACAACTGTCTGTGATCACAAGACCCCCCTGTTAACAACCGTCTGTGATCACACCACTCCCGGTTAACAACTGGCCGTGATCACAACACCCCCTGTTAACAACTGTCCATGATCACAACACCCCCTGTTAACAACTGTCCGTGATCACAACACCCCCTGTTAACAACTGTCAGTGGTCACAACACCCCCTGTTAACAACTGTCCATGATCACAACACCCCCTGTTAACAACTGTCCGTGATCACAACACTCCCTGTTAATAACTCCCCATGTTCACAACACTCCCTGTTAACAGCTCCCCCATGTTCATAACACTCCCTGTTAACAACTCCCCATGTTCACAACACTCCCTGTTAACAACTATCTGTGTTCACAACATGTCCTATAGACTGCTTTCCAACACTCCCTGTTTAAAATTTCCCCATGTACACCACCACACTTTCTGCTACAAACTTCCCATGCATGTTTCATGGTGGAAAGATTCCTGATTAGAAAATATGGAATGATGTCTGGATCCAAGAACAGTCGCAGCCCAGTTGGGTGCAGAGGCAATGGCTCGGTGGGTATAGGGGTAGAGGAGTTGGAAGGGAATGGGGGTTGGGGGAAGGGGGGGGGGGGGGAGGTGGGAAGAGAAGAGAAGCCGTGCCAGAAGCTAAAGAAAAACATATTTGAAGTTAATTTTCTACAGAAACGGTATTAGTTCCGCCAGACGATACGGACAAACAGATTACAGGTCAAACTTGTCCTGTAATCTGTTTGTCCGTATCGTCTGGTGGAACTAATAGTTACTTTTAAAAATTTGCTTCACCCCCCCCCCCCCCCCCCCCCCCCCCCCCCCCCCCCCCACTCACCTCGTTTTGAAACAATATTTTGAAGCTTTTTTTTTCAGCCGGCATCATGTTTAAAACAGGCTCGCCAGGATGGTATAAAGTCTAAGCCTTGAATATTTTTTTTTCCACTAAATATTTTCATATTGTCAATACTTGTTGAAGCAGTGTTTAAATGACAGCAACAAATCCATGTTAACAAGTCTGCATGTTACGAAGTCTATTAACAAAAATCTCTCTCTCTAACTGTCAGCAAGTTTCACTGTCACACCATTGTAACTAATCCATCAGTCTTGTCTGTTTCTTACAACAGACATTCAAAAGTACAGAACAGCATTCACAGACATTCAAAAGTACAGAACAGCATTCAAAGTAGACATTCAAAAGTCATCGACAGCATTTAAAGTAATCGATCTATCTCCTGCTGAGCGATCCATCAGTGATAACCAGCATGACACCTTTCGCTCAAGCTCACATCTTTTCGACTGAAGTAGGTTTCCTTGAAGCGATCATCTGCATTCCACAATGTGGAGAAGGCCCCTGGAGGCAACGGCAACCTGCACCAAGGAAAAATGCAAGGTCATTCCCACACTGCATCTCTCCCTGTACTTCCTTCCCCATCTATCTCCGTTTCTCTCTCCCTGTCTTTCCTAAGTCCCCCATCTGTCTCTGTTTCTCTCTCTCCCCGTCTTTCCCAAGTCCTCTCTTCTTGCCTGTCTCTAGCCCTCTCCCTTATCTATCCCAAGTTCTGTCTGTTCCTAACTCTCTGTCTCTACCCTTTTCTCCCTATCTGCCTTTCTCTCTCTCTCTACATGCCCCTGGCTGCGTCATTTCCTGTACCTCTTTCCCCCTCTCTTTCCCCATCTGTCCCTGTCTCTCTCTCTCTCTCTCCATTTTTAATCCCTCTCCCCCTAAATGTCTCTGTCCGTTTCTCAATCTGTCCCTGACTCTCTCTCGCTCTCTCTCTCTCTCTATATATATATATATCTCTCTCTCTCTGTATATATATATATATATATATATAGAGAGAGAGAGAGAGAGAGAGAGAGAGAGATGTTCTTGTCTCTCTGTCCATTTCATTCTCTATTAACCTGTCCCTATTTTCTCTCTCTCTGCTGCCCCATCTCTCTCTCTCTCTCTCTCTCTGCTCTTATTCCTCTCCCCTGCTGTTTAGTTGTGACTCATAGCACAAAGATGACATTCAATCATAATGATACAGTGTGAATCCAGTGATGACTCACCGCAGACAGATGACAAATGTAGTCATGACAATCACATAGTAACTTACTTCACAAATATGCCAAATTGTAACTTACTTCTTCACAAAGATGACAAATTATAACTTTATTCACAAAGATGACAAGTTATAATTCTATTCACAAAGATGCCAAATTATAAGTTACTTCACGAAGATGCCAAATCATAACTTGATTCACAAACATGACAAATTATAACTTCCTTCCCAAAGATGACAAATTATAACTTACTTCACAAAGATGACAAATTATAACTTACTTCACAAAGATGGGCAAATTATAACCTACTTCACAAAGATGATGAATTATAACTTACTTCACAATGATGACAAACCATACCTTGCTTCACAAAGATGACAAACTGTAATTTTCTTCACGAAGATGACAAATACTAACTTACTTCACAAAAATGACATATAATAACTTACTACTTCACAAAGATGACAAATCATAACTTACTTCACAAAGATGACAAATTATAACCTTTCACAAAGATGACAAATTTTAACTTGATTCACAAAGATGACAAATAATAACTTACTTCACAAAGATGACAAATATAACATACTTCACAAAGATGACAAATTACAACTTCACAAAGATGACAAATTTTCACTAACTACACAAAGATGGCACATGTCATTATAATGACACACAGCATGCATCCACAGGTGACTCACTTCACAAAGATGACACATGTTGTCATAACGACACACACAGCATAAATCCACAGGTGACTCACTTCACAAAGATGACACATGTTGTCATAAAGACACACACACAGCATGCATCCACAGGTGACTTGCTTCACAAAGATGACACATGTCATAATGACACATGCAGCATGCATCCGCGGGTGACTCACTTCACAAAGATGACACATGTTGTCATAACGACACACAGCATGCATCCGCAGGTGACTCACTTCACAAAGATGACACATGTTGTCATAACGACACACACAGCATGCATCCGCAGGTGACTCACTTCACAAAGATTTCTCCTAGCTCCCCATCATGTGCCTCTTGCTCTGTTTCATCCATCACCTTCACTGAAATACAATGGACACAAGACACTTAACATTCTTTGTTCGTTGGCTAGAACTTCACATTCTTTGTTCATCGGTTAGAGCTCTGAGCTTTCCCCTTGGTGAATTAGTATCATTCCTTGCTCATCATTTACAGACCAACTCTAGGGCTGACCCCATGTGAACCTACTCCTCTGTGTCTGTTTTCAATCACACTGTTAACACTCTACTACTATCATTCCTTGTTCATCATTTACAGACCAACTCTAGGGCTGACCCCAAGTGAACCTACTCCTCTGTGTCTGTTTTCAATCACATTGTTAACACTTGGTTACTAGTTTGTACCCCAAAGCAGGTTTATCCATACCACACAGTTGCTTCCCTTGGATCAATTACTGATACTTCCATACTGCAATACTCCCTTTCAGTTTCGTCCTTTCATTCAGTTGTATTCTCACTTTGTGCTGTTTGCAAGCCCGTGCTGTGTTCACAAAGGGGGTGCAGGCACACACCCATGATGACATGCTGCAAGTATTTCAAGATTGCTGAAGCACAAACACAGACAGCAGTGCGACTCACCATTCCAGCCAGGCACAGGTTTTCCAGTCACACCGGGGGGAGGGTGAAGATGCATGTTCAGTCCGTAACATGTGGAGGTGATGGGCCAACCAGACTCTGCCGACATACACCACTAGAGTGGACAACACTGTCAACATACACCACTAGAGTGGACAACACTGTCAACATACACCACTAGAGTGGACAACACTGTCGACATACACCACCCGAAGTGGACAACACTGTCGACATACACCATGAAAGTGGACAACACTGTCGACATACACCACGGAAGTAGACAACACTGTCGACATACACCACCAAAGTGGACAACACTGTCGACATACACCACGGAAGTAGACAACACTGTCAACATACACCACTAAATGTTGACAGCACTGTCGACACACACCACTAACATCATTTGGCCTTTGTTTTACAATACTTCATCATTCCTATTAAAAAATCACACACACACACACACACACACACACACACACACACACACACACACACAACCCCACTTCTATAAACTAAATTTTGAATTTCTGGATTATTTCCACTAAATTCAAGATTTCAGGAATAGTTCATAAATTAGGGAAATTCCAGAAACATTTCGGGTGGATTGGCAGCTAATATTCTGACTCCAGCAGGCAACATCTTACCTCAACATTTTCTGAACGTGACCCGGAAACTCCACTTTGAAGGCAAAGTTTTTAAAATTCAAAGATAGGGCTTCTGGAAATGGCTGTAATATTTCTGCAAACTTTTGAAGGGTTGGCAGCTCTAAAACGCACCATCTTCCAAGTATGGAAAACTGTACCAACTTCAGTCACAAAGATTTGACAAACACACAGCATAGAGATCAAACGACCAAACCGATACAAAACGTCAGCAAAACTTTCACTTTCTAACTCATGCCTGGAATAACCAATGGTGACAGACACAGCAACTGCCCATAATACATTCATACAATAAATTTAACTGGAAGACAGCTGGATAACTATTTCAAAACGAACTGCCAGCAATTCCGTGAGCAATACTCAACACTGAAATTGCGCTCACGAGTCAGGAAAAAAATCTTGTTGCTGGCTTCAAAGTCTGAACGCTTGACAAACGTACCCCATGTACAACAGAATAAACATCACCTGAAAAAAGGCAGCCTCATGTGATACCTACAGCAGCTTGTAACAGCACTACCTGTCAGGATGAAACATGAAGAAAAGCCTGTTCAATAACCGCCACGTCTCACAATGGAAGAGGTCCAAGTTCCTGTCCATTGTCAAGAGCATCCTTGGAGCTGACAGGAAGACTCAGTCGGACACTCAATGAAAGGCCTTGGCTGTGGAGCACATTTTGTAACCAGATCAACAAAAGGCTAGGCATCTTCACAGATGGTTCAAGAGCTGATGCTACACTGGATGCTAGAGCTGAAATTCTCATCCATAACACTGACAGTGTCGAAAAGTTTGCTGTTCCAACAGGCAAGCACTCCACCAACTCCAAGGCACTGACAGCAGCCCTCCATGGGGCTGCAACAACAGCCTCACAAAGGTTGGCCTAAACAACGCGCCAACTGGGTACTGGCTCCGATGCCCTCTCAGCTCTCCGAACCTCTCGAACTACCAAGCCCAGTCCTCTTTCCATGGCCATGACTGCTTTGAGTTCTGTACAGGTGAAGGTAGTTCTTCATTTGGCGTCAGCGCACTGCACAAATAGAGGAAACGAGAGCAGTCGCACTGACCAAAGCATGAGTTCTTTAGAGGAGAAGGTAGTTCTTCATAAGGCGCCAGCGCACTGCAGAAACAGAGGAAACAAGAGAGCAGTCGCACTGACCAAAGCATGAGTTCTGTAGAGGAGGTAGTTCTTCATTAGGCACCAGCACACTGCAGAAATAGAGGAAACAAGAGCAGTCGCACTGACCAAAGCACGAGTTCTGTAGAGAAGGTATTTCTTCATTAGGCACCAGTGCACTGCAGACATATAGGACACAAGAGAGCAGACGCACTAACCAAAGCATGAGTTCTGTAGAGGAGAAGGTAGTTCTTCATTAGGCACCTCTGCACTGCAGAAATAGAGGAAACAAGAGAGTAGTCGCACTCACCAAAGCATGAGCCCTAAAGGAGCTGACCAACATCCTTGCATCCCACAATAAAGTCAAATAAAACAATCTTCAAACAACAGCCACTACCATCTGCTGAGACGAGAGTAACTGATGAAGATCTCCCACCTGAGGACTGGACACAAATCACTTACACCGTCACAAGCACGTACAGTTTGGTACAGAACAACACCAGCCGCCGTGGCGAAGTGGTTAGCGTCGCGGACTCCCAGCTGGGAGGTCGTGGGTTCGAACCCCATCAGAAGTCATGTGGGTTTTGCTGCCCCGACCGGCTCCTACCCAGAGTTGAGTTGCTGCGGACTCAGTTGGGAAGACTGGGACCACACAGTCGAGTTTCATCCACTTAATGGATGCGTTTCTGAGAGTGTTGCTCAAATTTCTTGACCAACACTGCAGGTGCCTGTATCTCTCGAGCCTGGTTGACGCCAGGATACATTGTGAAAGGAAGCGTAGAGTACAGCCCTGTCATGTAGTCTCAGACCGAAATGGGAAATCCGTAGTATCATCATCTTAATCATCCTCATTGTCATCGATCAGCATTTAAAAAAAGTCTCAAATTCTGTGGCCCTTCATGCCCTGCTCTCATGGTGACTTCAATTTCGATGTCCTCTCCACGTCTGCGGCCTTGGTTTGGTTCCGTCGGGGTCACCGGTATCGGTGAGTCCATGGGGGCTGTCGTTGGACGGACGTGGTGGCGCCCTCCGGAGGGAGAGCTCACTCACGCCGGCTCCGCGACTAAGCAATTATTGTCGTCAGTAGGGGGCTTAGTAGGTGGTGTCCTGCGTATGTTAGATCAGAACAGGCGCCACTGAACACCACCGAAGTGAC
>JADBJO010001501.1:157500-177500 GCA_016801955.1 Conus betulinus
GTCACCATATTAAAAAATAACTCACAAGTCATCAAAAAAAAAATCTTTCACGCCTTTTAAAAAATACATCTTCTAAAAACGCACCAGAAACTTCGTTCAAAATCTCTCTTCCGTAAAATCATATATCAGATGGAAAATGTTGATCTCTTTTAGAAAAGCAAAGATCATGTCAGGTGGGGCATCTTTTTAAAAAGTTTTCACGGAGTCTGCTGTAAAGTGTTTATGTCTCACATCGTACAAGTCCCAACTGTGAGTGTACATGACATGGAATGCACCACAGAGCTTCTTCACCTTTTAAAAGAAAGAATGGGTGTAAACAAGTGGCCTGTATGCAAATGGCATAAGACTGTTTCATCTTCACGGCCGCCTCTGGAACATGCTAAAAACTCTTTCAGGTCTGGACAGATTATAAATAGTTTGTTATCCGTCTGCGAGTTCCATTCCTCTTACCAGAGGTCTTTGCCATAAGCTTGTGTTTTGGGTTTGATATCAATGTGAGGAAAAGACAACCTGCTCAACTTTTCCTTTGAGTCCCAGCAGGCATGCTCTCAATCTCATTGGCGTTTGGTTTCAGCTCTAGCCTGTCATCCATCCAAGTACGTCCCTAATAAACTTCATTTGAGAATTGCAGTCTTTCACCCATGCCACAGTCTGCACGAAGATGGAAGAGATAAGTGACTGTTCATTCGTCATCTGTTTGCATTGTTTACAACGCTGTTTGTCCTGCCTGAAGAAGATCCAACAGGTTGAAATACACTGTGTCTGTTTTGTAATTTGTTCCTTTGTTCGGTGGACCCATAATTCCATTTCTGCTCTTACGTTTCATTTTAGATGTAAATGTCACGGACATGTTAATTAATAAATACTGTTCAAACACAGAAGCTAACCTTTTTCCTCACAGACCTACTAATCACTGAAAAAATGGGAAGGATTCTCAACGACTAGCTCATCATACAGACAACTGAGAAGTTCTCTGCAAAATTCTCAGTAAAAAAAAGAAATTGCCAAACAGTAGACTGTGATGAAAAAAAAGATCATTGGAATTCTGACAGAAATTCACAACAGAAAAAATTAAAAAGAATGATAATGAAGAAGAGCCGAAAGAAACTCAACACAGAGTAAATGGTAAAGAATTCTCAAACATGCTCACCACAGAGAAAAGAGTGAAAAATTCTCTCAAAGTCGTCACAGAGAAAACAGCAGAAAAATTCTCAAAGTCATCACAGAAAAAAACAGTGGAAAAATTCTCAAAGTCATCACTGAGAAAACAGTGAAAAATTCTCAAAGTCGTCACAGAGAAAACAGTGGAAAAATTCTCAAAGTCTTCACAGAGAAAACAGTGGAAAAATTCTCAAAGTCGTCACACAGAGAAAACAGCTGAAAAATCTCTCAAAGTCGTCACAGAGAAAAGCGTGAAAAATTCTCAAAAGTTGTCACAGAGAAAAGAGTGAAAAATTCTTCTCAAAGTCATCATCACAGACAAAACAGTGAAGAATTCTCAAACAAACTTACCTTTAAAGAACACAGCCATAAAATCTAAGAGACCCAACTCATCACACAGCAAATGGTGACCGACTCTTCTCTCCATCAACTGGTGAGAGTCGCAGCCAGACCAACACACACTACACACAGACCAGCGGAGAGTAGAACGCATGCACTGGACAATAAACATGCAACACATGATAGTAGAATAACGGGACGAAGAAGGGCAAGGAATCACTTCAGCCTTCATCACGGAATCACACTTACCCTGTGGTTTGAGATCTCTGACACTGGTCTCAACCAGCTATCCCCTTCCCCTGCACTGAAGCACTACACATACACACATGCCAACGAATAAAAATGACAACATAACAGAATTCCAATCCACACATGTACACTTTCTCAAATGAAAAAGAAAAATCAGAACAACTTGTGATGTACAACTCAAAATCAAGATTTAAAAAAAAAAAAAAAAAAAAAGAAAAAACTTACATGCAGACCTTGACGGTAATAGAATGCATGTCCAGAGAAGTGTGTGAAAACAGTGTTAACAATCACAATGCAAAATTCAAGAACACTTCATTCATGAAAGAACTCATGAACGCAAGACATTTTCTGTAAGAAAAAAAAAAAAGCAGGATGGAGGTGATGAGTGAAAGAAAAAACGCAATGCAAAAAAAACTGAAGTAGGACTCTTCCAGCTCCTGTGCGTCTTTTACACCAGCCCTATGATTCACTCACTCAACGTCACCTCCCTCTCTCACCCCACCTCACCAGACCTCATGCACCCATCCCTTTTCCTCATTGCACTTCCTCCGCACATGCACTCGCAAACACACACACACACACACACACACACACACACACACACACACACACACACACACACACACACACACACACACACACACACACACACACACACACACACACACACACACACACACACACACACACACACCACACACACACACCATACACAAACACACAAACACACACTTGTCTTAGAGAAGTTCTGTCCAAAGTCAAGGGGCGCACATTCCTCAAGAGAGATGGGAGAGATGATCAGACTTTACTTTTATGCGCTGAACATCAGCCTGAGCGCAAACTTCTGGAGCTTTCGCAGTGGTCCACTCTGAGTAACAGGAAGGCTAGCCAGTGAATACTGCAGAAATCAAAGAGAAGAAAGAACATCTAAACATATCATTTTGTCACAGGAGGGAATGAGGAGGCAGACCATCTGTCCATGATCAGCAGCAGGCTGGAACAGTCAGGGCATCCAGTGTCCTACAATGAAGCTAAAACCATCCCTCAGGAACAGCTTCAGAAGAGCGTGGCGCCAACGTCATGGACACTGGGACCGAAGAGGACAGCATCCACCAACTTGACAGAGCAGCTCAAGTTACCGTCTTCAGGCTGCGAACAGGACACTGCCAGCTCCTCTCCCATCCCTCACTGTCTCAAACTCTCTCATACTGAACAGTGCTCTTGTGGCAGGCTCCCAAACTCCCACCCACATCTTACAGTCCTGCCCCTCCTTTGAGGCCTTGAGATACAGATGTGGCCCAGTCCAGCTGAAGTCCAGGAGAAGCTGTGGGGACCAGTGGGGTCTCTGCGGCCGACTGTGGACTTCGCCTTACTAGGCGGACTGAGGATCTTGTATGGCCGGAAAGGCGAAAGAAGAAGAAAGTTTCTAACAAAATGAGACCGAGATTAATCTGGCCGGAGCTGTTCTGCAGCCTACATGCATGCAAACACCTTTGTTTGTCATGGGCTTTTTTTTCTCATTACAATATGGTTATCTGGCAGTCTGAAGTCAAACATAACACCTGAGTTACAATCAGAGAAGTCAAACATAACACCTGAGTTACAATCAGAGTGAGACAAAGGAGCCTGGTTTTGACCAGGAAGGAATCTGCTCTGTTCTTACAGTCAGTGACAGCTCCAATCTGTCAGCCACTCAACTGCAGTTTACTTTGTGTGTCATCTCCCTGTCATGATGGATCATCCAGACTTTGATATTTGAAGCTGTACGAATTCACACAACAAAGTATCACCTTTGACCCTCCAGAGGGAGAGCTCACTCACACCAGCTCCGCGACTAAGCAATTATTGTCGTCAGTAGGGGGCTTAGTAGGTGGTGTCCTGCGTATGTTAAATCAGAACAGGCGCCACTGAACACCACTGAAGTGACTCGGCAGCAGTGCAGTGTCTCCTCTGGTGGGTTGCCACTTGACGACTTGACACTGACTGCTCCCTGTGGATTGCCGGTGCCGGGGCTGCGGCTGTGGACAGGGTGTCGGAATAAGCAGATGCTGCAGAGGTGGTGCAGAGGTTGGAACAACAACAAAAAAAAAAAGCATCACCTTTGAAAGCAGAGTGAGAAACAAGTTTCTGAGGATATCTACCAAGGAGCGCCTGTCTATCTATGAGAGTTGAAAAGACTGAGATGGGGACGAGTTTTGTACAGCGCTCACGGTTTTTTGACGGTAAGCACATGGTTCCGATTTACCAGAAAAGATGCTGGCTACTACTAACTTGACTCGGTCCTGTTCCGTGACAGTGACTCCCCCAGCATACAACATAGCCTTTCAGACAGTGCAGTGTTTTGTGCTGGAGATCAGGCAGAGACATATAAGAGCTACACTTTCAACCCGGCTTATTAAAAGCAACTTTAATCCGGGCTAAAAACAAAATCCCCAAACGCTTTCGCCACTCCTGGAAAATGCTGTGGCCATTCAGGGGAGCTGTAAATGTGGATGAAAATGTAAGCTCCTTCATAGGAATGGACAGAACATGGGGCATGCCAGCTCTACATGCTAAGCACAGCTCAAGTTTTCTGTGGGCATATACTTCAGTGTCCCTTCAAATTTGACAGGATGGAAGAAAGATCCATCAAACAAAAAATAAAAACAAACGACCATGTGTGTATTTCGTCACTGTGTCCTCCTTACCACAACAAAGGTGAAAGGGTTCAACATTCTGAATCTTTGGGAGGGGCGGAGGGGAAAGAAAGAAGAAGGACGGGTGAAGAACGAAGAATGACGTAACAACACAAACATTCACACTTTTTCTTCCCGGTTACAGATCAGACTACCCATCTATGAACATATGTTCTCATCTCTCCTCTGTGTTTAGCTGATCAAGCATTCCACAAATGATGCACTACCATGGCCAGCCACGTCACATCATCTACAATGTCCATCCACGTCACATCATCTACAATGTCCATCCACATCACATCGTCTACAATGTCCATCCACATCACATCATCTAAAATGTCCATCCACATCACATTGTCTACAATGTCCATCCACGTCACATCATCTACAATGTCCATCCACATCACACTGTCTACAATGTCCATCCACGTCACATCGTCTACAATGTCCATCCACATCACATCATCTACAATGTCCATCCACATCACATTGTCTACAATGTCCATCCACGTCACATCATCTACAACGTCCATCCACATCACATCATCTACAATGTCCATCCACATCACATCATCTACAATGTACGTCCACATTACATCATCTACAATGTCCATCCACATCACATCATCTACAATGTCCGTCCACATCACATCATCTACAATGTCTGTCCACATCACATCCTCTACAACATCTAATTGTTTGTTCTAAATCACATCTCAACACCACAGCACACCATGATAACCCATCCAGCGCCCCCCCCTCCCCCCCCCCCCCCCCCCCACACACACACGCGCGCACACACACACAACAGCAATAATGACTGTCAGGGCACTCACCTGTTTGCAGGCAGGTACTGCTGGGCATAAGTTCCCTCTGGATCCTGCCAGCCACAACACACCACACATAACAGTCACAGGTGGAGGAAAAAAACCACACACCACACGGTACAGGTAGACATCACAGCCACAGGTAGAGGAAACAAACCACCACACACACGACAGTTGGACATCACAACCACAGGTAGAGGAAACAAACCACACACAGGACAGGTGGACGTCACAGCCACAGGTGGAGGAAACAAACCACACATAGGACAGGTGGCTGTCACAGCCACAGGAGGAGGAAACAAACCACACACAGGACAGGTGGAGGTCACAGCCACAGGTGGAGGAAACAAACCACACACAGGACAGGTAGACGTCACAGCCACAGGAGGAAGAGAAGAAACAAACCACACACCACACAGGACAGCGGGACGTCACAACCACAAGTGCAGGAAACAAACCACATACCACACAGGACAGATGGACGTCCCAACCACAGGTGGAGGAAACAAACCACACACAGGACAGGTGGGGGGTCACAGTCACAGGTGGAGGAAACAAACCACACACAGGATAGGTGGACATCACAGCCACAGGTGGAGGAAACTAACCACACACAGGATAGGTGGACGTCACAGCCACAGGTGGAGGAAACTAACCACACACAGGATAGGTGGACGTCACAACCACAGGAGGAGGAGGAACAAACCACACACAGGACAGGTGGACATCACAGCCACAGGTGGAGGAAACAAACCACACACAGGACAGGTGGAGGTCACAGCCACAGGTGGAGGAAACAAACCACACATAGGACAGGTGGAGGAAACAAACCACACATAGGACAGGTGGAGGTCACAGCCACAGGAGGAGGAAACAAACCACACACAGGACAGGTGGACATCACAGCCACAGGTGGAGGAAACAAACCACACACAGGACAGGTGGAGGTCACAGCCACAGGTGGAGGAAACAAACCACACATAGGACAGGTGGAGGTCACAGCCACAGGTGGAGGAAACAAACCACACATAGGACAGGTGAACATCACAGCCACAGGTGGAGGAAACAAACCGCACACCACACAGGACAGGTGGAGGAAACTAACCACACACAGGACAGGTGGACATCACAGCCACAGGTGGAGGAAACAAACCACACACAGGACAGGTGGATGTCACAGCCACAGGTGGAGAAACAAACCACACATAGGACAGGTGGAGGTCACAGCCACAGGTGGAGGAAACTAACCACACATAGGACAGGTGAACATCACAGCCACAGGTGGAGGAAACAAACCGCACACCACACAGGACAGGTGGAGGAAACTAACCACACACAGGACAGTGTGGACATCACAGCCACAGGTGGAGGAAACAAACCACACACAGGACAGGTGGATGTCACAGCACACAGGTGGAGGAAACAAACCACACACAGGATAGGTGGACATCACAGCCACAGGTAGAGGAAACAAACCACACACAGGACAGGTGGAGGTCACAGCCACAGGTGGAGGAAACAAACTACACACAGGACAGGTAGAGGAAACAAACCACATACACAACAGGTGGAGGAAACAAACCACACAGGCATTAGTTCACAACAACCTCCCTTCAACCTTAACACTGAATTCTAGTCATCCGAGTTATCCCCGTAAATCATTACGAAACAAGATGATCCTGAAACTTCCGTAAGGCGCACATTCTTCATATGTATATCTCACTGATCAACAAAAAATAACAAATAACTCGTTTCTAAAACAATATACAAGAAAAAAAAGACTGATCAGTCCTAGTGTGTTGCTGAAAGCTTCATAAAAGTTGCTGTCAACTGGGACAAAAATTGTTAAAACCTTTTTCCAGCCACTGTTGATATTCAGTGTTGCACAAAGCAGTAAAAAGTACAGACCCGAAATAAATAACACTAAGATTTTAAAAAAAAAAAAAAAAAAAAAAAGTAGGTGAAAAAAATTGAGCAAGAAACTAAATCAAGTTACTATAATTCTTGATTTTGCCATTCTGGTTACTCTGTGTTTTATATGGTGGTCTCATCTAGCTTTGGATGAGAAAGTCAGCTATATCTATTCTACTGGAGCCATCCATACCTCAAGGTTCAACTATCTAAACCACACAGATTCTACATCTGCACTCTGCCACACAAGTTTGTGTGCCAGTCCATTATCACTCAGTCCGTCTGGCCATTCCCATTTTTTCTCCACTTTTCTTTTTTTTACTAGTTCATTTTCAAATCTTGACCTTTTGTTTGTTTGATCAAACAGCTGCTTTATATTTCTTTTTTGCTTTTTTTCTTCACATCCTCCACAATCAATCTTACCTAAGACTTAA
Source organism: Conus betulinus (assembly GCA_016801955.1). Lineage (NCBI taxonomy): Eukaryota > Metazoa > Mollusca > Gastropoda > Neogastropoda > Conidae > Conus > Conus betulinus. Next base: position 165,097 of record JADBJO010001501.1, read on the forward strand.
CTGGAAGTTACTCTTTCAAGTTTCCCAGACATTTTGTAACTTCTAAGCATGAGGGCTTTGATAGTTATAGCAGTATTTTTAAAGGTTTTCTGTCAAAAAAATAATGAGATGAAGGTGAAATCCAGAACATTTGTTGTGTTTTTAATCAAGCTTCACAAATAAATTTACACAAGATGATGACCTAAAGACAAAATACTGCGTTTCAATACATTTCTATGAACTTGTAAATGTCCGAATAAAATCTTTTTGCAGACCCCCAATAATTACCTAAAACCACAATTTCGCCAGTCTGGATGAAACTTCTTCATATCTTTTTCCTGATCTGGATTTCCACTTTCTTCTAGAGGAGTTGCTGCCCTGCCTAACATTGTTATATCCACATCAAAACTAAACACAAAGAAGACTACAATAAATGTAGACTCTGACTATGAAAACCGAGTCACAGACCATGATGTTGCCTTGCATGTTCTGTGTTCCCTCCACAAATGCATGAGTAGGATAGAATCAAACAGTCTTTCCTCTGACATTTCGTCCTGTTCATACATAGCAACCTCAACACCTAATCACGCTTTACCTTATAAACGACGCTGTAAACTTGCGAAGGAAAACTGGCAGTTGTGTTCTCAACTTATCCTGCTGACAATCAAACTACCGAAAACTATGTTCAACACCTCAGTGTGCTGCCTGCACCAATAACAGTGACACACACATATACAATATAAATGAACGAGTCTTATATGTCACAAGTCTTTAAGTTTTAGTGTTAAATTCACCGTATACAACAACAATCAATGAGTAATGTAAACCACAAGTAGAAAGGCACCGTCCTTAATTTCAGTATATACAACAGCAGTGAGCAAGTATTGTGAATCACAAGTCTTCGCAGACATTGCCTTCTTTCATCATAAGCAATAAATATGAACAAAGGAACAAGCACTGTAAATCACAAGCTTCAAGACACAGTCTCTAATTTCATCTCCAACAAAAACGAGAGATACAACAATGGAGTACTCCACAACAACATGGCCGACAAAGGTGACTGACCTCTGCTCTGATGGCCCGAATGGCCGTGGGTGCGGTGAACATGCCCTTGACCTTGTGGTCGTGAACCACACGGAAAAACGTCCCAGGATCAGGTGTGCCCACTGGTTTGCCCTGAAACCATCACACAACTGACTGACCTCTATTTTGATGTGACAGAACAGCTCAGGCCGCCACTACTGCATGAGAAGACTACAAACATTGGAATGTTGATTTCACTTGGGTTATGACCGACACCTTTCCCTTCTGATGGACTGTCCTGTTGCAGCCGCTGCCTAGTTGGCTAATCTCTCTAGTAGTTTCAGTTCCATGTTACTTTCATCTGCAGGCTAGCACCATTGTCACTGCCACTGCCACACTCATTCACATATGCACGCACGCACGCACGTACATACACACACACACACACATGCATGAACACACACACACACAAGCACATGCGCTCACACACACATGCACTCACACACATACACATATGAATGCATGCACACACACACACACACACACTCACACACACACACACACACACACACACACTATCAACCTGTTTTAAAAAAATGCTTTATCCTTCTCACTCCTTCATCCTCATCTCTTCCCACTATCAACAATTGAATCTACCTCTCTCTCTCTCTAAGTCAGCAAACAGGGATACAAAGAGTCCTTACAAGTCTGATCTTCATTACAACGCCCCAGCACAGCACCCCGCGTGATCTATGTTTTGCTTTTGCCTTCCTTCGTTCCTCGGCAAGAACTCCTAGGATCTCCACGGGCCAAATGTTTACACATGAACTAGATGAAAGCAACATCTACATCTGTTGTGTGTTTTAATCTTGCTTTACAAATTAAAGTATACAAGCAGATGACTAAAAAAAAACAAAAAAAAAACCCCACTACAGCTTTTCTATAATTTTCTTCGTTTTCAATTATGCTTTCCAAATTAAAGTGTACAAGCAGATGACCTAGAAAACAAAACTACAGCTTTTCAATAATTTTCTTCATTTTAAATCATACTTACCAAATTAAAGTATACAAGGAGATGATCTAAAAAACAATAAACGACTGCTTTTCAATCATTTTCTTTAAACCAAAAAGCGTCCAAACAAAATCTTGCTAATCCAGAATTCACCCAAACACAATGTTGCCAAGCCAGGTATAAACTTTCTTTACTTTCTTTTTTCTTATCGCAATTTCCAGTTATTCCAGAGGACTTGCAGGCTTGCCTGACATTCTGATACCCACCATCACTGCAGGCACACCTTCCATTGTCAGCGATAACGTCTCAGCACAACAACAGCGTGCATGTGTGTTCATTTCTATGTCATCCACTTCACCAGCACATGATGGCCAACATTTCTCTAAAATGTGGAATGGAATTTCATGCATAGTCAAGATCTGTTATGCATGGAGTCTCAAGATCTGTCATGCATGGAGTCTCAAGATCTGTTATGCATGGAGTCTCAAGATCTGTCATGCATGGAGTCTCAAGATCTGTCATGCATGGAGTCTCAAGATCTGTCATGCATGGAATCTCAAGATCTGTTATGCATGGAGTCTCAAGATCTGTCATGCATGGAGTCTCAGCTTAAGTCTCAAGCCTGAAGTTTACGCCATCAACTGCAATGACAAAAACCTCATCCAATCAGCCTGTCTTCATCAGGAATCAAACTCCAGCCCTAGAAACAAAAGCACGGCATCTTGCCCACCTAATCCCAAGCCACACGTCTTGCGTGAAACTCACCTCAAAAATGATGGAGGTGTTGCCGTGGAGCAGCGGGCCGTAGGCGATGTAGGAGTGACCCACCACCCAGCCCAGGTCAGAGGCCGCCCACCACACGTCGCCTGGCTTCATGCCGTACACATTGTACATGGACCAGTGCAGCACCACTGCATGACCCCCGCTGGGCCGCACCACCGCCTGTCAAGGTCATACTGGGTCAAAGGGCAGCTCACTCTCTTCTTTTATGAATAACCATTGTCAGTAACAACGTCATCTTTATACCTAGAAGTTTCCTTTATAAACAACCGTTATCTGTGACAATGTCATCTTTTATACGAGCAGTTTCCTTTACAAATAACCACTGTCAGTAACAATGTCATCTTTATACCTTTATATAACCACTGTAGGTAACAATGTTACCTTTTATACTACTTAGAAGCTTCTTTTATAAATAACTGCTGTCTGTAACAATGTTATCTATTGTACCTACAAGTTTCCTTTATAAATAACTGTTGTCTGTAACAAAGTCATCTTTAATACCTAGAAGTTTCCTTCATAAATAACTGTTGTCTGTAACAATGTCATACTTTATACCTAGAAGTTTCCTTTATAAATAACTGTTGTCTGTAACAATGTCATACTTATACCTAGAAGTTTCCTTTATAAATAACTGCTGTCTGTAACAATGTCATCTTTTACACCTAGAAATTTTCTGCAATTTCACCTTGCATGCCGGAGTTGCAGGTCAAATCAACTCAAAGGGAATGTACTAAAAATGGACTCCTTGCCTTCTCATGACATCATATTTGGTTACATTTCCAAAATCGAACAGACTTGCGTCAAGTAACCACAGAATGCAATCTTGACATGACTTACAAGTCATGTTTACTTTCAAAACAGACAAGCCCTTTAAAACCACCTGCATTGAATTTGCTAACCCTGGTGAAATAGTTTTACCCACTTTCCTCTCCGTTCGTGGTGAACTTCATTTTGTTTCATTTTGTTGTTGGATTTTTTGGTTGGTTGTTTGTTTGTTTTTTACACTACAAAAGAAGACACAAGAGTGGCATGGGCTGACCTTAGGTAATCCCGTAGTGCCAGAGGTGTAGAGCAGGTAGACAGGGTCCGTGGCGCTGACAGGTACACAGTCCACAGAGAGAGCTGCCTTCCATCTCATCTTGCCAACACAGGTCTCGCCCTGGTGTCAGTGGTGACGGCTCAAACTGCAATATCCAGTATTCACTTCTTTTTTTTTTTTCTGAAACCTCTTCCATCTTGGAACACAGGGGGAGAAAAGAAACAATTAGGACACAAAAATAGGCTACACGTTGCTAGATGTTAGAGATCACAAAAAACACAAGTTTCAGGTGACAAAAAAAAAGTTACTAGCTCTGTAAAAAAGACAAAAGGTGCCCAAAGCAGCTGAAACTGATGTCTCAAAACCCCGCCTGGTATGTCTAGAACCGCGCCAAAATAACACATGTGGAAATGAACCCTAAAGGTACCATGACAGATACCTGCAGATCGGTGGTTTCTCAGTGAAGATGTAGACGCAGGTGACCATTTTTGACATCACATGTTTGAAATACTGAAGGCCAGTGGGAAAGTAAAATTTGTGCTAAAGCTGGGCTTACCACCTTGAGACAGAATGGCACACATCTGGCTGAACAGTGTACGGTGATGATTTGTTAACACCTCCCTCGTTTATATCAACTGAGGTTTCAGTTACACAGTGAAAAATATGTTTGTCGTCCCCCTCTGCTAACCGCTGACCATTTTGCTAACAGCAGTCCACACTCCCTTGCAGAGGTAGCCTACTCTCATTCTTTCCACAGTTAGCCACATGGTACGTGCTGTCTGTAAACAGAGTAGTTCCACCAGCACGCACCTTCAATAAAATTGCCACACTTGGGAAAATGTTGTTTATTGCATTTTACTGGCATGTGGGTTCTCTCTGTCCCCCTCTCTCTCTCATATAAACACAGTTTGCAATGATCATCATGAAAGCCGCACAAAAAAATAACCCAAAAAATATTGATTAAAAACATTGAATAAACACTACTGAAATAAATTCAATGCCTAAGAACTAAATGTTTTGTTTCCAGACATGGGAACCGCTGTGGTTTAAACCACATACGGACCCTTTTTCTGGTAATAGCCTTTGGAATGTTGATGCACCATGGTGTGATTTTAAAGCGATTCGCAAGTACAGCTCAGACATAGACAGTACAATGTATGTCCTTAAAACTACAGGTGGACATTTGGACTTTGTCTCCACAACTTCCCTGGGTTTTATTTCTTCTTTTTCAGCGCCATTAAGGGAAAGGTCACTGACCTGACCTACTTCTAAGACACCTGAGAGCAGCTACTGTGGTCTGTTGTAAATGAGACAGGTGGGAGGCTGGTATTCACTGAGGTCTAGGGCGCCGTCTAACATGGGCTTGTATGGAACTACACGAGTTGGTTCCACACCACAGTTTGCACTGATCACCACCTTAGGCTGTTGGAACAAATAAAGTTTCATTGAAGTTAGCGGCAAAATGGCACAAGTCATCATTTTGTTTACACTGGGGACAAGTAAATCTATATGTCACGAACATGAGCTGAAACCAAGCTCTCCTGACGATTCAGTTGCTCTCTGAAACATTCCATGTTCAAGGAAATGTTAATTAAATCGTCTGAGCAAGCAAGTTTAAACTGATGGCACTTCACACATTAATTCAGACAAAGAGACCCACAAAGAACATTTTTTGAGGATAAGTCTTTGAAACAAATGATGATAATGTAAACCATCAATGTCACCAACGGTGAACCATAGAAAAAATGAATTTTTTCAAAATCATTTTCAATGTTATTCTAAACAGCAGAGTGAATGAAAAACGAACACGTCTGACACATTTCTTTTTTTTCCCCGATTTCTCTGCTATCTTGCAGTCCTCTGACATTTCTTTCTTACTTCAAACTAACACCTAAATGTCTGACCTTTGCACTTTACATTAACAAGTCCACATGCCTAATTGAATCAGAAATCACTGCTGCACAGGCTTCCCATACTGTATAACACAAAACTAGCATTGCCCAATTTCACACACATACACACACACACACACCTACATACATACAAACACACACTCTCTCTCTCTCTCCTCATCCCCCTCCCCCTCAGACTGTGTTTTCACTAGTATAAGTTTGCTTGTCTGTCAATTTGCAATATTATGCAAAAACCACAAAACTGTTAAGTAAAACTTGGAGAACAATGTAATGTGGCCCAAGGACAAGCCAATCATGGATGCAAATCCAGATCAAAAAGTGGATCCAAGATCTATGCTACAAGATCGTAACCAATTTTCCACTGCGAGCTCTGTAAAGTTACTGTAGACAAACTGATAACTGTCTATCAGCAACACTATCCCATGGATCATTAACATTTTCTACAGGTATAAATGTTTCAACGTTCAGGTTCCTCCCTCCCCCTTCCCCTCCACTCCCCCAAGTATCCCCCCCCCCCCCCCCCCCCCCCCAAAAAAAAAAGACAGGAAGTAACTCTTTCAACCCATGTAATTACTTCCCCTCATAGAAGAACAAATTATACTCAATCATGAAATGATTTGCTCACAGAAAGGGTTTACATGTGTGTGTGGATCCAGATCAGCAGGCCAATCCAAAACCCTTTCAACCTTAGAGGAATCCAGTCAAGGCTGAAGATCCGTGCTCTCCCAAACGCCACTCTTGTTCTAATACCACTACACTGCACCCACAAATAAAAGCAAGACACTGACAGGCAGGATGGGCATCAGTCTGAGCATCACCTTCCACCTTACCATCTTCCACGATGCTCACCTGGATATCCACCTGACCCACGACCACTGAAATGACATTTACCTGGGCGTGATTGATCCTGGCTGACAGTTCCTTGGAGGCGAAGCCACCGAACACAAGGGAATGGATGGCGCCCACCCGGGCACAGGCCAGCATGGAGACCACGGCCTCTGGAATCATGGGCATGTAGATCAACACCCGGTCGCCCTTCTGCACCCCGTGTTTGGTCAGCACCCCCGCCAACAGCCTCACCTGACACAGCACCAGTACTGCAAGTTACACTCACCTCACCTGACACATCACCACGTACTGCCTGTTACACTTATCTCACCTGACACATCACCACGTACTGCCTGTTACACTTACCTCACGTGACACATCACCACGTACTGTCTGTTACACTTACCTCTCCTGACACATCACCACGTACTGCCAGTTACACTTACCTCACCTGACACATCACCACGTACTGCCTGTTACACTTACCTCACCTGACACATCACCACATACTGTCTGTTACACTTACCTTACCTGACACATCACCAGGTACTGCCTGTTACACTTACCTCTCCTGACACATCACCACGTACTGCCTATTACACTCACCTCATCTGACACATCACCACGCACTGCCTGTTACAGGCAGGTTCTTTATTCTTGGACTACTGGGCCTTGAGAAAAGCAGATCTGTATGTAAGGAATCAGGATGGTTACTTTAACACTTTTTTCTTCTCTGCTGTTCCATCTTCTGTGCCACCTCAGTGGCGCCACACCCATGTCCCTCATTCCAACCCACATCCACAGCCACAGCCCAGCCTGGCCACAGCTCCAGCAATCCACTGGGAGTTGTCAATATCAAAAGGCAACCCACCAGAGGAGACACTTTACTGCTGCCGAGTCACTTCAGAGGTGTTCAGTGGTGCCTGTTCTGATCCAGCATACGCAGGACACCACCTATTAAGTCCCCGACTGATTACAGTAATTGTTTTGGTGCAGAGCCAGCGTGAGTGAGTTCTCCCTCCGGAGGGTGCCACGACATCCATCCAACGACAGTCCCCATGAATTTTCCAATATCAGTGGCCACGACAGAATCAAACCAAGGCCATAAGCATGGAAAGGCAATCAAAACTGAGGTCACCACAGGAAAAGGACATAAACGCTCACATAATTTCAGATGCTGATCAATGAGGATGAAGATGATGATGACGCTATGGATTTCCAATGCGTTCTGAGACTACTTGACAGGGCTTACTCCACGTTTACTTTCATAATATATCCCGACGACAAACAGGCCTGAGAGAAACAGACACCTACAGTGTTGTTGGTCTGGGATTTGAGAGCAACAATCTCAGAGTTGACATCCGTTAAGTGGATGTAACTTGTCTGTGTGTTCTTAGTCTTCCTAACTGAACCCATAGCAACCTCAACTCCGGGTAGGAGCCCTTTGGGGCAGGAAAATCGAACCCACGACCTCCCAGCTGGGAGTCTGCGATGCTAACCACTTCGCCACAGTGGTTAGTGACATGCAACACTTTTGTGTGGTCTCAGAATGGCCATGAAAATGATGAGCAGAAACAAAGATTGTGGCTGTCCTAACATTTCCATGACTTCATGACAAAGTCACCAATTTCATACGAGGAGAATACAGTGTCCTTGCCCCCTTTCACTCAGCAATATGTGGGACAATGAAAGAGAGAAAGAAAAAAAGCAAAGACAAAAACACTTCACGCACAGATGGTGCTATTTCTCACAAATGCTCCTTCCCACAACACACGCCAAACACTTAACCCATAAAAATGGTGGTAAAATATGAACCACTTGACAGGACTGTCAGGCTTAGAAAACTTATCATCCAAAACTTACAACTGATTTTCATGCTCAATACAATAAACAAACCCTTCACCCATACTCCTACATCTGTAGCCAACAGCATGAATTTGCTTTCCATTAACATAAAGTATGAGAACACTCACGGACATGTGACAGAAGCACACAAAAAAAAGTATATAAACAAGCAAATAAACAAGTGGTATTAACGATGCTCAGGGCAAAACTAAGTACGTTTTAAACCCATAGCACAGTGACCAACAAAGGTTAAAGACATAGCACCGTAATCTGGACATAACGAATGATACCAACAACATGGCACTACAACAGGACCAAAGAATGATGAGGGGCAAAGAACAAGGACGGCCACCTTTGCCAGCAACTGTCGATATGACAGGTATGTAACCGACTGTGTAACAGGGCTGTCATGGATGATGGCTGCCTGGTCCCCTCGCCCCTCTTCCACATGACGATCCACCGCATTGTAGCACGTGTTCAGCTCTCCTCCCACAAACCTGCCAACAGTCCCAGGTCAGGTCAGACCCAAGACAGTAAAATCTGTTAAAAAACAAACAAACGAAAAACAGAAACCTACTCCGAGAAAGTCACAGACTGCAGCTCAATTAGTTCAATGTAGCTTGGGGGGTGGAGGGGAGGAAGGGGGGGGGGGGGGGTATGGGTATGTGATACACAGGGGCACGAGACACTTTGCAAACTCAGTCAAGTTCATTTGGTTTACATTTCAGACAGCACTGGACAATTCTTGGTCTCTGAGAAAGAGGTTTGTTTTCCCACTATACAGACATTAAGTTAAAGGAACACTACTCTCAGTCCTGGAACTACGCCTGAGAGTTTTTGCAACAGTTCTTTCCCTTACACCATTCTTGTTCGTTTTCAGCACATTCATCCTGGTTTGCTCTGGTCAGTTGCAAGTTCCAAGCATTAAGTGCATTTCAGTCATAGCCAAGTCCATTCAAAACAAGAAATTACCAGTATTCTTAAGTGTAGCTATTTTCATGACTTTATTGCATTTTAACCAATTTAGTAGAGTAGAACAACAACTGTGAAGTTCAGACAAAGGTGGGGGTGGGGGGAAGATGGATGGCAAATGGAATGCTAGCTTTATCCTGATGATGTCATAAGGTGCAAAAAGTCACCACCATCTCACAACACATCTTTTGAGGCTGAGAATGCAAAGAGTGGCTTTGGAATCACACACTTCAGTTGTCACCTCATAGCAACCTTCCATAGTAAATGACAGTTCATTGATTTCACATGTTTAAAATGTAAAAATTATTCCAGAGTTAATTTTGTCATTGGGTTGAATTTCTGGCACCTTTCTGTCCTGAAATGATGTTATTTAATTGATCAAAAATTAAATCATGCGATTTTAGCTCCCCAGTTTGATTCCCGACCAAGCATTCACAGTGCATCATATATTTTCTCTCTTTTGCTTTCTCTCTCTTGTTTGCCAGTACTTCATTTGCTATTTTCACAACAATTATCATTATTATGATCACATCTCTATCAAGACTGTACAAAACTGCCATTGATCTCAAACTGACATAGCTCATTCAACCCTGGCCCAAACAATGTTTGAGCACCGCTTAGAAATGCCACAAGTTTTGCATCTGTGCAATGCTTGGGCAGCAGACCAATGTACTCAAACCAGTATTACTCCAACACTATTGCAACTTATAACTTTCAAAGCTGACAGCTAAAAAAAATTTTTTTTTTTTTTTATGTGACATAGAACTGTTGTGTGTTTTTGGAAAATTGAGTCTACTGTTTACATTAAACTATGAGTTTGCATAAAATTAAAACCATGCTTGAGTTTGTTGAAGCACTGCAAATTCAAACACACCTAGTATCATGCTGAGTTTTGTGAAGCACTGCAAATTCAAACACACCTAGTATGATTCAGAATGCTACTATCAAACATTGATTTTGTTTATAACTGTGTACAATTTTTCACATCTTGGTTGAATAGTTTTCTTTAGGCAATTAGAAGTGACATGAAGTACCTAGTTTGTTCATCACGTAATAATAAAGCAAGGTTTTTTTTTTTCAAACCATTTAACTTTAAGTCATAATACTATAATAGTTCTGGTGTTCAGTCATTTGGGATTAACCTCCTTTTCAATATCTGTAACAGGGACTCAAGTGGAGTTCTTAAATAAGACCTATCCTAATCCCCAACAGGCAAATTTGCCAAATTTTGCTCCAGGGGCCAACAGGCTGAGTTGCATTCTCTTTTTTTTTTTTTAACATGCACACTGGTGACCTACTCATTTTTGAGTGCACCAGCTTTTAAGGAAGCAGAAGAAGACAAAGTCCTTGTTCATCATATGGCTATGGAATACTTCTGTAAAACTTCAAATCAACTGTAGCAGTATTTCACTATTTTCAGACTATATCCTACTGCAAAAAAGAAAAAAAAGTTAAAAGACCTAAAACAGTTGCAATGACCTGAAACTACTTTATAACACCTCAACCCATACACCCACAACGGTGCCTCAACACGTTTCATCCGATGAATTCCTCATTCACTAGTCCTTCAACTTGAAGAACGTGAAAAATTAGAACTAAGTTGACTCAATGGCTATCACATAGTGGTACGACCTGAAACACAATCCTAGTTGTAAAATAATCGTGTATGGCAAACTTTGGCCCCTTGGCGCACAAAATTACCTATGAAGCCATGGTGAATTTTCAACTACTGTTCCAAGCTTCATTTCTTTACTACTTTCATTACTGTACCTACCATTTCGTGAAGGGAGGGTTGGAGTTGTCAAGAACCCTGTCCCACTTCTTCGTCCATACTATCTGATCTGCAGCCTGGGCCCAGAAGTCATCTGGTTGTTCAATCGATTTGCGAAAAACATCATCGTAGTTTGAACCAGCTGGCGAGAACATAAGCGTACGGCATAGGCATGATTTCAGTTGTTGCAAATTATCATGCAGTCGTGGTTTAAAAGGGGAACGCAAAAGTTGGCTGCTTGGAAAGCAAAGTCCTTGTGCAGGGTTCGTCGGAGGCAACCAGCCATTTTCCTTCGGGAGTCGCTAGAGTGGCTTCTCTTGGTAGGCTAACGTCGATTGTAGACGACATAAAGAGGGCGTGGACCCGTGGGGGCGATATGTTTCTTCTTACTTTTAAAGTAAACAAACTTAATAACACTGATTCTTCGTTGTGCATCACGATAATCAACACTTCGATGATCTTCCAATGGAACCGGGGTGGGGTTCAGCCACTTCGATCAAAAAACAAATGGGTCACAGGAGGGTGTCATCAAACTTAATATCTTCTTCAAAGGCAGAGCTAAACTGGTTGATATCCCAATGGAACAACTAGTATTGAATATAAGTAGCACCAGGAGTGGCGGTCAATCTCATGCCATACCTGCATCAAATATTGACAGCCATCTACATTCTTTTATCCTAGTTCTGTATGACTGTGGGACTCACTGCCGGGTGCCATCAAGATTGCCACAAATGCAGTCTCATTCAAGAATCAAATTGATACGACAGTCTTGAGATCTGCATATTGACTGATTTTTCTATTTTAACTGCCCAGATATTTTATGGTTACCTGGCCTGAATCTGGCCACTGCTTTTAACTTTTTGAATATCGTATGCGACTCCTTGTTGCCAAATTTTCACTCCAGGGGCCAACAGGCTGAGTCGCATTTTATTTATTTTATTTCATTTTATTTTACTTTTTAACATGCGCACAGGTGACCTACTCGCTTTTGAGTGAACCAGTATTTTAGGAAGAAGAAGCAAAAACTATGTAAACGTGACTCAACAAAACGACGCAAAAGCTTTTCTCCTTTTCCTTCGTTCTTTGTTTTTTTTGTTTTGTTTTGTTTTGTTTCTTTTTTTTATTTCTTTTTCTTTGTTCCTTTTTTTTCAACCAGCGCTCATATCGATTTTTTTGTTTTCAACCAGCGCTCATATCGATTTTGCTATGGGAAGAAACGTGCTTTAGTCAGAATTCAAT
>JADBJO010001501.1:180000-197500 GCA_016801955.1 Conus betulinus
AGCGTATATCCCATTCTTCTTCTATTCCTCAAGACGTTCTAGAGGTTTCTTCGCAAGAAATCGTGGGTCATCCACTGAAAAATAAGTCTTTTGATTGAACCGTTATCTTCGAATAGTTTAGATTCTGGGGACAGCTTTTCCGGTAAGTGATTAATGTATACTAGGAAAAAGCATGGCCCTAACACTGAATCTTCGGTTGCACTTCGGATTTGACACTGACACAGTCTGAGTAGTTCTTCAAGGATGAGTGCCTGGTGTCCATCGGACAGAAATCTGCTATTCATCCAGTGCTCAGGTATTCAAAACAAAACAAAACAAACAAAACAAAGAAACAAAAAATCCAGGTAACGTTCATTTCTCGGCAGATAAATTCACTGAACGCGGCCCAAATACTCCACTAAGAATCAGTCATCCAGACCCAGAGTTCTGCGTGATACTGCTGAAGAACTCGCCCCATCCGGCACCCTCCTCTACCAGGCCTCTTCCCAAACACAGCCACTGTTCCAGCAAACTGGCAAACTTCTCGTGTCACACCCGTTTTTAAGAAGGGTGAGAAATACAGAGCGGTCAGCCACAAACCAGGTTCTCCGACGAGCATCTCTGCAAGCTGCTGGGGCACACCATCGTCAAAGCAATCATGAGCTACGCTTAGGACAGTAGTCTTCTGGGCCCATAGCAAGACGGCTTTCGCCGAGGCCATTCCTGTGAAATACTACCGCTGAGTTTTGTGGATGAGGCAGCAGAAGCGCTAGAGAGAGAATGCTGGGACAGTTAACTCATAATGGACTTTTCCATGGCATTTGACAAGGTGAGCAATGGTCTGCTTACCCACAAGTTCCGGTATTACGGAATCTCAGGGCAGATTCTGCAATGAATTACCAACTTTCTTGCAAGACACAAGACAGGCCGTCATCGTTGGTGTGACGAGAGTTGGGTTTATACAGGTGGACTCAGGAATCCCTCAAGGCTCAACACTGGGACCAAGTTCATTCTGCTTTAAATCAACGATCTGCCATCAGGACTGTCTTCGACTCCACTTCTGTTTGCTGAAAATCATCCAGCACGGGGATGTCAGTGCAACCAGCGACCAATACCATGTATAGAAAGGACAAATTTGCGTTGGGGGAGTAGAGATGGAAGATAGCATTTCACCCTAATAAATGTTCAGTCCTGTATATGACCGGATGCGACAGACTCTTGACCAGTCTTACACACTTTGAGGTCTCCAGCTGTAGAGTGAATATAAGGGGGGAAAAAAACGAAACAAAACAAGAACGTGCGCTATCATCACAAAGGACCCGAAATACGACGCGCAGATCAACAGTATGACCAACAAAGCAAACAAGATCTTAAGCTTTGTTAGGCACGATCTAAAGATCAGCGACCCCCCAGATAAAAGAATCCGCTCACAAAGCTCTGGTGAGACCTTTACTAGGCTATGCCAGTTCGGTATGGGACCCTTTCTTTAACACTAATATGAACGTCTTTGAAGATGCACAGGCAAGCAATGGTGTGGGTGCAACACAATTTCAGACAGACCTCCAGTGTGGGCAGTATGCCGACCGAACTGAAGCGGCCAATTTTCCAGTCAAGAAAGAAGATAGCCAGACTGACTGAATATATCATCAACTTCAGCTATCACCTGCGTAGAAGAAACCAGCGAAAAAAAAAACTTCAGGGTGCTGGGGAAGACCCAGAGAAGCACCACCCATCTGCGTAGAAGAAACCAGCGACAATTTCACACTGACACCTACGAAGTCTCTTCTCACAGGACCCCGCCATAAAATCTTCCCACACAATTTCAACGTGGAATTGACTACCTGGAGGAGATTGCCTGTGCTCCTTCTCTTGAGCAGTTCAGTTCCCTCCTCAGCAAGTGAGTTCCTAAACCAGACAGGTTTCCTCCCACTGATAAGTAGGGCTGATGAAGGCTGAGGCTGTCAAACGGCTGCCGGTATCCCCGGGGCCACTACGGTCGCTGGAAAGGCCGAGCTGGAGACGTGAACGGGGACACTTTTTCTTTATATTCAATTTACTTCTTCTAGGGCATCCCCTAGTAGTCATTGTAAATTCAAGAGCATGCAAACAGGATCTTAATGGATGGAGTGGAAGACTTGGAGTGGACAGCACACTTTCCAGTAGACTTGGAGTGGACAGCAAACTTTCCAGTAGACTTGGAGTGGACAGCAAACTTTCCAAACTTTGAGTGGACAGTAGACTTGGTAGAGTGGACAGCAAACTTTCCAGTAGACTTGGAGTGGACAGCAAACTTTCCAGCAGACTTGGAGTGGACAGCAAACTTTCCAGCAGACTTGGAGTGGACAGCAAACTTTCCAGTAGACTTGGAGTAGATAGCACTTTCCAGTCCAGTAGACTTGGAGTGGACAGCAAACTTTCCAGTAGACTTGGAGTGGACAGCAAACTTTCCAGTAGACTTGGAGTGGACAGTGGAACTTTCCAGTAGACTTGGAGTGGACAGCAAACTTTCCAGTAGGCTATATGGAAAGCAATCCAGAGATCATTAGGTATAATTGGATATTTCCTTCTTCTCTTTCTGGACAGCAAATTTTCCTCCCCTCCCTTTCAGCCATACATACATCAGCAGGTGCAGTTCACAGGTCTCATTGTAACAATCAATGGAAAAGTTATAGAATTCGACGCCGTAAGATAAGGTTCAGGTTCAGGTTCAATATCCAGGGGAGACTACTTTTCAGTCATTTCCTCAAAGGCTTTGAAAACATCCCTCTTATAAAATCCAACATCTAGCAAATTTGGTACGCGTGTGGTCTGGTACACTCAGGATATTCAATTTTGAGTGTGGCAATCATCACATGCAAAGTAAAATCTTCTTCTCACAACGTGACATTCAACACAAAATTGTTAGCACCGGATGCAGGTTTTTAGTGGATTCCGTTAGTTTATTGCATAAGTTAGTCATTTTATTGCCAGAGAGTATAAAATTTCTTAGAAAAAATTGCAGGACAGTTTTTTTTCCCAAGACTTTATCACTACTATGTCTTGTTGTATTAGTTGCGAAAAACAGCTACAAATTGGAATGTCATCCAACTGGTTTGTAGATTTGGATTAGTCTACGCCCCACCCTTCCCTCCTACCCCCAACTCTCCTTGCTTTTAAAGAAAGTAAACGCACGAAATCCATTCTGTTTTGACCAGTATGAGGTCTTGTAATGTCAGCAAGCAATTCTGTTGCTCTTCTTTGAACTTTTCCTGTGCAGAAGATTCTTTCGTCATAAGCCTGGGACACCAGACGTATTTCCGTTCTTCAAATTGTACCCAGTGAAATCTTAGGCACAAAACACTTAACTGTTCTTTACTCATATAATGGAAAGTAATACGTTAAACTATTCAGTTTTTTATTCTAATGTTCGGATCCTATAGTAAACTTTTCTTTGTCTCTGTTTTTTTTTTTCTTTAATTGAGATTTTAGATTTCTTTCCAATGTGCAGTATCTTACATTTACGATCATACAAATACAAAATCCATCTATCCGACCATTTTGTCTATTAACTAACAGGCCTTTATCTCAGTCTTTGGATTTCGTCATGCTTGTTCAATGCGTTGTATATGGACGTGTAAGCAGCAAAAACTGAATTAACTTTATTCATATGTGTGTGTGTGTGTGTGTGTGTGTGTGTGTGTGTGTGTGTGTGTGTGTGTGAGAGAGAGAGAGAGAGAGAGAGAGAGAGAGAGAGAGAGAGAGTGTGTGTGTGTGTGTGTGTGTGTGAAAGAAGTCCACGAGCGATTTTCACCTGAGTTGCTCGAGCCATTCATGCAGCACTTGTCAGCAGTTCATTACATCCAGTGTTTCAAACACCACCAGTCAGGACCCCCCTTTTTTTTGTTTTTTTTGCCGGTTTTTGTTGTTGTTGTTGTTGTTGTTTTTACAACAGTTTTAAGATTTTCTGTGTTTTTGAACACTGCTGTTGAGGAAAACACACTAGAACCTCTGTTTCCACTCCTCTTCCTTATCCCCGCCTACTTATTTTGCTCGGTTGCGTTATATTGTTGTTTCTTTTTGTACTCCCACCAGTTCTTATAGAACAGGGAGTACTTTACAAAGGGAACGAAGAAGAAATGCTGCCTGTGTGTCTGTCTGTCCGTGTCTGTCCGTGGTCAAAATGTGTTCCACTCGCTCCAGACAAAACTACACACCGATCTTTCCCCCCCCCCCCCCCCCCCCTCATGGGTTTTTCATCAAAGGACATATTAAAGAAAGGCACCAACGTCTAACCCCCCCCCCCCCCTTCATGTGGTTTTTATTTCTATCATATATATATATATTTGTTAAAACTTTGATTAAAATTAATCAAAGTTTTAACAAATGCCGCTCCCAACCCGGTTGAGCACTTTTTTAAAAATTATTGTTGGTTAGCAACACAATTATATATATATATATATATATATATATATATATATATATATATATATATATATATATATATATATATATATCTTCAAGAATGCCACTAAAAATGCCACTAAAATGCCTAATAAAATTCTTACAGTGCTCAACCCCTTGGGGAGCAACATCTGTTAAAAATAGGATGGTAAAAGGAAGTTTTAAAATCAACAGATCTGTTTTCGAGCGCTGGCTCTCCTGAGATATATATATATATATTGTTTAAAATAAGGATTTCAAAGGATGTTTCAAAACTTCCTTTTAATACCTTATTTTAAACAGATGTTGCTCCCCAAGGGGTTGAACACCTTTGAATTTTTATTAGGCTTTTTAACATATATTATATATATATATATATATATATATATATATATATATTTGTCTTGTCTTCCACTTCCATTCCGTTCCCCTTTTATATCCTTTCAATCGCCCCCCCCCCCCCCCCCCCCCCCC
This sequence comes from Conus betulinus, assembly GCA_016801955.1. NCBI lineage: Eukaryota > Metazoa > Mollusca > Gastropoda > Neogastropoda > Conidae > Conus > Conus betulinus. The sequence goes on from JADBJO010001501.1 coordinate 184,873, forward strand.
CCCCTTAGAATTTATTGATTGTAACATTTAATCTATGGAAACACCACGTGGGAGGACTGTGGGAGTTCTCATACAGGCAGGAGACCAAAGTCCACTGTGAACGGGCATAAGCAAAGGATTCAGGACATGGAATTCAATGATCCTCAATGCTGTCGATGAAGGATTTAAAATTGTGTATTTCAACCTCGATTTGTAAAAAACAAAACAAAACTTTTTTTTTTTAATTCCACCCACCCTGTAGTCCCCATCCCCCAATCTCAACCCATACCCATAAATCATGGTATTTCAAAATCGTTCACCTGCACTTGTTCCTCCCCACGACATGTTTACTTCCGTTGTTTGTTTGGTTGTTGTCATCCTGCCCGAAGAAGACCAATAGCTCAAGGTTTGTTTCTTAATGTTCATCTGGCGGCTCCTTGCTTCAGCATTTGTTTTCCTGTCATGAGTCGTTTAACGTAGTAATACGCCTTGTAAAGGACGAAAACCAGATCTGAAAAAAAAGGTAGAAGAAGAAAAAAAAAAAAAAGGCACACACATGGTTATCAATCATCTGTCATTTTTTTCAAAACGTGTTTTTTGTTTGTCGTTTTTCTTTGTTTAATGGAAAATAACTCTTCCTAGTTTATGGTGGCTGGAGATGGAGAGACTTGTCTTTCTTGAATTTAACTTCCCGGAAATGTCAGCCAGGCAGCTCTGAACGCAGAGCCGAATCGAGTCACCGATTGCAGCAATGCCCTGATGGGAACGATTCAACATGGCGACTACGTAAAGAAAAAGCACGATTGGGAGTACTTTACGGGGAAAATTTTGTGATGTCTCGCTTGGCGGACTACTTCGTTGTGGTTGGATACGACCATGAGAAAAAACGTGAGTATTTGAAGCTTTGTTGCTTGTATGTAGTGCTTGAAGTGATGTGATTTCTTCCGTTCTGTCGATGCAGCCGACTCTTCTTCCACTTGTTTCAGTTAGAAGCGGAGCTTTCGGTAATCTGACAGGTCGTTTACTTTCCGGAGAATCAGTTTCAGACTCTGTAAGCACAGCTTTCTTTAATGCTGAGATTTTAATGATTCTGTTTCATCTAGTAGCGCTCCAAAGCATTGTTGAATGTGATGCTGAATCGCGTCTTTGCACCAAGTCGTCTGCATTTCCTCATCGGAATTGCAGACGAGAATTCTCTTCTCATAATTTTGTCGGCAGCGCTGTGCGTCCGTCTCCAAGGTTGCAGTCAAAACCGGGTGCGCGCATCATGAACCCTCAGTATGTGACATGTAGAAACAATATTTATTCTAATATTGTGTAATTACTATGATATAGATTATTGCACAGTTTATAAACTTATGAATGTTAGAGGAAAGATTCGGATCAAAGTACGTTCACTTTTAGCATACCATATCTGGCATTGATCAATCAGAATGAGATCTATAAGATTCTGTTATGAAACAATAAAATTATTCAGCCTGCATTAGAAACACCAAATGCAGGAACACTTGATGCTGACAGTTTACAACAAGGAAAAAAAAAAAACCCACACCTTTCATCTTTCTGTAGCCTATTTTTCAATCTTCTCAGCACAGAAGAACGAAAAGTCACTTTGAGAATTGAATGATACTCAAACGTAAGTATGGCAAAGGAAAGAAAAGAAAAAAAAAAAAAAAAAGGAGAAGAAAAAGAAAAAAGAGCCCGAGCTTCCATAACAAAACTTGGGGATTTCGGCTTTTGTTTTTGTAGAGTGCCAGCCAATACTTAGCATCATTGCTAATAAGAGGCCTGAGCTCAACGCTATGTTATATTTTCAGATTTAGGGGGACTTGCTTAGACCTTCATCTGATCAATAGCCTTTCGATCTGAATGGTAACTTACGTCAAGAGATTCTGTGGATGCAAGATGAAAAGAACAGGCCAGCTGTTCTGTTTATGTGCACAGCATATGCTTATTGACAGTGCAGTGATGACATAAACTGACTAAGAATCTTTTTTTTTTTGGGGGGGGGGGGGGGGGGGGGGGGGGGGGGAAGTTTTTTCTCCGGGAATATATAGTATAATAAAATCAGCAGTTATTGTTATTACTTGTAGAATTGCTATTTGACTGTTAGATACTATAATTTATATTTTGTTTATTAAAGGCTGATGGATTGCTTATACAATGTATAATACTTGATAGGAATACTTTAAAGATTTTGTTTGTTATATCTACAAAAATACTAAAAATTAATGAGACATCTCTACAAGTTACCATTGTACCATTGCACTGTTTTAGTACTGAAAAATTGATTGTCAGTATTTTGGGTAGGTGCTTACAAACATGAAAAATTCATGCATTCTTCTGTGCCTTCCAAAATGAGGACTGACCCATGCTGTACTAATAATAGTCAGATATTATATCATAAGTACATAAATGTTTCGAATTAAAAAAAGATCAAAGAAAGAAAAACTCCAGTGTTGGAGTGTAGGACAACACTGACAGTGACACTGACTTCAGAGAGTTTTGTGTTCCCAGTAACACAGACTTATGAGCTCTATATTCCTTTAACACTTGACTGGGAGTCTTGTACTCACACAATTCATAAAGTTCCTATATGCACATATGGATACTGGGACCCACATTTACAGTGCATTTGAACGGTACTTTTTCAAGTTCCTATCTTTGTCAGGACTTGGAATACCCCCCTGTCTGCCCGCTTATCCATGACAACTGAATCCTCTGGCAGACATACATGTATACAAAATGTGCATGTGTGTGCGCATACACACACACATGCACGCACACACATGCACGCACGCACACACACACACACACACACACACACACACACACACACACACACACACACACACACACACACACACACACATGCACATCACACACACACACACATGTATACCCACACATGCACATTCACACACACACACACACACACACACACACACACACACACACACACACACACACACACACACACACTGCCCTCTGCTCTCCTCTCATTTTTTCTCATAACAGAATCCTAGTAGAGAGCTGCCTCACTGGGACAAAACATGGACTGTTTGTGGAACATGTCGGCAGCATGCAGGAATTGTGCTTGGTCATCACTCAAAAAGGACAGATTTAATAAGTGGAATTATTTTGGAATATGTGTATGATGAGATGGAAGGAGGGAGAAAGAGAGAGAGAGAGAGAGAGAGAGAGAGAGAGAGAGAGAGCGAGCGAGCACAAGACCGACATTTTATAACTTTTTATATACTCCCATAGTTTGTAAATGGTGGAAACAAGACAATCCTATTCTGTTTTCTTCCACACTCTGAACGACAATGGGAAAGATACTGTGATATACAAATTGTTCTACGTCTTATTCCTTTCTCTGAAGCCATAATCATAAGTGAGCAGATATTTATATTTGTGAATATTGTTTGTTGACTTGTCATTGCACTCACAATGATTATTCTAATCGACTTTTTACTTAAAGGAGGGCAAGTAGAAATGTGGAGGAACAAGCATTTTTTTTTTGTTTTGTGTAACAACTTGTCCCCAGGATAGCTGAAAGTGACACTGGGATTTCTAGCTGTTTGTTTTGACTCAGCCCAGGTTGTTTTCGAATCCAGGCACCAGAAGGCAGCAGCAGAAACTCACTCTACAAGATTTCAGATTCATCACACTCACTTTGACATGGGCTGTTAGGTGATGATTGAAAAAAAAAAAAAACAATGACGAAAGCTAATGCCTGTTTTTGTAGAAATGGTTCCCCATTTTTCCTCTTTATTCACCTGTAATTGTGGCCTGAAACAGATGGCTTGATGTAACTTAAAATGGGGTGTTTTAAAGCTAGTCAGCTCTGGATTCAAAGACACCACCCATCCACTGATCAGGAAAAGACTTTAAAAGCAGAGGAGGGACGGATGGAGAAGGATTTAGATTTTTGTTCTGGACTGTGACCGAATGAGGAAGAAAGGTGTAGAGACTTCATGTCTGGTGTAGGCTCCGTTTATGCGGTACTTATACTAAGCTGTACTTTTTGTTTTTAATCAATTGAAAGTGACTTTATGAAAAGATGGTTGTTGTGGAGATAATGTGATACAGATGTAGTTGATCACTGCTACCTGATGTCACTGCAGTTCCAGTCAGATCAGCTCAGTAACAGTGGAAAATATTCGTGTGTGTATGCCTTGTGTTGTGTTCAGCTTTGTACTCTAGGACTGTCATTCAGTCATTGTCATTGTCACTGTAGTGTCAGTATGTGCCACACGGACACAGTCACACACTCACCTAAACTGCATCAGCATATATGGAAATATCCCTGTAATGTGTGTTCATGCTTCATGCTGTGTGTGTGTGTGTGTGTGTGTGTGTGTGTGTGTGTGTGTGTGTGTAAGCTGTGACTCTCATAATTCATAATTGTTATTTAAAATAATACTGTTTCAGTCATATTACACTCAGCTGGCTACACAGATTTGAATCAGACGGTTAATGACATTACTAAGCGTACTTTGATCAATGTAACTAATCAAAATTGAATTTAAGGTTAGTAGTATTCTGGATAAAAGTTTTGAGTACCTTCACTCCATTTTGAAAACCTTGATACTTAGCTTTTTTACTGTTTCCACCTCTGGTTATAAAGTGAGAATGAGAGGCTTGGAATAGAGAGTTGAGAGGCTCTTTAACAGGCATGCACAGAAACACACACACACACACACACACACACACACACACACACACACACACACACACATGCATGCATACACATACACCACACACACACACACACACACACACACACACACACACACACACACACACACACACACACACACACACACACACACACACACACACACACACACACACACGCGCATGCATGCATGCATGCATGCATGCATGCATGCATGCATATAAGCATGTGCACAATGTCAGAGTTTACACACACACACACACACACACACACACACACACACACACACACACACACACACACACACACAAGTGCACGCCGAGTTTCAATGAAATTTTTGAAGGGGTACTAGCATGTGACAGAGTTAAAGATTTTTGATTAGGTTCATGGCATATTATTGAGAGATTTCAAGCAATGAATGGATGAAAATCACAAGCAATTCTAATCATCAGTTTGCATTCATTTAAAGTGAAGAACACTGCTTTACCGCTATGAAGGGGTCAGAGACTAAGTAAGGAAGAGCTATACCAGACTTCACTCACTGAATTTAACTTGCCCAATTCACCTTGCCCAATTCATCAAGCAATTCTTTTGAAGATGGCAGCTGAACTCAAACCATTTGACAGTTGACTAAGCTGAAAACTAGTTTCAAAGATCTTCCCTGCTTGATTTGGTAGACAAGAAAGATGTTTGTGTGAAACATTTTAAATGGAATGTTTTGGTGATCAGTACTGTACAAGAACTGTAGTTCTAACTTGTGAAGACATGTGATTCAGTAAGACACTGTACACATCAGTTGTGGGTTGGGTTTAGAGTTAGTCATCTGTCAGTGACTCATGGATTGAATGCAGTAATAAGTTTAAAGTAATCTGTAATCTGTTATTGTGACATTTAACACATCGGATATTGTGACAGATTGTCACTTACTGATTTTTTTTTTTTTCACTCAGGGGTGGGTGGGAGGGGGGGGGGGGGGGGGGGGGGGGGGGGAGAAAAAAGTCCACACTGTGAAATAATTATCATGGAGGGTGGAACATGCTGAATGTTGAAGTTTTGTCATTGTTTTTTTTTTTGTTTGTTTGTTTTGTTCTGTTTTTGTGTGTGTGTGTGTGTGTGTTTTTTGATTATGGATTATGGAAGCATTGCATGATAAACCACCCCTGACTGCCACCATGAAGGCGATGATGACTGAAAGTCGGTGACAGAGCTGTGAGCTGGTGAGAAGGTGTAGGGAGTGTGGCTTTTGGTTTGAGAACAGGGTTGAAGGCAGTGTACAGCTGTTACAACTAGCTAAGGAATGCAGGGGGTTGGAGGGGGGTGGGATGGGGGTGGGGGTGGGGGGAATAAAGAGGAAGAGGGAGATCAACAAAGGGGACTAGGGTGGAAGGGAAGGGTTGGTAGCAGGTTGGCATTATTCCCCTGGTGACATCCACAGCACACTGAAATGTGTCTAATGACATCCAGTGTGCTCGGCTCACTGCACAAGTTTATGTCTGGTGACATACACAGTGTGCCTGACTCGCAGCATGGTTTTATGTCTGGTGCCATGCAATGTGCCAGCATCACAGTACAATGTATTGTGTATGGTGACATCCAGAGTGACCCAGTGAGCCAAAGTCACAGCACAGGTTCCTGTCTGGTGACATCCTGTGTGCCTAAGTCACAGCACAGTTTCATCTCTGATGACATCCAGTGTGTGTGAGTCACAGCACAGTTTCATGTCTGGTGACATCCAGTGTGTGTGAGTCACAGTACACTGAATACAGTGTTGAACTAGTGACATCAGTGTGCCAAACTCACCACACACTGACACAGTTGATGTGTCTGGTCGTCACATCTGTGATCCTGTGTGCCACATTGTATGTGCAGCAGTGTTTTAATGAGTGGGTTGACATCCAGTGGGCCAGAGTCACAGCGCAGTTCATGTCAAGTGAAATCCAGTGTTCTCATGACTTACTTCACCACCACCACGGTCAGCAAAATGCATCTGCAGTCACTCAGGCATCCCCCCATGTCAGCTCTCAGGCCAGGCTGTTGTAACAGTCACTCAGGCATCCCCCCTGTCAGCTGTCACGCCCAGCTGTTGTGGAACCAGTGGGTTCTCCTGGAGTCACCTTGATCTGTCACTGCATTTAGATGCTGTATCTCTTTGCTGCTGTGTGAAGGGCTACCCGTATTTCTGTTACTCTGGTAGCTTTTGCAGAACCTAACATGTTGTTTACCTATAGATGCATCTAGCACACTGCCCATGCTTTTTCTACTAGATATATATCTGTGAATTATATTTGTGTACATTGGTTGGATCTGAACGTCTTTGAATTTACAGAGCTCTGTTACTAGGTCAGTGCATGTTTAGTAAACTTTTTTCTGCATTTAAAAAATTTTAATCCAGGCTGGTTGTAGAAAAAGATTTTTAAAAAAAATTTATATTAGAAAATCAAATAAGCCTCGTCAATGTTTACGCTTAACAGGCAGAAGAAAATGAGTTTCTGGTTTGTTCCATTCCCCCCCCCCCCCCCCCCCCCCCCCCAATATATGCTGATGAAAATTGTTGGCAGTGTAGCTGTTTTATCACAGTTTGAGAAAATCAAGCATACAAATTGAAATTTGAACATTGAAAAAAAAAGTGGAAGGAAGGGAGGGGAGGGGATAGGGGCGACTCGGGAGGGGATGGAGGGGGTGGGGGAGTGTGGTAGAATAGTTGACTGTCAGGGCTGCAGGCATATATTTATGTTAAACAGTGCACACATCATGTTGTAACATATTTCATATTTCTTAATATCAATTGATCTCTTATACAGGCTTGCTTGTAATTGCAGAACTATGTTAGCTTTTACTGATCTATTGACAGAAGGAAAGCCTGCTTCAGGCGCTGATGTGTATAGTTCGTGTCTTGACAGTTGAAGCAATGATTATAAAGTGTGAAAAGATACTGGCAAAAGACCAAAAACAGTGTGATTATTGGGTCATGTTACAGGGAACTCTCAGAGCATCTGTTTATTTTGAATTTTGGGGAGCATAGCAGTTAGCATGCACAGTGATAATTGTGTGTAAATAAGCATTACGCGCCAATTTTCAGTTTTCAAACTTGTGCAGCAGACCGGGTCCCTGAAGATAGTGGAGCACAACACCTATGATTATTATAGGTATTTAATACATCCTTAAGTGGCACAGTTTGTGCACAGTTTATGACTTAAGATTATATATGACATGAAGCAACTGGGGCACACTTAATACACTGTTTGTGTGCTGTAAGTATGAGATAACCTTAAGTGGCACTGTGAGTTAATACACCATTAATGTCTGTGGAGTTGATATTAATGGTAAGTAAATGACCAAACATGTGTCAGGTAAGTGTAACATGAAGAAACACAGTGTTTTTAAAACACAGTGGCTAGTGTGGCAATGTAGCAAGCCTCCTTGATGAAAGGAAAATCCTCTGTCAAGGTGACTTTAGCCTATGAATCTGACAACTTTTGAAAGAGATTGTCTGTTTCAGCTTGACCAAACTTCTGGTTCAGCACTATTTTAGCAACTCTCTTGTTTACATTCCAAAAGAACAGGCATGCGTGTATGAGGGGCATGTGTGTGTGTGTGTGTGTGTGCGACTGTGTGTGCACGTCTGTGTGTGCATGCTGCACATGCGTGCATGTTGTGTGCATGTGTACTCTTTGTATGTGTGTGTGTGTGTGTGTTTGTGTGTTGTGTGTGTGTGTGTGTGTGTGTGTGTGTGAACTGTACTTATTAAAAACATCAGGATGAAGTAGAATTGTGGACATACTGTCGGAGTTGACAGAAAATACTCATCCTTTTCCTGTTTTGCTTGATTTATCAAGTGATAATTGATGTAGTTTTGGCCCTGGACTGATTTTGATGATGACACTTTCTTCTGTGATGTGAGGCGACTGCTTTGCAGTTGCCCGACACTGTAGTATACAGAGTAGGTGATGCTGGGTCGTGGAAGCCAGGCAGACAGTGTCCGTGTAATTTTCCTACAATGATAATGGTTTAGATTGTTGTGGTTTCTTAGGTTGATCAGCAGTTTGAGCACAAAAAAATTGCGCTTGCATCACGTACAAACAAGCAAGAGGTAATAGGAGAGGAGAGGAGAGAGGAGAGGAGAAGATAGGAGAGGAAGGGAGAAGAGAGAAGAGAGGAGAAGGGGAAGGGAAGTAGAAGAAAGAAGAAGAAGAGAGGGGGGGTCTAAAGAGGGGGGGGGGGGGGGGGGGGGTAGGGGTGCAAGGGGTTAGTGGGGGGGGAGGGGGGGGTAGGGGGGGGTGGGGGGGGGGGAGGTGTGGGGGGGGGGGGGGGGGAGGAAGAGAGAGGAAGACTAAAGAGAGAGAGAGAGAGAGGATAATATGGTTGGTTAGTGGGAGATGGCATCTTTTTAGTTTTAGGACATCTGAGAAAAGGCTAGTTTTCGCCACTCTGCTTGCAGTGTCAATCCTTTAAGCTCAGGTGATGAATTGTAAAGCTGACCACTCTAAATGTAATGATATATTAACCTCCAATGCATTTCAGTTTGATCCTTGATTTCATGATATTGGTTACAGTTCATTTTTCTTGTAACTCATTTTCTCCATATAGTCACTTTCTTCCTGTTTCTTTCCACTGCCCTTCACGACATTTGACATGCTTTGCTCCCCTGTTGGTGAAGAACACTGTAGTAGATTAGACCTGTGGTATACCTCCATTTGACACTGAGGATGGAGCAATATTGCCAGGTAGAATTCTGCTGATGAGTCTCACCCCGGAGATGAAAGTCAGCTCTGGAGAGGCAGAACAAATGGTTTCCCTTTTCAAGGCGGACCTTGATGGTCTCTGTGTGCTTCCACTGAAAGAGTTTAATACATGTTCATGTCTTCCTGTTCATGTTCTTTCCATTCCATTCCTACCTACCCCTGCCTGTCTCCACTCCATCCTCACCACCCCCCCCCCCCCCCCCTTTTTTTTTTTTTCTCTTTGCAAAGTTAGTATCCAAATGGCAGAGCAGCTGTTGTCCAGCATTTGTTTCCCACTCCACTACATAACTGTTTAGCATTGTCTGATATAATAAGTGATGTCACAAGGGTTCAACCACTATGTGGTTGGTTGTCAGACTGTCTCATACCCTGGGGTCCCTAGAGTCTGTGGTTCCAATCATGGTCGTGTTTGGCAGGCAAAAGGGAAGCATTTTTTCAAGTCTTTTAGGTTGATGTTAAAGTGCTGAATCTTCTAGGCCATGCCGGCTGTGTATGTCATTCCTACATGATTATGTAAACAGTAATACCTGTCTACCACTGATACAGTGACTGGTGTTTGTGTTTAGCTCTTTGTGTCGACAGATCTGTAGCCAGCATACATAACATGGAGAGGGGGGGGGGGGGGGGGGGGGGGGGGGGGGGGGGGGGGGGGGGGGGGGCCTACAGGTAACATGGCATGTGGGTTAAAAGCGGTGGTGTGTTTGAGAGCCAACATGGATTTAAAGACTGCAACAGTGCAAGAAGTAGGAACCAGGTCTGGACTCTGAAATCCACCTTTGTGCTAAAGAAGGAGAGAAAAAATTTGTAAATATAGGGTCTTTAGTCCTGATGTGGATACTTCTACAGCTTTGAGGTTTAGAAAGGCTATTTTCCCTTTGCTGTTTATCAGAGTTCCTTTCAGCTTCACTCCTCAGCTATTTTTCTGTTTTCCTGCCCTGCCATCCCAGCCTTACTTTGAGAAACACCCACAGAGCCAGTGAATAACCCTGGTCCCCTGTTCTCCCAACATCACTCAGGATTCTGCTAGCAATGGCACAGTACCATCAACCCCCCCCCCCCCCCCCCCCCCCCCCCCCCCCTTCCACTTTCTGCCCAGAAGTTTGGCTCTTATTACACAGCCAGCCCCCCACTCTCCCCCCCCCCCCCCCCCCCCCCCCCCCCCCCCCCCCCCCCACCCCCCACTTGCTGTCTCAGCCTTGAAATTCCAAAGTGCTGCCCTGATCCCCTTCCATCCTCTCTCCCACCCTTCCTCCCTCCATCCTATCTCACAGTCTGTGTGTCTAGGAATGCCAGAGTAATTGTAACTGTTTTCCCCAATCTTTCTCTTTCCAGCATCATTATCAAGGAAGTCCACATATTACATATATCATTTCCCCAACTTTCCCCCCCTCCAGTTTGTGTTATAACTGAGAAATGCCTTAGTAACAGTCGAGCTTTCTTGCACCCTCACTCCTCCTCAACATTCCACTTTCACCCAGAAATTTAGTAACTGCCCTTATTGCCCTACTTTTTTTTTTTTTTTTTTTTTTTGCCACTACCCTCCTCTCTGAATTTCTGAGCAGTCATCGCCTCCCAGTCATTGCTTCCACCCCAGAGTTTTCTGGTCAGATCCTCCCCACTTTCTGCCTTGGAATTCCAATGCTTCTATCACAACATGCTCTATCATCGCTTCCACCCAAGAGTTTCTGTCTCAGTGTCTGATCCTCCCCACTTTCTGCCTTGGAATTCCAATGCTTCTATCACAACATGCCCTATCATCGCTTCCACCCCAGAGTTTCTCCCTGATCTTTCTGCCTTGGAATTCCAGTGCTTCTATCACAACATGCCCTATCATCGCTCCCATCCAAGAGTTTCTGTCTGATCCTCCCCACTTTCTGCCTTGGAATTCCAATGCTTCTATCACAACATGCCCTATCATCGCTTCCACCCCAGAGTTTGTCTGTCTGATCCTCCCCACTTTCTGCCTTGGAATTCCAATGCTTCTATCACAACATGCCCTATCATCGCTCCCATCCAAGAGTTTCTGTCTGATCCTTCCCACTTTCTGCCTTGGAATTCCAATGCTTCTATCACAACATGCCCTATCATCGCTTCCACCCCAGAGTTTCTGTCTGATCCTCCCCACTTTCTGCCTTGGAATTCCAATGCTTCTATCACAACATGCCCTATCATCGCTCCCATCCAAGAGTTTCTGTCTGATCCTCCCCACTTTCTGCCTTGGAATTCCAGTGCTTCTATCACAACATGCTGTATCATTGCTCCCATCCAAGAGTGTCTGTCTGATCCTCCTCACTCTGATCCTCCTCACTGAAGTTCTGATCATTTTCCCCCCCCCCCCCCCCATCATTGCTTCCATCGCAAGAATTTCCACCTTTTCCTTATCATTACCTAGACATTCCAGAGTTGCCATCAACTCCTCCCCTGTCATTGCCACTCTCCAACAGTTTCTGCTTGATCCTCTCCCCCACTCATTAGCTCCACCTTCCAAAGTTGCTGTCACCTCACCCCCAATCAGTGCTACTCTCCAAGAGTTTCTGCTTGATCCTCCCCTCTCATTACCTCCACATTCCAGAGTTGTTATCACCTACCCCACAGATCCTACCCACTCTTTGCCTTGGGATTCCAGAGTACCGACTACCACACTGTTTCTACCTTTACCTCCCCTCCTCCCGGTTTCTGGGGCATAGTGGGGGAAGATCCAGGACAGCTGAAGTGTGCAGTTTGTTGTGATTGCAGTCAAGGGAGTGACAGTGGCAGGCGTGGCGGTGTGTTATCAGAATGAAAGGGTAGGCATGCACCTGCCACACAGTGCCTGCTCTCTCCCCTGCAATACAACAGTCACTCCAGTGCCAGTGTGACTGATTTGGTGGTTATTGGTCTGTAAGGTGAAACTCATAGAGGAGCAAGCAGACAGTAACATGAGGAGAGCTGGGGAGGAGTGGGAAGGGATGAAGTCCTCTCTGTCATGGTTAGTGTCATGGCCTAAATATGATAATAATAGCTCCCCTCACCTTTCCCTGCCCTTGCTACCCCCTCCTGTCTTCTCCTCTGCTTCTTTTCATGGATGCAGCTTTTCCTCCCATCAAAGTATCAAACGAGTAGCCTGTTGCAATAAAGAATAGATGTATGTTGCTACTCAGTTCCAGAACTGGTCTGGTATGTACCAGACCAAGGCTTGTGGAAAGCTGATTTCGAAGCGTGTTCCAATGAAATCAGGAATTTTGTC
>JADBJO010001501.1:202500-217500 GCA_016801955.1 Conus betulinus
CACACACACACACACTGTCAGGGGTGTCATTTCCACTGAAGTCAGCTTCAGGCTCAGGACAGGCCACGACCGCCTGAAACACCACCTGTTTCTTTAAACTCCGCATCGGCAACACAGAGCAGTGCCCCTGCAGAACAGGCAACCAGACAACAGAACATCTGCTGCAGTCCTGCCTGCTCCACCAAGCGCTCCGAGAGGATTGGAGGACCTGCGACGTACTGCCACCTTTGTCGAGGAGACGGGGGAATCCATCTGAAGAAATGACGAACGAGACAACAACAATAACTGGAGTCAGCTCTCACATTTTTTTGTACACGCACTAACACACACACACACACACACACACACACACACACACACACACACACACACACACACACACACACACACACACGCACACACACACCACACCACACACATTAAAACTGATATTTTTTTCCTGTTTAAAAAACACGCCAGAACTTCGTTCAAATCTTTCTTCAGTCAAGTCTTAGATGGAAAATGTTTGGTCTCTTGTTCAGGTAGATTATTCATTGGGCGTTAGGTTGATTGTTTTTCAAGTGTGGCAAGGTCAGAGAGAGAGAGAGAGAGAGAGAGAGAGAGAGAGAGAGAGAGAGAGAGAGTGAGTTATCGGTTGGTTAATGACATAAATTATAGTTCCAAGGGTAACATGTTCAAAGAGAGAGAGAGAGAGAGAGAGAGGCATGTAGAAGTAGCTGGGGAAGTGGCGCAGAAGGAGCGGGACTGCCGTGGCAAAGGAGGGGGAACATGGAAGATACAGATTAAATCAATACCAAAAAGAATAACAACTGAACCTGTATAGAATACATGGCATTAAAACAGTGGAATGGGCAGGAAGAGCGGGGAAATGGCTGGAGGGAGAGAGGGGGGGGGGGGGGGGGGGGGATGGGAGGGGGGGGGGGGATGAGAGGAGGGGGATGAAAGGGGGAAGGGGATAGTAGACTTGTGCGTGCGGGAGAGCTGCTCTGCATCATGCCAGACTACTGACCGTCTGTCTGCAGATGGCAGATAACGGGTGCCAGAAGTAAGTTAGGGGGGGTGGGGTGGGGTGGGGGGGGGGTGGGGGATGGTTGTGGAAGGAGGAGTGGGGAGGGGAAGGGGGGGGGGTGGTGTCTCACCTGAGAGAGAGAGAGAGAGAGAGAGAGAGAGGGCAGGCAGGTTATTGTGCAGGCGGGTCGGGAGTGCAGGTCTGCCTTCTCTTATCACTCAGCAGCTTCGGTCTGTCTGACACGCACTGACAGTTATAGAGCACGGGCCACAGGCTCCCGCATTTTTTCTTGGAGCGCGCGCACTCGCTGTGTGTGTGTGTGTGTGTGTGTGTGTGTGTGTGGTGTGTGTGTGTGGTGTGCGTGTGTGTGTGTGTGTGTGTGTGTGTGTGTGTGTGTGTGTGTGTGGTGTGCGTGTGGTGTGTGTGTGTGTTGTGTGTGTGTGTGTGTGTGTGTGTGTGCTCGCGCTTGCACGCGCGCTTTGCTTATTAAGTTTGATCTTGAAAGGTAACGGTGCTGTTCATCCAACCTTCTGGCGTAACTACAGAACCAGAAAGAAACGCGCACAGATTTTTATATCGTATTGGTTCTGAAATGATTGTGGGGCTGCTAGCGCATCGTATAAATTTATTCTTGGAGGGTTTTGTCATTCTAGTTGTTGGTTTGTTGTTTGAGGCAGCGGTTTTGATGATTTACGCGTTGTTTAAAGAGCGTTAATTGTTTTTTTTTTTTTGTTGTTTTTTTTTCTTGGAAGCAGCATGACGGATTGCAGAGCCGAAGTCAGTGCACCCAATGGACGTGAAGAAGAGTAGCCATGAGGTAATGGAGTATCAGCACCCTCAGGAAATTCACCCCCGCCTCACTCCCCTAATCCTTTTTTAGTTGTGTAGATTTTCTTGCGCTGTGTTATGGTCACCACAGGTTTCTTCATAATGAATTAGGGCTGATGCCCCAGGGGAGAGCTGCAGGCACTTTTTTTTTTTTTTTTGGGGGGGGGGGGGGGGGGGGGGGGGGGAGGTCCCCCCCCTATTGTATTTGTTTGATCTGTTTTAAAAATTCGGAATTTGGCCTGGGATAACTGAAGTGGGGTTATGAGTTCCTTTACATTCATGTACTAAGACTTTTGGACGTCGCCCCGTCTGGAAGGTGAGGTAAGGTTTAAGGTCTTGTTGCTTGTAGCCCAGCCGACCGCAGAGGGCCCTGTCAGCCCTTTCTGAAAGATGAGCTCCCAGAAGAACACCAGCTTTACGCTCAGTGGGTGGAGGACGAGTCAAGAGGGCAGCGGAAGTGGGGAGGTGGTGGTGGTGGTGAGGTGGTGGGGCTGGGAGTGGGGCTGGGGGGGGGGGGGGGGGGGGGGGGGGGGGATAACAGATAAACTGCTTGCTAGCGAGACGCCAGTCAGGGCCCTCGGATTTGCTGGGCGAGTGCGTGCATGCATGTATTATGCAGGAGCTGGCCGGCAGTCCACTTAAAGTGATTAAAGCGAGGCCCGTGTGTGTATAGGCGTGGTAGAGAGCGGCCAGATGGCGGGTGCTAGTTACACAGCTTGTTAGACGGCTGGCTTGATGTCAGTGCGCTGTTTCATCAGCAGACCCCTACCGGTACGCGTGCAGCTAGCAGGGGGTGGGGGTGGGGTGGGGGAGCCCGCTCATTAAGCTGACGAGCTCTGATTAGCCGCGTACCCCCTTGCCAGACCCTGGACGGCCCGAACCGGTGGTACATCACCGTGTTTACTTTCGGAGGATTGCAGCTCATAGTGAACAATGGTCTTGCCGGCATTTTTCTTTTCTTTTACTTCTTCCAAGACAGGTAGAACCCCCCCCCACCCCCCCCCCCCCCCCTCCCCCCAAATCACACCCTTGCGCCTGTGTGTCGTCTCTCTCTCTCTCTCTCTCTGAAGGAAAATCATGGCCTGCAGCAATAACTGCAACTCGCGTACTCATTGCCTATGCGAACTAAATTAAAAAAAAAAAAGAAAAAAAAAGAAAAAGCCATCATAAAATAACTTTAACGAACTGACAAACAGAACTCGGGGGTAAAGAAAAACCCCACTGACTTTACGTCCTCCACCCCTAAAGACAAAAAAAAAAAAAAAAAAAAAAAAAAAAAGACACACACAAATTGTCGGAAGATCTCCTAGCAAAATATACGCAGCCAGTTTTGACAGTCAAAGAATGCTGTTCCTGGCAATAACATTCTTCCGGCAAGAAACGGTAGAGAGGGGAGCCCTTTTCTAAAAAAAAAAAAAAAAAAAAAAAAAAAAAAAAAAAAAAGGGGTGGGGGGTGGGGATTAACGTAAATTACTCCGGAGCCACTTCTTGAGGTGGGGCGTAAAGCCACTGAAAGTGTTACACCGAGCGACCGAGCTCTTGGTTTATGGGGCGAGGGTTAATGAGACTCCACAGCAGGTCCGTGGATCGGGGGAAAGGAGGAGGGGGAACGAACGGGTGGTGAGTGGTGGGGGCTGGTAAAAATCTATAGCGTTCCGTCCAGATTTCACATGTCTGATCGACCCCCATCCCCCTATCCCCCCTACCCCCCATCCCCCCCTACCCCCCTCCCCCCCCCCCCCCCCCCCCCTCCAAACGGCCCTGTGGTCTGTTGGACATGACCAAGATTTACCGGACCCGATAGCCTCATGCCACGCCGTCCTTCTACCTTTCATTCTTTCACTCTGTCTGTCGTTGATTTAAAGTGTCAGCGCGCGCGTTTGAATGGTTTTTGGATGGATAATCTCTCTCTCTCTCTCTCTCTCTCTCTCTCTCTCTCTCTCTGTGTGTGTGTGTGTGTGTGTGTGTGTGTGTGTGTGTGGTGATTTTCGAAGGAGTCAAACAGTTCAACCCCTATTTATTTTCGTTGCCCTGACGGGTTTGCCCTGCTGGGAAACTGGAAAAAAAAAAAAAAGTTTGGGCAAAATTAGGATTGTGGACATCCAGTGCATGCTTAATTGTCTCTTCCTATAATTTGTACGTGGACAAGGAAGGAGTCCGGCTGTTGCATGTGTTCAGATAATGAAACAGTAATGAATGATGACTTGCACAAGATGAGTAAGCAGAAACCTGATGACCTTCAACTGGACCTCCACTGAAAGCAGGTCACATTGTCGTCTCATTGGTCGTGGGTTGAACCGTTGACTGCTGTCAAGCTTTCCGTTCATCATGCATGCAACAATAATGAACGATAAGGAATACTTTGGAAGAAGGAATCGGAAGGCGCCGAGGAGCGGAGCCACTTCCACCGGCCAGTACTTGACTGACATTCCAAGAGAAATCCGAATAAGCTGTATGTGTTTCAATGGCATTTCGAGAACATGCATCCACGCGCGCACGCACGCACGCACGCACGCACACACACACACACACACACACACACACACACACACACACACACACACACACACACACACACACACGCACACACGCACGCACGCACGCACGCACGAGACACACACACGCGAGAGAGCGAGAGCGAGCGCGCAGAGTGACACACACGCGTATGCACGCGCGCGCGCGCACACACACACACACACATATCGAGACGTGCATGTGCGCACGCACGCACACATACACACACGCACGTGCTTACGCGCTTGTGCACACACATTCACACCGTGTGCGCACACACGTATACATGTACGCGCTCACACGAGTGCGACACAGAAAAATGCGCTGACCTTCATCCCTTCCCCCCAAATTTAGTATGCATGATTACCTGGTAAAGCTGGAGTTTATGGGCCCTTTACTTTAGACACGCACTGGCCTTCAAATAGGTTTTCTCTCTGTACAGCGTTTTTCATTCCGCCAAAACGCGAGGGGATTTCACCGGGAAGCAGCTGTTATGCTCTGCAAAAACACGCACAAGTTCGAACATTGTTTTCTGCTACTTCGGCCTCAGACGAAAGCTGTCTTTGAAAGGGAGGTTATATCTAGTGGGGGTATTATTATGAATATGTGGGCCGTAAACTTCCATTACTGTAATGAACATTTCCGCCCTGCCTTCCCTCGTCCCCCACTTCTACTCCATCCCCATCTTTCTTCCATTTATGTAATCAGGACTTCATTGAAAATTACGAAAGTTTGCAAATTTACCCACCAAAAGAACAACGTGCTTATATTAGTTACAGCTCATATCATGCTCTGAGAGACAGATAGATAGGTAGGTAGGTAGGTAGGTAGGTAGGTAGGGAGGTAGATAACTGACAGTTTACTTGACTTGGTATACATCAACAACATCGGTCACTAAAAAAAACATGGTTAAGGATGCATTCCCGTCACAGTGAAACATAATGATCTACTGACCTGAAAATAGAAAAAAAAAGTAAACCGATCACAATAACAGTGAGAGGAAACCAGGAAATGAAAATGAGAGGGACAGGAAAAGAAAAATCTCGTCACAATCGAATCATTCACATCAAAGCATAATTATCGAATCTAGTGTTTGATAATACCAGTGAGTGTTACGCCTTCACACTCCGATATACATAACTGAATTTTGTTGAAAAAAAAAAAAAAAAAAAACATCAACAACAAGAACAATTACGAAACAGCCCCCATTGATGGGCTGACTTAGTCGAACATTGTAGGGGTGTGGTAGGGAGATTTAATTACAGAGCTGTAGAAACTTTAGAGTGGATTAACACACACACACACACAAAAAAAAAAACAGCGTGTGCTTGAGGTGGGTGCAGGCTTGAACACTAACGGGGTTGTTTCCTTATCAGCACGGCTCAAGCAGCATGATAAAAAGCCAAGTAATTGTCTGGACCGTGCGGCGTGGACCGTTGCTACCGTCATTAGTGGTTCTCACAGAGTGCCTGCCTGCCTGCCTGCCTTGAAGTCAGTCCTCTCTAGTTGCACTCGGGAAAGCTCTTGAGCTGTTATCCAACCAGTGTTGGGCAGTCTTTCGTGGTTTAGTACTGAAAGTACTCACAGTGCAGTACTGCTGCTGGCGAAACGTGTACACGGACGGTGGCGGCGTGTAATCTATCTGCCATCCACGGTCAGCAAGGCTTCTTTCTGGCCCTGTGTTAAAAAAAAAAGAGACATACCTTCACTAAAGAGGAAGAATCCTCAGCCCTCTCACTCCCCCCCCCCCCTTCCCCCTCACACCATCCCCATCTCTACCCCAGGCGCTGAGGCAGAAATAATGAAAGCCTAGATTACAGTCATAAACAGCGAAGATGTGTGTCAAACAGCTTTCCAGACGCGAAACTGAAAGGGCGTGATGTTTGCAGCTCAGCGTGCGGTGACGTAACATTAGTTGACCAGGCTGAAGTGTGGAAAGGCTCATCGCGCAACGCTGTTTGTGTCTCCCGGCACTCAGGGGAAAGAAACCCGTTGAGCAATACAAATTCGTGGGACAGGTTGTGCTACATTTGATCCACTGCTGTGCGTGGAGTCAGTATGCCTGCCCCCCCCCCCCCCCTCTCTCTCTCTCTCTCTCTCTCTGTCTGTCTGTCCCCAGAATCGGAAGGGACATGTGCGGTCGGTCGGGCTGTTATTGAGCCGAAAACTTTCTAATTCTTTGTGTTTGTATTCTGTGCTTTGTGAGGACTTTTTTTTTTCTTTTTTTTTAAAAATCTGACCGTTTTTTTTTTTTTCTCAATCACATGAGCTATCCTCACCACCACCATCTGCATCACCACACCCCTCCGCACCACTCATTTACATACAGATCGTCCACATGGAAAGTAACCTTTCCGCAACCACACCCCCCCCCCCCCCCCCCCTTCGCTCCTCTTTCCTCTTCTCCCCTCACCCACTTGCCCCAAGCTTTGCTGCAGCAGTGTCTGCTGTGTTGGCTGGGGGAAAGGCCTATTCCCGCAACTGAATTGACTCATGAGTAGAGAGGCCACCGTGTCGTCGTCGCGCTGAAGAAGCCTTGTGGCAACGTCTGTGTTTCGCTTGAGTGTTTTGGTGAAATAACAAAACAAACAAAGCCGTCATTAAAGTAGTTAGAAATCTTCGAATAGAAGCTACTGCAACAGTTTATCCGTTCCTGTCTTGCAAAAGACAAAAGAAGAGGGAGACAGGTGTAGCGGTGGGGAAGGAGAAAAAAAAAAGGGGGGGGGGGGTGGGGGGGGGAGAAGCGAAGGAAGGGGTGGTGGGAGGGGGGGGGGTTGGGGAGGCGGTGAGTGAGCCAAGCGGCAGTTTGTGTTGGCAGCAGGCCTGATCAAGTAAAAGGGGGTGGCCGGCGAGGGAGGGAGTCGGAAAGAGCCGGGGAGGACGAGAACTGGTAGGCTTGTGTGACGTGATCTATTGCAGCGTGTTGCACGTGCCGAACGTGCTCAATCGGCTCCCGCATCTGGTTGTCACGTCTTCAGTGATCCCCGGCTTGTTTCCCGCTCATTGGCATGATTTCATGTTTTTTTTTTTTTTTTTTTTTTTTTTTCCCATCTGTGATTGTGAGAACTTTCTACCTGTCTGCTTATGGGAGCTTGGCTTTCTGTCGCCCAGTCCATCTCCATCCACCCTTACCCCTCAGGGTGTCTTTTTAAAGGGTTGTGTGAATGAGGGTTTTTTTTTTTTTTTTTTTTTTTTTTTAAATAATTTGAGTTGACTTCAACGCTGCGACAGTCCTGATATGGCCCTTTGTGGTCGGCTAGGCAGTAAGCAACCTTACCTTACCATCACCCCTTCCCTTCAGTTGTCATCCCCATACAATTTCAGCATAAACTCTTGTAGTTGGCAAACGTGTTCAGATGACTACATGTATATGAGTAGAGCTAGGTTCCCCCCTCCCCATTTTGACAGCTCCATGCCTCTTCGTTGTACTTCTGTTCGCTCTTCGGGAGAGGAACAAGACATCCAGGGTTCACAACTAATGTATAAAACTCGTGCAGTTCTCTGTGAAGGTTTCTTCGTTACCACTGTCTCCCTTTCACCCCACACCCCCCTTCCGCCCCTCTTTCGTCCCTTCTCTCCCGTGATCTTAAGCAAAAATACCTTAAGGTCAGACAGCTGGATATTTTCCTCCCTTATTTTGTGTGCATGTTTGTTGCAAGCACCAGGTTTACACGTGGACAGTGTGACCGTCACATCCTCTTTCGGCCGGAGTTGATAAATTAGTAATGGAAAGATAGCAAAGGCTCATCTTTTACCTGGAGCCATGGTGTCTTGTCTCTCTGTAGGGTGTGTTTGCCGACAACGACAGTTACAGGTTACATAGGTGGGGGGGGGGGGGGGGGGGGGGGGGGGGGGGGGGGGGGGGGGGTCAGGTTCATTCGTCCATATCAATTTCTGTCTGATCAGGTGTTGTAGTAATAGGTGGAGACTGTGCACGGAAAGCTTTTTTTTTTTTTTTTTTTTTCTTTTTTTTTTCACGATCTCTGTCTCTCTTTCACTTTGTTTCTGTGCAGGCGTGCACACGCGTGTGCGTGTGTGTGTGCGCGCGCGCGCCGCTGTGCGAGCAAGGGGTTTTGTTCACAAGCATGTTTGCTGTTCTATTCTGTGTTATCTGTTGTTGGAAGTTTGTGTCAGGTTTACAACCAGCAAACGAAAGAAGACAGAAAGGTTCGGAGAGGTTTGGAATCGGAGGGGGACTTGAGTGAGTTTGAGGGGAGTTGGGGGGGGGGGGGGGGGGGGGGGGGGGGTAGAGGGATGAGGGTGGGGAGTACTTAGAGAGGAAAGAGGAAGGAAATGGGACCATTTTCAAGAGGTTCGTATGAATATATTTTTTCCCCATCTCTGATTTTTTTTTCCCCAGAAACGAAAGAAACGAAATTTTGGGGCAGTTTGTAAGTGTCTTTAAGTTCATGAACCAATATGCTACAGTAACTGTTCGTTTGTATCTGTTTGGGGGGGGGGGGGGGGGGGGGGGGAGCGAGCGCGCGCGCGCGTGTGTGTGTGTGTGTGTGTGTGTCCGTGCGTGCTTGCATGCGTGTGCATGTGTTCATGTGTGCGTGTAAATGCAGGCAGTCGAGTACACAGGTTGCCACAGACGCACAGTCTAGATTACACTTTGTCACAGCAGTTATTGTCTTGTCTCTTTGTCGTGTCCATATCTGCTCCTTCGGCCTTAACGGAAGGAACCTGTTTTGATTGGAGCAGAGATTGGTTTCATAACTGCACTTCGATTGTTGTGATGGTATAGATGCGTCTATACTTTCTGTCCCAGTTTGGGGCAGGCTGTCACCTAAGACTCACACGCCACCTTCAGACCGGGGATGCCTCAAATAGTGTGGTTGACTTGAGAGAGAGCGAGAGCGTCAGAGGCACAGTTGTGCGTTGAAAGTTCGAATCATGATAGTGCCTAGCATAAGAATGGGGAAATTTATTACATATCAGAATTGTGTGGTGACGTCCAGGTGGTGTCAGTGTTGCTTAAGATAGGCCTTTGTTGGGAAGAGCATCCTTGTCTGTCATAAGACATGATCATGTTTGGTGGACGTGGTTGCCGAGGCCTCTGTTGGGATGGCATCCTTGCCGGTCATAAGACATGATCGTGTTTGGTGGACGTGGTTGCCGTCAAAAACCTGAATGTAAAACACCGCTGACCCTCAGGTAGCTTTGTCTCTGAGCAGCTTTATTATAATTTCAAGTCCTGCAGATTTTTTTTTTTTTTTTCAATTATTTATTGTTGCTGGGACTCTTTTTTGTGGATTGTCTCAACTCTCTTCGTTGACTCGCCTCGTCTGCTCACCTCCTCCCCGAGTGCGTTCATTCAGCTCTCGTTATTTACCACTCCCTCCTCACGCCGTATATTTATCTCAGCTGTCTCGCAGCCCAACTTCCCCCCCCCCCCCCCCCCCCCCCCCCCTTATCTCCCCATGTATTCATCTCAGCTGTCCCACTCTCCACTCCTCCTCTCTTCATGTGTCTCAACTCTCCTTTGGCCGCTTCCCTGCCCGTCCCACTCATTGTCTCAGCTCTCCCACAGTCCACGCTTCGCCTTTTTTTTTTTTATCAACACTCCCGCTCCCTCCTCTTCCGAGGCATCGACTTAGCTCTCCTACTGTCCGCTTCCATTTCCCCTTTCTATTGTTTCAGCTCTCCCCTATACTCCCATTTCTCTGCTCATTCTGTACCTTGTCTTAGTTTTCCTGCTGTCCGCTTCCCTTTCCCCATTCCATTGTTACAGCTGTGCCTTACACTCCCATTTCTCTGCTCATTCTGTACGTTGTCTTAGCTCTCCAACTGTCCGCTTCCATTTCCCCATTCCATTGTTCCAGCTCTCCCCTATCCTCCCATTTCTCTCCTCATTCTGTACGTTGTCTAGGCTCTCCTGCACTAGTTTCCCTTCCTGTATACATATAATGGTCTTCGGTTTTCTGCAATCAGCTTTTGCTTTCTCTGCACATTGTCTCAGCGTTGCATGATGTGATATTTGAATTTCTGAAAGAGATCAACATTTTTTTCATCTGATTTAAGATTTTACTGAAGAAAGATTTTCAACAACGTTTCCGGTGTATTTCAAAAGGGTTATGTGAATGAGTTTTTGTTTGTTTGTACTTGCGAGTTGACTTCAACTTGGTGACAGCCCTGATATGGCCCCTCTGCTGTCGGCTTGGGTTCCTCCCCTAAAGTGTCTCTGCGGTGACACTCTCCGCTCCCCTCTTATCCCCGTGCATTGTTGTCAGATCGCCCGCGCTCCGCTCTCTGCTACCGTCTTCTCCCAGTGCTTGGTCTCTCATCTCTCATCTCTCCCACATTCCAATCACTCTCTTCCTGTGTGTGCCTGCCACTTGAAGTCAGACACCAACAGTTGACGGTTCAGGGGAATAGTGGCCCAGTTTGTGGTACATGGCTTTTTTTTTTTTTTTTCACCCAGGGCTGTGGAGGACCTGTCGTTGTCATTGTTAGCTGACACCATCTGGAAGTGTTGGGCCTGTCCTTCCCATGTCTTGTAGGGGCCACCAAAATGGTAATTAATACCTTTGGGGGGGGGGGGGGGGGGGGGTGGGGGGGGGGTGGGGTGGAAGCGTGTCAGCTACTTAAGGACACAATGTACCTGAAGGAGTTAAAAAAGAAAAGAAAAAGAAAAAAGAAAGGGAAAAACACCACCTGGACTGGTGGACTGGAGGTGACAGTGTTACTGTGGGTTTTTTTTTTTTCTTTTTTTTTTTTTTTTTTCCCGTTAATGGCTCAGTTTAATGCTTAGGTCATTCTGTTGGTGTGAAGGTGACAGGTATCTGCCACCCGCCTTGTCTAATTGCCGAAGTCTTTCAGGTGATACCAATATAGTGTCACCGATAGATCTACAGGTAAACCTGTGTTCACTCTCATGTTCAGGCTTCATTTGTTTTCTGAGCTGTACTGCTCCGTTTTTCAGCGCTTGTCAGTAGTGGTAGGTTTACATACTTCTGACCATCTTGATTCTTCAGTGGTTCTGGTGGTTTTAACTCGTAAGTGTTTATCTAGTCACTCCCCCATTTGAACATTTCAGTCATTCTGGGTTGGTCAGTGTATTGACAGGCATCTTCGTTCGTTCATGCTTCATTTATTATGGTGGGACCATCCTGTGTGATGAAGAATTATGGCCATTAGTGATGTTTGTCATAGTCTTGTTGTACTGAGGTAACCAAATCCTACACGATGTGTGTGTGTGTGTGTGTGTGTGTGTGTGTGTGTGTGTGTGTTTAGACGTTTAGGCCAGCACAACGCTGTCTTTGGTTCCGTCGTAAAACGTAACTTGCACTGTCTATGGCAGTCTGCGTTTTTCCCGTTTAGGCAGTGTGCACGATAAGTACATAAACACGTACTCTAATCTCCAGTGTCCCGCCACCCCCAGGCGGTGCATGTACCTGATAAATTGGTTGGTCTTACATTTCATGCCCCGCCTTCCTTCCCTCAACACCTTCTTTTCTCCCTCCCCCCGTTTAGCATTAAAGAATGTGGAAATGTTCCTTGCTGTCAATATGATATTCGCAGAACGAACGAGGGCAGAGGAAGCTTCCTAGATTACTCTTAGAATACAACGGAGGCATTAGAATCTGCCTGAAGAATGGGGGCATTAGAATCTGCCTGAAGAATGGGGGCATTAGAATCTGCCTGAAGAATGGAGGCATCAGAATCTGCCTGAAGAATGGAGGCATTAGAATCTGCCTGTAGAATGGAGGGCATTAGAATCTGCCTGAAGAATGGAGGCATTAGAATCTGCCTGAAGAACGGAGGCATTAGAATCTGCCTGAAGAATGGAGGCATTAGAATCTGCCTGTAGAATGGGGGCATTAGAATCTGCCTGTAGAATGGAGGCATTAGAATCTGCCTGAAGAATGGAGGCATTAGAATCTGCCTGAAGAATGGAGGCATTAGAATCTGCCTGAAGAATGGGGGGCATTAGAATCTGCCTGAAGAATGGAGGCATTAGAATCTGCCTGAAGAATGGAGGCATTAGAATCTGCCTGTAGAATGGAGGCATTAGAATCTGCCTGTAGAATGGAGGCATTAGAATCTGCCTGTAGAATGGGGGGCATTAGAATCTGCCTGAAGAATGGAGGCATTAGAATCTGCCTGAAGAATGGAGGGCATCAGAATCTGCCTGAAGAATGGAGGATTTAGAATCTGCCTGAAGAACGGAGGCATTAGAATCTGCCTGAAGAATGGAGGCATTAGAATCTGCCTGAAGAACGGAGGCAAGAATCTGCCTGAAGAACGGAGGATTTAGAATCTGCCTGAAGAATGGAGGATTTAGAATCTGCGCGTGTAGAATGGAGGCATTAGAATCTGCCTGTAGAATGGAGGCATTAGAATCTGCGTGAAGAATGGAGGCATTAGAATCTGCCTGAAGAATGGAGGCATTAGAATCTGCCTGAAGAATGGAGGATTTAGAATCTGCCTGAAGAATGGAGGCATTAGAATCTGCCTGAAGAATGGAGGCATTAGAATCTGCCTGTAGAATGGAGGCATTAGAATCTGCCTGTGGAGTGGAGGCATTAGAATCTGCCTGTGGAATGGAGGCATTAGAATCTGCCGGGTAGAAAGAATAGAATGAGGGGATGGGAAGAGTAAAATAAGGAGGAGGTGGAGGAGCAGATGGAGGGTGAAGAGAGGAGGAGGAGGAGGAGGAGGAGAGAGTTGGTGTGCGGGTAGGGTGGGGGCGGGGGGGAGTCGAATATGGGGTGATTGTAAAGCGGCCAGGGAGGAGGAGGCGATAATGACGGAGTGGCCGCGTGGAACGGTGTGCAGCAAGGAATCCTCGTGGAAGGAAGCCCTGTGTCGGACAGGTTTGGAAATAAAAAAGGAAAAAAAAAAGAAGTTTGTCCCACAGATAATATCCCGCAGACTCCTCTACTTTAGTTTGCTACCCCCAACGGAAAAAGAGGGGGAGGTTACTACGCCAGGCTCGTGAACTCTTATTCCCAGCTCCAGAGAGAAGCAGAAAGCTGACAAGTAGACGAGTGAAAAGGGAGGAGATGCCTGCAGGGATGGAGAATACATGCACGCGCGGTCACACCCATACACTGGTGTCATCCTACCAGTCTCGGAACACTGGTAGAATTCTCATAAATTTGCGCACGTGCGCACGCACGTGCACGCACGCACGCACGCACGCACGCACGCACGCACACACACACACACACACACACACACACACACACACACACACACACGACACACACAGAGAGAGGAGAGAGAGAGGGGGGGGGGGGGGGGGGACCACACACCAGATACAGGCATACAGTGAAACATCCAGGTATTCGTAGCTCTGGAGCTGTCAGAATTATGCCAAGAGGTTGGAGAACGTAGTCTGCCTTCAGAGCAGCTCCTTGGCTCTTGGCTACGTCTTTGGGGGACTGGAATAGCCCATATAGATCAGACCGATCCATTCCCGTCTGTCACTCACAGACTTCTTCAGCATTTCAGCGTGCTTATCTCCAACCTCTCCCCTTCCCCCTCCCCTCCCCCCTTTCCTTCTCTCCTCTCGCAACCCCCCACCCCGCCCCGCCCCCCTTCCACCTTTTTCTCTCTCTCCGCCATGACGTAACACAAGCTGTCCGCGCAAATCAGTTGCGTTGTGTCTTTGTTCTTGGGAGAATTTTTTTTTTTTTTTTTTTTTTTTAATCCGGGAGGAGAAAAAAAGATTTTCTTGTCTTTTTGTTTTCGTGAGTGTGTGAGTATATATATATATATATATATATATATATATATATATATATATATATATATATATATATATATATATCTATGTATAGTCTCTCTCTCTCTCTCTCTCTCTCTCTCTCTCTCTCTCTCTCTCTCTCTCTCTCTCTCTCCCGTTCCCGTGCACCCCCTGACTGTGTGCGAGCGCGCGCAACATTTGTGCGCTAGTGCATGTGTGTGTGTGGACAGATTTATCGTACTGTTGTTTCTGTTTTGACAAGGTCGTGTGTGTGTGTGTGTGCGTGTGTGTGTGTGTGTGTGTGTGTGTGTGTGTGTGTGTGTGTGTGTGTGTGTGTGTGTGTGCCTCTGTGTGTGTGTGTGTGTGTGTGTGTGTGTGTGTGTGTGTGTGTGTTTTTTTTTGCTTTGTTTTACACGTGTGCTCGCTCGTACAATTGTATACATTGATCGTGCTGCTGCTGCTGCTGTCGTAACATTGATAAGAGGTGAGGTATTGTGCGTGTGTGTGTGTGTGTGTGTGTGTGTGTGTGTGTGTGTGTGTGTGTGTGTGTGTGTGTGTGTGTGTGTGTGTGTGTGTGTGAGTACACACTCACACACACACACACGTGTGTGTGTGTGTGTGTGTGTGTGTGTGTGTGTGTGTGTGTGTGTGTGTGTTTGCACAATATGCTTGCTTCATTCGGTGTTTACGTAACCGCTTAATGCTGTGGACATCGGCTGATTTACGCGGCAATGTATCGTTTTTAACCCGAAAGGGAGAGTGTGAGCGCTGAAAATAGTCATCAATCGCCACCCATCGATCAGGAAGACCGACAGTCGGCCGGGATTGTCGCTGCACGGCGGGGGGGGAGAAGGAGAGCAGCGGCGTATGGTAAAACCCGGCGTTTTATTGGCCGCAAAAGTGCGAGATGCTGGGCGTGATTGTCAGTGACAGTTGGGGGTTGTGCGGAGTGCTG
>JADBJO010001501.1:230000-237500 GCA_016801955.1 Conus betulinus
ACTCACACGTACATCTCTCTCTCTCTCTCTCTCTCTCTCTCTCTCTCTCTCCCTGTGAGTGCGCGCGTGTGTGTGTGCACTAGATATTTATCTTTCTTTCCACGAGTTAAGGGGGGAAAAAGTACGTAAAACAGAAACGATATTATCCCAGGTAAGTTTAAAGTGTAAAAAACGAATTGAAGGTGTTCGTTTTTTTCCCCCCCACACCTTTAAAACTGCTGATTGGCATCTTTAACACACACACACACACACACACACACACACACACACACACGCACACGCACACACACACACACCCTGGTAATGCCTCAAATCGGGCGGTATTATTATAGCGTGGCAGCATCATGATAACGTGATGTTGGCATGCGGTGCTCCGCACTGCTCTTGTCAAACTTTTGACTGGGAGCTTATTTTTCTGTCTGCGCTCCTTGAGTTGGGTAAACAGTGAGATGATGATGATATGGTTACATGCACGCGCTCATCCCCCCATTTTCTCTTTCTGTGTGCATAAGTGTGTGTGAGAGAGGTTTTGGCGCGTGCAGAGAAGACCTGGGTGATGGCATTCGTTTGTGGCTGTTGAGGTGATCATTGTAATGGCTTAATGATAAGACGCGATGCACTGCATTATGATGTCTGTGTATACCATGTGTTAATGAGCATGTTGCATGTGGTTTGCGTGCGTGTGTGTGTGTGTGTGTGTGTGTGTGTGTGTGTGTGTGTGTGCGCGCGCGCATGCGTGCGTGCGTGCGTGTGTGTGTGTGTGTGTGTCCCTGCCGCCCCCCCCCCCTCCCCCCTGTATAGATGTTTCCCCGTGAGTATGGGTGCGTTGTGTTGTGTGTGTGTGTGTGTGTGTGCGTGTGCGTCAGTGCGTTCGTGCGTGTGTGTGTGTGTGTGTGTGTGTGTGTGTGAGTGAGAGAGAGAGAGAGAGAGAGAGAGAGAGAGAGAGAGAGAGAGAGTGCACACCTGCTGCCCAACGTAGTGGAAGCGGACTGAAGTGTGATGATGAGGTGGAGCAGTGGGGCACCGCGTGGCCCGTGACATCAGTCCTCCCTGCCTGCACCTTGGTTTGGCAGCCCTCCATCCTCGTTCAGGTGCAACTCTTGGGGAGAGAGTGGTGGTGGTCATTGAAAGAGGCGGAGGGAGGGAGGGAGGGAGGGTGGGGGCACTTTCTTCTGATAACAGATGCTTCGTGTTAGGTTTATGCAAGCGAGTGATTCGATCACGTCATGGCATCTTTAAAGTTATTTTCTTATTACCCCCACCGGCGATCAGTCCCAATTAGTGTGCTCCGGAGATGAATGAAATCGGACTTCTTTGAAGACCCCACCGTCTCACATTCTCCGTCTTAGGGTTGATGAACTGAGTTCTGAGACATGCAGTATAACTTGTGAAGGTCCGAGAGGTTATGATGAAATTGCTGTCGCAATGAACTTAGGCCGCGTAATTGTCATGATTTGTCCTTCGTATTTCATTCATCAGGTAGGTTGGTCTTTATATGTAACTTATCTCGTGTTCTGATGTGTTCCTGTATCTGTTTGCTTGTCTTCGTCTGTCCGTCTGTCTTTCTGGATGTCAGCCTGGTTCATAGTGTGCCAGCATCATTTATTCGCAAAGCAGGTAGCAGCTAATCTGGATGGTGGAACTCTTGACAGAAGAATTTCTTTTTAGCTTGAAGAACTTCGCAAGAGTCTGCAACCTGGCATGAACTGCAGGAGACAGATCGTTCAGGTGATTTGTTACGGTGTGTCTCAAGCATCATGGTTAGGTATTTCACAATGCGTCCAACCCGAACAGCGTGCCAGTGACACGACCTGAAATGAAATCCTCTCCTCGGTGTGTGGCAGCAAAATGATTTGGTATATTGAAGGGTTATTGGGATTCAGCAAACGAGAAAGAAGTAGTCTTGATTTTTCTTTTTTTTTTTTTCGCACTTCCCACATACATAGGAGTTCGATCACATCCCGACGTTTGGCCAGAAATGATCACTGGATGCTTCTGGTCGTGATCGTTTTTGCGGGGTTCCGTGTCCTGTCTTGCTGTAGAGATGATGTCCCCTCTTTCTGGAAACTCTGTGCTCACAGTTTCCTCTTTCCTGTTACTCTCCGAGTTTGCCGCTTTTTTTTTTTTTTTTTTTTTTTTTTTTTTTTCTTCTTTCCTGACTGCATTCGCAATTTGTTGTCTTTGTCATTGTTGTTTTTCTATTTTTTTGTGCATTCATCTTTCTTTGTTCTAGACAGAAAGTCCTCACGTTGTTTTTTTCTGCTTGCTTTAATTTTTTTTTTTTTTTTTTTTTTTGGGATTGTACTAGTTTTTCTTTTTTTTTTCTGGGGGCTAGGCCATGGAGGTGTAAACTGTATAGCCCAGAGCGAACAGATAGACACTAGCTGTCCATTCTGCAGTTCGGACATGCCCACTCTGGTTTGTGAAGTATATTCCTTGTGATGTTATTTCGATAATTGATTTTTTTTGATGCCTTTGAAGTCTTGGGATGAAGGACTGTCGAGGGTAAAAACCCTGTCAGGGGCATGAGGCAGGGGCAGACAAAGAGCATAGAGAGGCACAATCTCCAGACCACTCCAGGAAGTACGGAACAAATAACAGTTATTCAATTTTAAATATACAAATTTACCAAATATATATTATAAACACCCCCATCACTCACACATACATTCCATTTAGGAGATGGAGCACCTATCAAAGAAGAGGGAGGAAAGACAGGAAAAAAGAATAACTACAAAGGAAAACAAAAAATGACCAAAGAAGAGTGTGTAGTAGATCCTATCAGGAGCTAACTATCGCTAAGGGACAAAATAACCCGATAGAGGGGAGCTCTAAAAAAAAAAAAAAAAAAAAAAAAAAACAAAAACCACCCCCCGATCTCACTGCCACCCAACCTATCACCATCTAAAGCTACCCCCGACAAATAGAAGAGGAAGGAACAAACTAATACAACAAACAGGGCATAACAATATATACATTAGATCACACAAATCCACAGCCCATACACCACACACACTTGTCACATAACTGATTTGTTGAAGACTGTCCCAAGAGTGTTCCGCGGATTAGATATCCGGAGCAAGACGGGCTGCTCTCCTCACTGGCGTCTGGAAGACTCCTTCCTGCGCCGGACTCCTCCAGCACCCCTCAGGCTTGGCTCCGTATATCCTCCTCTCTGGGACCATCCTCCAGGTCGCCTAACGTCAGCAACTGTGGCCCATCTCCACACAAGAAGAAGAAACGAAAAGCGCTCTGCGGCGGATGTCAGTCCCTCGCCGCATAATCATGATGATTGTGGATTATGTGTGTGAATGTAGCGCACGTGTGGATCGTGTACGTACAGTTCAAACAATTTAAAGAATTCAAAGAAGAATGAACTTTTACAAACTTTGTTTTCTTTTGGTTCACCTGTTGCTGACGCATTGCTGTTTTCCTCTTTTCCTTATTTTCCTTTACTACAATTCTCAATTTTGTCTCATTCATATTACAAATTACAATACAGTAAACTCTTAGAAGTTCACATTACATTTTAAATTAATGCCAGATGAAATTCCATAAAACTCATTCATTCTTCCGTATTATCTTACATAAAAAAACTAATAATAAAAAAAAAAAAAAAAACGACAGACGACAGAGACAAACAAACAAGACGATGAGCGGGACCTATGGCGGGAGCGCCACATCGGAAATCTCCGCTAGTCGACTGAATGTTAGTCGGCGGCAGCTCGTTCCGTTCCGGACCCGACTTGATTAAAAAAAAAAAAAAAAAAAAAAAATAAATAATCATTTGTTTCAATCCTTGAAGTATCGCTTCTGGAGTATCCCGACTCCAACATTTATCCAAATATGACCGACTCCAATACAGAACTAGATACATATGTCAAGCCTACAAGTAGCTCCCCAAACAGAGCCATTGCTTAACATCCAACTTAAAATAAATGACCTCAGTGTCACTTAAATATACTGACCGAATAAATGCCAATCCCATCTTGGCGTACAGACTCTCAAACCCAACGAGAATACAACACACCATATTTTATACATATATATATATATATTTACCAGAACGGCGGGTGAAGACAGAAGAGAACTACTGGAAAGCTTCACTCAACGAAGAGCCCAAAGCCCCACCAGTACATGCGCCACCTCCAACGAAGGAAGTAAAAGTCTGGAACGACTCTGAAGAATGTTGTGTGGTAACCCAAAGATTGAGATCCTTCCCAAGCTCAGCGGACTGCCTTCCGCCCAGCGAAGGGTTCCGGCTCGGTTCCGCTGCTCTCCACGACGAAGTGGAAAAATAAATATGGCTACCAACAGAGGACGTGGCCTCTTACCAGAAAAGCAAAAGCAAAAAAGAATGAGAGAGAGCCGAACACTGGCATAGCGCAGAAGGTTCCCCCCTCCACCCCACATAAACACATACTCACATTCAACACCACGCTAAGCATTAACAACACACTTTACGCACAGAACACGTGCAAGACACTTCCCTGCACCGTTATTAAAATGACAGCACACACACACACACACACACACACACACACACATCCAGGTCTCCCTCTTCCCTCTCACACTACACCTATGTGAGGGTTTACTGAGGGGATGCATGATCCACACGGGCGGTGCACAAACTGAATGTTGACAGAGGAGCTACCCCTACACTCCACATACTAGGTATAAGCCGCTGTCAACTTCTGTGACGAACAGCCCATTAAAACTACTGGCTGGTGTCCAGCACAACCCAGTCTTTTGTTGTTGTTGTTGTTGTTGTTTTCTTTAATAGATTTTTTTTAACGATAATCATGTTGTGTTTGTTTGATTTAGGCCAGCAGACAGATACTTTCATTCACAAATGAAGCGTTGACATTGTTTTTCGTCTCTCTGTGATGACGCTGTTGTTTTTCCATTCTGTGCGACGACGCTTGTTGACAACCGTAAAAGGCCTGTGATCGGGTGAACTATGGTAACATTTTAACACTGAAATTGAAATGGTACCCTGCCGTACAATCTCACCGAGGGTTTTTTCATTCAACGTCCACCGTGCGCCAAATTTGACAAGAGAAGTGATGGCTCGTTCTTCGTTTTCGCTGTGCTGAGTGTTGTTTCTCTTGCCAGAAGAAGACCTAGAGGTCGAAACGCGTCGTGATTTGTCTTGCGATTTGTTTGTCCATGTGTGGTGGGTTTATGGCATAACTTTTCAAGAGCTGAAACTGAAATCAGTTTTTCAACCCTGGCATCACTCCCAACCCAAAATCTCCCGTTGACTGGCCCTCGCTCACTCCTTCAGCATCCCCACCTTAACACAGTTATGATACAGCTGAAGATTTTTTGCTTCCAGCTAGTTCATATGCGTCTGATCCTCAGTAATGACTATTCGCATGCCGGGGATACTTTTTACGGGGCGTGCCATTTCTCATCCTGCCCCCTTCAACCCATTAGTAAGACTGGGGAATTCGTGGCACGCCGCTCACCGCGTGCCGCCCTTGTTCTGCACAACCCTGCTGCCGAGAAAATGCAGTGCCAGTGGTACCCTGCCGTACAAGCTAACCTGAAATTCATGTGGCGCCAGACATACCTACGTGTAACACGTGTAATGCTTGGGATGCCAGCAGAAACCGTGTATTATTCATTTCAAGAGCGCCCCCCCCGCCCCCCCAAAAAAAAAAGGGGGGGGGGGGGGGGGGGGGGGGGGGGGGATGTCTGTTGGGGCACAAAGTGTCGCAACTCCACAAAGTGTCGCAAATAAACAAAAACGACACTTTGTGCTGAGAAGACTTGCACAAAATGTCGCACTTTGGAACATGCGACAGTTTGTGCCGGGAAAGCCCCTTATTGTGCTAGGGACATAATGTGCACGACCCACAAATTTTTGTCTCCCATGAGATACATGTGGTTGCAATTAAAGTATTCTCTAAGTACAAGTGACATACATCCCCCCCCCTCCCCCTTCCCACACACACACACTCTCTTCCACTGTCCTTATGCTACGAATGTGTTCAACTTTAAAGATCCAGAGTCCCAAGTGAGCCATGCCAAAAACATAGGTCACTGGGAACTTTAGCGCTTTAAGAGTGGACATCAGTGTACCAGATACTTCTCGCACACAGGTACTGCAGTTGTGTTTCATTTCAGTACCTGTTGTTTCATTAACCCATACTCACACTCGTATACAATACATGTAATATACAGGCGTCAGAAAAAAGTTAAGGACCAGTCAGAAAATCAGTATACTTTTCTTCTTGGGGGACATGGTCAAACAGTGATGAATTTCTTTGGACCAGCAGCTTATGTAGCCAGGTGGATTAGCACAGGTCATAGCCAGACAATTATTCTTGCACGGGCATATATGCATTTTGCAACAGATTAACAGATTTATTTCCTATCAGTCACAGATTTCGAATGAACGAGTGAATGAATGAATGAATCAATGAATGAACCGCTGTTTCTGTCCTGTCTCTGCCTCTCGATCTGTCTGTTCTGTTCTGTCTGTCTGTCTGTCTGTCTTACCTTCACTGTATCTCTCTTCACCTACCATCGCTCACTTGCTCACTCAGTAGTACGTGTACAGAATAGCGCCATTGCGGCACTTTGTGCTTGCGACACTGTCTGCTGGCAAGGCTGACCAAACTGTCTCAAGTAAACTTTTATGCTGTGCGACACTTTCTGCCGGGGAGGGGAGTAAAAAAAAAAAAAGAACATAAAGTGTCGCATTGCGACACTTCGTGCAGTTGCGACACTTTGTGCCGCAACAGTCTTCCCTGTTGGTGTACGCATAGCGAAGTAGAGAGAGAGAGAGAGAGAGAGAGAGAGAGAGAGAGAGAGAGAGAGAGAGAGAGAGAGCGAGAGAGAGAGAGAGAGAGAGAGAGAGAGAGAGAGAGAGAGAGAGAGAGAGAGAGAGAGAGAGAGAGAGAGAGAGAGAGATGGGTTGCGCCGGTGCCGGAAATCACGCGATGAACGTGTTCTTTGATGCTGAGGGAGGGTACAGTTAGTTGCAGGGAATCTGGCGGCATTCATCTGATGCCAGCCACCATACCAGCGCTAGGTAGCCAGCAGCCAGACCCGGGGTGTGAAGTCCTGTGGGAGATACTCCTGGGTGCCAGAGATCGTGGTGGTGGTAGCGGCCAACCGCGTGCGTGCTGTGTTCGCAGAGAAGTTCACCTGATGCCAGGCGTTGATATGCAAGGGGGCAGAGCTTGTGCCAGAGCTATTGACGTGGCCGTCAGGGAAAGTGGGGGAAGAGGTGGGGTGGGGAGATCAGTGGGAGGAGGGTGGGGGAGGGGGCGCGCAGTTACTCTCCCCTCCCCCCCCCCCCCCCCCCCCCAACCCCCTCCCCCAGCTCATCCATTCCACCATCAGGTGTCAGTCCGTGACAGTATGAAGGCTGTAGCACTCTCTGAACTGTATTCTAAGCGTCCAATCTGCTTGCTAGTAGTGACACAAAATTATGACCCAATTGGCTGCTATTATCTGAGCGGTAGTTGTCCGTAAAAAAAAAAAAGA
>JADBJO010001501.1:252500-257500 GCA_016801955.1 Conus betulinus
GGCATTTATAGTATTGTTAGTTCTCATATTTTTTGTCAATGATATTGACTTCAGTTTGTATATAGCGACTTAATTAATTGGTTATTCTGTACATATTTTGAGTGTGGTATGTGTCCCCCAGGACTGGGTGGAAAAAAGTATTTATATACTTAATCCTGTTATCCTGTTTGTAAAAATAAAATTTCGTTTCGTTTCGTTTTCGTTTCGTTTCGGGTCGTTTTCGTTTCTCGCTCTCGTCTCTCATCACGTTTTTGTCTCCACCTGCTTTTCACTCATCATCATCATCTCTCTCCTCTTCTTCTCGCTCTCTCTCTCTCTCTACTCTCTCCTCTCTCTCTCGCTCTCTCTCTCTGTTCTGTACTTAGGTCAGCCCTTTATAGAGAGACCTTTTACTCTTTGAGATACGAACTGCTTAAAAGGTGGATTCTAACACACCACAAACTCATGCAGTACACTCCCACTCATGCACAAGTACCCAGGCGTTTTCCACACACACACACACACCACACACAACACACACACACACACACACACACACACACACACACACACCACACGCACGCACGCAAGCACGCACACACACACGTACGCACTGCACACATGCACGCACGCGAAACGCACGCACGCACGCACACACGCACAACACACACACACACCACACACACACCACACACACACCACACACACACACACGTCCCCCCCTGCGCCCTAAAGAAGAACGCCCACACCCCCCCCCCCCCCCCCTAAAAGAAAGAGGCCCCAGCCCCCCCCCCCCACCCCCCCCCCCCCCCCACAGTGTGGACTACCACAAGGGAACACACAACCACAAGCAAACACAGACTCAGAGAGAGGAGAGAGAGAGGGAGAGAGAGAATATTTTGTGGTCTTGAAGTTTTTGAACTGAAGATAGGTGAGATGACTCATGGGTCACTTTAATGCGTGGTATGTGGAGGGGGGGGGGGCCAGCTAGGTGATGCGTACTGCTCTATAGCAGCTAAACTGGCTTGGTGGAAAACCTGTCGTAGCCATTTCCTCCACGAAGACAGCTGTTTGGGTCGGAAAACACACTTCTTCTTTTTTTTTTTTTTCTTTAAGGAGACTGACAGTTGCCCTTTGTTCAACAGGGTCGTTATCACTGACGTGGTTTGCTTCATCATTGTTCGATTCCTTCTTTTCAGCTTGATATGGCGGTCAGATGTGATCATCGTTAGTGTGTAATCATGACTCATAAGAAGAGCTAGTTAGGATTATTGAAAACAAGGTATTTATGTTATTGTTATTGTTGTTGTTGTTGTTGTTGTTGTCGTACCTTGGCTAAAAGACTCCAGGGATCACCCGAACAGCCGAAGCACTTGAACACTTTGGTACAAATGCATCAGCTGGGGATGAGACACATTACGTGTGTGTGACCGTTTTTGATTGCCCCGCCACGTGGTCAGCCACGCTCCGACTTCGGGGGATTTGGGAGAATGATAATGTTATGCTAGGAGCTTGTCACAACTGAAGATGACTCCTGAAAAAACGGTACCTATGACCCAAGTTCATACATGAGTATTTACGGCTCAGGGTTTAGTGAGAGCATAAGGTTGCTTTCTTTCCTTTGTGGTTATTAGACGTCTGAGCATATTGAGACCAGTTAAAACCAGTGTCAAAAAACGAGGTGACTGAGGGCGGAAAATGAAGCAATTTCTTTTTTTTTTATTATTAGTTTTTTTTTTTTTTTTTTTTTTTTAGAAAGAAAGGGTGTTAGTGCCGCCGACGATACAGACAAACAGGTTTGTCCTGTAACCTGTTTGTATCGTCTGGCGGAACTGATACCTTTCTTTTTGAAATTGGATTGAAATAAAACCGGTTGAAATGACTATCAAAACACAGGTCTGTGTAAATATCTTCCAAATCATCAACAGACAGACAGAAACATCCCACAGATCATTTAAAGACAGACTAAGATATCCCCCAAATCATCGATAGACAGATGCAAACATCTCACAGATCATTCCCCAGATCATCAACTGACGGATGTAAACATCTCCCAAATTGTTTATAGACAGACATAAACTTCTCGCAGATCATCAAAAGACCGATGTAAACATCCCCAAATCATCGACAGATGTACGAACACATTCCCACAAATTATCAGTAGACGCATATTAACATCTCCCGAATCATCAGTACGTAAACATCCCCCCAAATCATCAATAGACGTTCGCAAACATCCCCCGATTCATCAATAGACGCACGTAAACATCCTCCAAATCATCAATAGACGTTCGCAAACATCCCCCGATTCATCAATAGACGCACGTAAACATCCTCCAAATCATCAAACAGACCATCATAACCATTCCCACAAATCACAGCTGCAGGATGGTCACAGCCGACCCAAGCCATCAAAAGACAACTCATAACTATCCCCCAGTCACCAGTGAATAGCAGCTGTGAACATCCCCAAACGCTCCAGAACACACACAAATGTTACTGTGGTGTTTTAAACACTGTAGGAACAAAGTGGTTATAGTTCAAACGTCTCGGTGGTGGTGTGATAAAAAAAGTGAAGATTTCACGTTGTCATCTTCGGACGTTTAAGGACCAGAAGACTATATAAAGTGGGCAGCACGGAAACGGCCTTGGAAGGATTGACCACACCCACGCAGGTCAGCCGTTCGGTCGGTCACACGACGTGCCCATGTCCCCAATATTGACCATGCAGCCCACACTACTGGACGGAGATAGTGCCAGTGACCTTTGTGCTGGACCCGGCATAGCGGAGGTGGTTGATGGTTGTGTTCGTGTGCTGTGCTGGTAATGGCGAGCGAGCGAGCGAGCGAGCGAGAGAGAGAGAGAGAGAGAGAGAGAGAGAGAGAGAGAGTGTGTGTGTGTTCGTTCTTTAATTTAATGTCTCTTCACTTTAAGTGATATTAGACCAAAAAAAAAAAAAAAAAAAAAAAAAAAAAAAAAAAAAAAAAAAAAAAAAGCCAAGTGTGTGTGTGTGTGTGTGTGTGTGTGTGTGTGTGTGTGTGTGTAACTGATACATGATCCGCGTCGTTAGTAACTGATACATGATCCGCGTCGTTATCATTTATTTATCATGTATATTTCCTCCTCACACACCCCCCCCCCCCCCCCCCCCCCCCCCCCCCCCACCCCCCCCCAGTTCTCGCTACTCCTTCCCCTCCCCACTTTCCCTCTTCACCCATGCCCTGTCGCACCGTGCTGTAAAAAAAAAAAAAAAAAAAAAAAAAAAAAAAAAAGAAAGTGTCAGTTTATGTATTTGTGGAGTCCACGTTAATGGTCGTTGATCTCTGACAGGAAGGAGGGCAGGAAATCACTGGCATTCCGTCCGACTGTAAAATAATTATTTGGCTGGTGTTCAAAGAGAAATAGCAAGGTTTTCGCGCACATGACAGTTAATTAGGGAAATCTACTATGTAGTGACGTGTTTAGGTAAACAGTTTATTATTTACGTTGGTTACTTCATTTTCTATGTATATGATGATTATTCAGTTACTGAGCAGAAACATTTAGAGAATTTTTTTTTGTTCTCTTTTTTTTTGTTGTTGTTGTAAAACAACGCATAGGAAAAAAAAAAAAACAAAAAAAAAAAAAAAAAACCAACATTGATTGTATACGA
The DNA here is from genome assembly GCA_016801955.1 of Conus betulinus. Taxonomy (NCBI): domain Eukaryota; kingdom Metazoa; phylum Mollusca; class Gastropoda; order Neogastropoda; family Conidae; genus Conus; species Conus betulinus. The sequence continues at coordinate 256,132 of JADBJO010001501.1, forward strand.
AAATAAAGTGTAAAATGGATGAATTATCTGTAGATAGGTTGTTTGTATGCGTAATGTATTATTTACATATATAATGAGTCATTTCTTATGTACATAAACACAATTCATATGTGTAAATGATTAATTATTTACGTACGTAATGGATACTAATATGTAAATAATGCATTATATACACATGTGGTGGTTATTTACAGAACCAGGTCATTATTTCTGTCTCGCTGTCTCCATCTGCCTGCCTCTCTCTCTCTCGGTTTCTCTCCCGCCTATCCCCCCCCCCCCCCCCCTCTCCCCTCTCCCCCGCTTTGTGCATGCATATGCACCTGTATGCACACGCGCACGTGTGTGTGTGTGTGTGTGTGTGTGTGTGTGTGTGTGTGTGTGTGTGTGTGTGTGTCTCTCTCTCTCTCTCTCTCTCTCTCTCTCTCTCTCTCTCTCTCTCTCTCTCTCTCTCTCTCTCTCATAGTCTGTTTACATCTGCACCCTCCTCAACCCCTCTTCGCTGTCTCTGTGTCTGTCTGTCTGTCTGTCAGTCTGTCAGTCTTTCTCTCTCTCTCTCTCTCTCTCTCTCTCTCTCTCTCTCTCTTAGTGTGTCACACCAACGCGCGGATGCGCGCGCTTATTACTCACTCACACAGCCATACACACACACACACACACACACACACACACACAACACACACACACACACACACACACACACACACACACACACACACACACACACACACACACATACACACACACACACATATCACCTTCTGTGAAGAAAACCAATGGCAGTTCCCAAGCTTGTCTGTGTGATTATTGAAAAATTCTGACAAAATATTGACAGTTCTGTCCATGTCTTGTCAAGGCTTCCTACACATGTGAGCCGAATACATTACGTCAGTGAGGAGGTGGAGTGTGTTGATGGCGAAGCTGGTAAATGAGTAGGTTGCTTGTGTGTGTGTGTGTGTGTGTGTGTGTGTGTGTGTGTGTGTGTGTGTGTGTGTGTGTGTGCGTGCGTGCCTGTGAAATCAGCGATGAAAACGTATTTTTCTTGAGCCTGAAAAACCCAGCTAGACATGAGTGTTCATATACGTCGACAGCTACACGCAGACTCAGGCGCACACATACAGATATACACTTTAACTTGGCGTATGCGCGTTCACACACTCACACGCATGCACGCACGCACACGCACATCTCTCTCTCTCCCTGTCTCCCTCCCTCCCCCTCTCTGTCTCTCTCTGTGTCTCTCTGTGTCTCTCTCTGTCTCTCTCTCTCTCTCTCTCTCTCTCTCTCTCTCTCTCTCTCTCTCTCAGGCTTTCTATCTTCTCTGTTCTCTCTCTTTATCTTTCTCTCTCTTTCTCCAGACTTCCAAAAACAT
>JADBJO010001501.1:260000-270000 GCA_016801955.1 Conus betulinus
ATGCTGAAGACAGTGAAGGTAGGAGTGTGGTGTACAGTGATTGATGACTCCATGCTGAAGACAGTGAAGGTAGGAGTGTGCTGTACAATGGAGTGATTGATGACTCCATGCTGAAGACAGTGAAGGTAGGAGTGTGGTGTACAGTGATTGATGACTCTATGCTGAAGACAGTGAAGGTAGGAGTGTGGTGTACAGTGATTGATGGCTCCATGCTGAAGACAGTGAAGGTAGGAGTGTGGTGTACAGTGGAGTGATTGATGACTCCATGCTGAAGACAGTGAAGGTAGGAGTGTGCTGTACAGTGATCGATGACTCCATGCTGAAGACAGTGAAGGTAGTAGAGTGTGGTGTACAGTGGAGTGATTGATGACTCCATGCTGAAGACAGTGAAGGTAGGAGTGTGGTGTACAGTGATCGATGACTCCATGCTGAAGACAGTGAAGGTAGGAGTGTGGTGTACAGTGGAGTGATTGATGACTCCATGCTGAAGACAGTGAAGGTAGGTAGTGTGGTGTACAGTGATTGATGACTCCATGCTGAAGACAGTGAAGGTAGGAGTGTGGTGTACAGTGGAGTGATCGATGACTCCATGCTGAAGACAGTGAAGGTGGGAGTGTGCTGTACAGTGATCGATGACTCCATGCTGAAGACAGTGAAGGTAGGAGTGTGGTGTACAGTGAGAGTGATCGATGACTCCATGCTGAAGACAGTGAAGGTAGGAGTGTGCTGTACAGTGATCGATGACTCCATGCTGAAGACAGTGAAGGTAGGAGTGTGGTGTACAGTGATCGATGACTCCATGCTGAAGACAGTGAAGGTAGGAGTGTGGTGTACAGTGAGAGTGATTGATGACTCCATGCTGAAGACAGTGAAGGTAGGAGTGTGGTGTACAGTGATTGATGACTCCATGCTGAAGACAGTGAAGGTAGGAGTGTGGTGTACAGTGCGAGTGATTGATGACTCCATGCTGAAGACAGTGAAGGTAGGAGTGTGGTGTACAGTGAGAGTGATTGATGACTCCATGCTGAAGACAGTGAAGGTAGGAGTGTGGTGTACAGTGAGAGTGATTGATGACTCCATGCTGAAGACAGTGAAGGTAGGAGTGTGGTGTACAGTGATTGATGACTCCATGCTGAAGACAGTGAAGGTTGGAGTGTGGTGTACAGTGATTGATGACTCCATGCTGAAGACAGTGGAGGTTGGAGTGTGGTGTACAGTGATTGATGACTCCATGCTGAAGACAGTGGAGGTTGGAGTGTGCTACACAGTGGAGTGATTGACGACTCCATGCTGAAGACAGTGAAGGTAGGAGTGTGGTGTACAGTGATTGATGACTCCATGCTGAAGACAGTGAAGGTTGGAGTGTGCTACACAGTGGAGTGATTGATGACTCCATGCTGAAGACAGTGAAGGTAGGAGTGTGGAATACCGTGATTGATGACTCCATGCTGAAGACAGACCGGGAAGAAAAAAAAAGGCAGAACGTCCCACAGCTCGGAGGGGAGGTGATGAACGATGTCTGTTCGCAGTGCAGCTCAACCCCCATCTCCTCCCAACCTGAACTGCTTTTGCTCCATCAGCTTCAGCCAACGTGGGCCCTGCGGCTGTGTGTTTAGCTGCCGACTGATCAGCTGCTTTAGACTGACTCGTTCGCTGCAGATATTGGTTTACGTGAATATCGTGTGTTGTTTGTGTGTTGTGTGGTGTGTGCGTGTGCGCAGTGCGTGCGTGCGAGCGAGAGCGAGCGAGATCAGAGCAGAGAGAGAGAGAGAGAGAGAGAGAGAGAGAGGAGAGAGAGGGAGAGATGGCGAGTGAGCGTGCTCGCGCGAGCTTCTCCTCCCCCTCTTTTGGCGAGAGGAGAGAGAGATGAGAGAGAGAGGAGAGGCTAGGATGCAGTTGTGACGGGCAGCATACATTGATTTAACAGCCCACATTTTTTGCCGACAGCCTGCCTAATTATACAATGTCTGCCGGAGGCTGCAGTAGTTTAATTGCTGTGCGTAGGATTTCTGTCACGTTCATTATTGCCCATAAGCAGAAGCTGCGTTCTATGTAGTATTTATGTCATGCTCATTATTCTCCGTAGGGGCAGTGATGTCACGTTTATTATTCCCTACGATCAGAAGCTGCATGGTGCAGAATTTCTGTCATATTCATGATCCTCTGTTCCTAGAACACAGTAGAAGCTGTTAGGGTATGTAGGTTTTGTCAGGTTCATTATACTCTGCTGCCAGAAAAACTGCATGTTATCTTTGTGTTTTCTGTCATGTTTATTATTCTCCACAGCAGAGGATGCATGTTTCTCTCTCTCTCTCCTCTCTCTCTCTCTCTCTCTCTCTCTCTCTCTCTCTCTCTCTCTCTCTCTCTCTCTCTCTCTCTCTCTCTATCTCTCTCTCTCTCTCTCTCTCTAAAACGTTCGTCTGTCCCCCCTCTCCTCTCTTCTCCTCTGTCTTTGTCTCTGTCTCTGTCTCTCTCTCTCTCTCTCTCTTCTCTCTCTCTCTCTCTCTCTCTCTCTCTCTCTGTAAAACGTTCGTCTGCCCCCTCCCCTCTCCTCTCGCTCTCTAACTGTCTCTCCCTCTCTCCCTCTCTGTCTGTTTGTTGTCTGTCTGTCTGTCTGTCTGTCTCTCTCTCTCTCTCTCCTCTCTCTCTCTCTCTCTCTCTCTCTCAGAGTAAAATGTTTCGTCTGTCACCCTCTCCCCCCCCCGCTCTCTCTCTCTCTCTCTCTCTCTCTCTCTCTATCTCTCTCTCTCTCTCTCTCTCTCTCTCTCTCTCATTAAAACGTTCGTCTGTCTCCCTCTTCCTGTCCCTCTCTCTCTTCAAACTACATGCGGAAAGAGTGTAGGCCTATGACTTCCCTTTCTGTTTCAGTGGTATGTGTATTTAGCCTGATGTTGTGTGTACGAGGGACGAGAATGATGGGAGGGCGGGGTTGGAATTCCTACTCTCTCTCTCTCTCTCTCTCTCTCTCTCTCTCTCACACACACACACACACACACGTATACACACACACACGCGCGCGCGCGCGCACGCACGCACGCACGCACACACACAGACACACACACGACACACACACACACACACACACACACACACACACACACACACACACACTCACACATATATATATATATATATATATATATATATATATATATATATATATATATATATATATATATATATATATGCACACAGAGAGAGAGAGAGAGGAGAGAGAGAGAGAGAGAGAGAGAGAGAGAGTGTGTGTGTGTGTGTGTGTGTGTGTGTGTGTGTGTGTGTGTGTACCATCACATGTGCGAGCGCGCACACAGTTTACATGTTGGAAAGGAATTAGAGAGAGACCTCCTCCTTGGCCAATTGAAAAAGACGCACTTCCTCCAGCATCATTCAGCACACATTCGTTCAATCACCAGCCCAGCTCCCTTTGTCCTAGAAATTCCAGCAGCTGACATTATATATATAACGCTCTTGTCAACTCTCCTCAGCCTGCTGTCATTGACTTTTTCCTGCATTGATCAGCGAGTCACGGCCCAGACGTGTACCCTTTTCTCCCCCCACCCCCTCTCCTCGCTCCCCCAGCCTCCTGTCCCTACTGCACTCAAAAGAGGTCAGGGCTCGTGTTGCACAACGCAATCACAGCAGACGCTTCCCAGCAGAAGACACAAAAGGGGGAAAGGCATTGATTCAGCATGCAGAGACAACAGCAGGTAGCTTTGTGTTGTGTATGTAGAGAGAGCCCCGAGAAACAGGACAGGAGCTACGCCACATCACCCACACAGCCTCTTGGTAGCGGGATCGTCGTGTGGGAACATGACAGGGAGACACAGCGTGCTGCCGGGGAGCTGGTATTTTTTTTTTTAACCAACAGTGCAAAGGGCAAGAAACATGAAGATAACACACAGCCTTTGGTTGTAATGATGGAAGTAAAGACGTAAAGACGGGACCCAGTGCAAATGTGCTCTCTGTCTGTCTCTGTCTCTGTCTCTCTCTGTGTCTCTCTCAGTCTCAGTCTCTCAGTCTCTCTCTCTCTCTCTCTCTCTCTCTCTCTTCTCTCTCTCTCTCTCTCACACACACACACACACACACGCGCACACACATACACACACACACACACATCGCACACATGAATGCGTGCGTGTGTGTGCACACGCGTGCGTGCGCGCGCGCGCGCACACACACACACACGTGTGCGCACACGCATGCATGCACGCACACACACATACACACACACACTTACCCACAAAACACCTAGTCTGGCAGTGACTTGTCAACATATCCGATTTCTAAACTATTGATAATAACATATGGACTTCGGCAAGAATTCCTTTTTAAAAAAGTGTTGAATTTGAGTTCGTTTAGACAACCCTTTCCCGAGCTCCCTGGCTCCCCCCTCCCCCTTCCCCCCTCCTTCCCTCTGCATCTTCTTTTGCCATTTCCACCATTCCCCCACTCCCTTTCACCCGCTCATCCGTGCTCTCCCAGCACCCCCTCCTCCCCTCCCCCTCCCTCCCCTCATCCGTGCTCTCTCCGTTCACCCCCTTTCTCCCCCCCCCCCTCCCCTTGCCTGCGCCCCACCCCCTCCCTTTTACCCTTTGTGTTGTGTCTTCTGACTACCTGCGGAGGCATGGTGTGACAGGCCGGCTGGCAGGCAGCACACGGGACAAGCTGTACCCAACAGTTTGGGACGCCAGGCGGAAAGTGCTGACCTTTGCCGACCTTTTTCTGCAGGCCCGCATCATCATCCGATGGAGTCAGATGGAAAGGCCAGGGACGGTGACATACACCTTGATCTTTGCGTCGTTGTGGAGGGTGTGATGATGATGGTCAGCCAGGGAGAGTGGCAAACACCTTGATCTGTTTGTGTTGTTGTGGAGGATGATGATAATGATGGTCAGCCAGGGAGAATGGCAAACACCGTGATCTGTTGTGTTGTTGTTGTGGAGAATGATGATGATGATGGTCTGTCAGGGGTCTGTGGCAAACACCTTGATCTGTTTGTGTTGTTGTGGAGGATGATGATAATGATGGTCAGCCAGGGTCTGTGGCAAACACCTTGATCTGTTTGTGTTGTTGATTATGGGGATAATTATCAGATAGGGAGAGTGCCGACTTTCTTTGTGTTGCTGTTGATTATAATGATTCATCGGGGCAGTGACAAATCCCTTGATGTTTGTGTTGTTGATTATGAGGATAATTATGAGACGGTAAGACTGTCGAATGTCTTTGCGTTGCTGTTGATGATAATGGTCAGTCGGGGGCAGTGACACTTACCTTGATTTCTACGTCGTTAATGACATTGGTCAGTCAGGACAGTGTCGATTATCTGGACAGTTGTGTCGATGATGATGGTGATGGTCAGTCAGGGACAGTGATGATTATCTGGACAGTGTGTGTTAATGATGATGGTGATAGACAGTTGTGTTGATGATGATGGTGATAGTCAGGGACAGTGATGATTATCTGGACAGTTGTGTTAATGTCGATGGTGATGGTCAGTCAGGGACAGTGATGATTATCTGGACAGTTATGTTAATGATGATGGTGATGGTCAGTCAGGGACAGTGATGATTATCTGGACAGTTGTGTTAATGTCGATGGTGATGGTCAGTCAGGGACAGTGATGATTTTCTTGACAATTACGTTAAGTATGACGCTGATAGTCAGACAGGACAGTGATGATTACGTGGACTGTTTTTATGATGATGGTGGTGTGGTCAGTCAGGGATAGTAGCGATTATCTTGATAATTACGTTAAGTATGACGGTGATGGTCAGTCAGGGGCAATGGCAAACACCTTGATGGTCGGGTTAACAATCATGATAAAGGTCATCCAAGACACTGACAGATACCTCGGTTTTTGTGTTATTGGTGACAAGGATGAGCCAGGGACAGTGACGGTTATCTTGACCATTGCGTTAATGATGACAGTGATGGCCAGTCAGGGACAGTGACAAACACCTTAACAGTTTGTTCTTCATGATGATGATGATGATGATATATCGAGTTAATGATGGTGGTGATGATGATGATGATGATGATAGTCATCCGTAGACAGTGACAAACACCTTGGCAGTTGTTCTTCATGATGATAATGATGATGATGATGATATATCGAGTTAATGATGGTGATGATGATGATAGTCATCCGTCGTAGACAGTGACAAACACCTTGGCAGTTGTTATTCATGATGATAATGATGATGATGATGATATATCGAGTTAATGATGGTGATGATGATGATAGTCATCCGTAGATGGTGACAACGCCTTGGCCGTGGTAACAACAATGATGATGATGGTCAGTCAGGGGCAGTGGTGTTGCTGATGATGGTCAGCCAGGGGCAGTGGTGTTGCTGATGATGGTCAGCCAGGGGCAGTGGTGTTGCTGATGATGGTCAGTCAGGGGGCAGTGATGTTGTTGCTGATGATGGTCAGTCAGGGGGCAGTGATGTTGCTGATGATGGTCAGTCAGGGGGCAGTGGTGTTGCTGATGATGGTCAGTCAGGGGGCAGTGATGTTGCTGATGATGGTCAGTCAGGGGGCAGTGGTGTTGCTGATAATGGTCAGCCAGGGGCAGTGGTGTTGCTGATGATGGTCAGCCAGGGGCAGTGGTGTTGCTGATGATGGTCAGTCAGGGGCAGTGGTGTTGCTGATGATGGTCAGTCAGGGGCAGTGGTGTTGCTGATGATGGTCAGTCAGGGGCAGTGGTGTTGCTGATGATGGTCAGTCGGTGGCAGTGGTTGTGGCAGTGGTGCTGATGATGATGGTCATCCTGTACTCTGGTCAGGGATTGTCAGCTGATGTTTCAACCTTGGGTCTTCATGTCGATTAGGTCTGTTTTAACTAACTCAGTCAAGATCCGATGTGACCTCTGCAACACAAACAAAATCTGTATGAAACAATCAGATTTTAGGGAGGAGTACAGTAATTACACAAGAAGAAGAAGAAGAACAACACACAACAACAACAACAGGAATTGAGGGTGCTTGGGGTTACGGGCAGGAATGGCCTTCACAGCAGAAACGGAATAGGAGGGAATGAGATTATCATTTTTTTTTTTAAAAGAGACCATTTGAAGTGCCACGACTAATGCTATTACCTCAGCAGTATAGATAGAGTTGTTTTGAACATTTCTGAGAAGGACGTGTTATATTACCAGAAGCAGAAGCAAGCAGTTCCTTCTTCAGACTTTGAACCTTCAGTATGTATTCTTCGAAAGGATGAAGAGAGAGAAACACAGTTCAGATAACAAAAAGAAGAAAAAAAAAAAATCATACAAGATCAGAGAACTGGTAGAGCCTTAGCTGTAAGAGGCCAGATCAAAACGGGAGTGTGAAAAGTCCAAGTGTGTTGTTATGAAATTCAGAAAAAATCACACACACACACACACACACACACACACACACACACACACACACACACACACACACACACACACACACACTCTCTCTCTCTCTCTCTCTCTCTCTCTCTCTCTCTCACACACACACACACACACACACATGCACACACACACACACACACACACACACACACACACACACACACACACACACACACACACAACTCCATGGATAATGTTTGCATTGTTCAGGTGGATCAAATACAGACCAAACTCTTAAGCGTGAAATTGAGCTTGGAACGAGGTAAGACAGGAGACGTTACTCTGATATCTTTATAACGGGGCTGAATGATATGTTTAATATGATAATAATTATGTTGTTTTCCTGTTTACGAATGCTTCTGATTCAAGAGTTGGCTTCTGTCTGTTAGCGTCTAAGTATGAGAGTCTTTGCATCCAAATGAAATAGTCGTGCAGCAGTTCCGGGGAAAAAAACATAGGTCATTCTCTGAAGTTGGTCCTCAGACATAAGAAATCGATTTAGCTATTGAACATGATTGTCAGACACTCTTTTTCCTTACGTTTTTGTCACCTTCTGCGTCCCTCCAGTAGCATTACTCCTATGCCAGTCTGTGCACGCTTGTACGCTTGCTGTCTCTCTCTCTCATTCTCTCTCCTCTCTCTCTCTCTCTCTCTCTCTCTCTCTCTCTCTCTCTCTCTCTCTCTCTCTCTCTCCTCTCTCTCTTGCACGCACACACATGCGCGCTCTCTCTCTCTCCGCCCCAAACGAAATCATCGCCAAACCTCTCATGAAACGAAAACATGGCAAACAAACGAAACGTTTGGGCATCTTGGTGAACGTTCTGACCAAATTGAACGGACCTACGCGGCCTGAATGAACGCTTCAGGTGGGCAGTGTTTGGTTGTGCTAGTTTCCGGCGAAAGTCACAAATACCAATAACAACATGAAACAAGTTCATCCTGTGATTGCCGCTCGGATGGAAAGGGCAGAAAAAACGACGTCGGCTGTCCAGATGAGGAACCAAGAGAGAGAGAGAGAGAGAGAGAGAGAGAGAGAGAGAGCGACAAGAGCGGAGTGGAGCAGACCCATCTGTAAATAGCCAGCCACACGTGGCTACTGTGGTGGCTGCCAACTACTCAGGCATGTCCCCACGGCATGTCGGTCAGCGAGTGTGAAATGGGGGCATGAGAGAGAGAGAGAGAGAGAGAGAGAGAGAGGGGGGGGGGGTAAAGGGTGTTAAAGGGGTGTTAAAGGTTGGAAGGGGTAGGTGTCTGGTGAGTAGTCAGTTCCTTCCCCCCCCCCCCCCCCCGGGCATATCCACTGAGGTGGTCAGCATTGCTGGCAGAGCTGGGATGCCTGGAGGATCCACACATGTAATGCACACGCCACGGGCACCCAGTAAAAAAAAACAACTTCACCATCAGGCACAAGTGAATTTAAACTCTCCTTTGCACTGTAAGCCTTGTATCTGAAAGTTGACTTCCCCGGCTCCTCAACGCCCCTTCCTCTCAACCTTCTGCGTCACTTTTCCCATTTCTTGTCTTCCTTTCTTTCTTTGTTTTTGTTTACTGTTGTTTTTTAATGTGCTTCAACATAGGCCTAAATGCCAGTTGTTTCCGAGAAGAAGAATCAGAATCAATTAGGGAACCGTAGCCGGCGAAGATAACATTATAGGTAGGCTGGTGAGGATGACGCAGCTTTAAAGTGTTTTGCACATCAGATGGTGGACCCTTGACACGAACAGTTCGTACTGTGGGTCGCTGTTGACGTCATTCTGATGCTCCTTTGAGACGGTCGACATGCTGGTTGAGGTGGATGTGTGATGTGTTGTGTGTGTCATCATTGTTCAACGGTTGAATCTGAAAGCAGTTTGAAAACTCCAAGGGCTCTCGGGAGAGCGCAGACCTCCAAGGTGGGACACATCTTGAATCCGCACTTTCTGTGAGCTCATGAGTGAAAACGAAACTTGTTTTCGCCAAGGGAAGTGTTTGTTCATGTTGTTCGTATTGACTGGAGGAGAGGGAGTGTGTGTGTGTGTGTGTGTGTGTGTGTGTGTGTATGTGTGTGTGTGTGTGTGTGTGTGTGTGTGTGTGTGTGTGTGTGTGTGTGTGTTATAGAGAGAGAACAAGAACACCGCGAAATACCGACGTTTATATCACAAGAAAGTTTCAGTATCCCCAAACAAGATATTACCTCTAGGTAGTTATCAATGTATAACAGTAACTACGCAGGAAGCATGCTCAGCAGGTTGGCAATAATCGTGCCAGCACTGTGAACAGACTCTGGAGCCGTTTGAGGATTGGAAGTAGCTGTTAATACGAACGGAAGGAATGACGTTTTTACTCTGGCAGAACGACCCTAGATCTGATTGTTGATCTGGATCTGTACAATGGATCCCGCCAACATTGAATGAATTCGTCTCAGGCCCACATTCCGTCTCTTGACGAAGTTATGGCTCAGATAAGTCGATTAGTTTTTTGCGTGATCCTGTGAACAGACAGCACAAACCTCAGAGGCGGTGAACACATGACCGCACTGGCGGAAGTAATAAGGGCATTACTGTGTGGTCGGAGTAAGCTTTCAAAAAGGTTTGGTATTATGGTTTTTCGGTGCTTTTTTTTTTTTTTTTTTTTTAA
>JADBJO010001501.1:282500-305000 GCA_016801955.1 Conus betulinus
TGGCTCTCTTGTAGGCACACACACTGAAGCACACATACACTTCACCCACACACGTGTGCGTGCACACACACACACACACACACACACACACACGTATGTGCACGCACACACACACACACACACACACACACACACACACACACTCACACACACACACACACACACACACACACACACACACACACATACATACATACACACAGAGCTTAATGTTCCTAATTCTTTTATTTTTTTTTGTTAACGACAGATAAAGATGACTGAGTTCACAAACACTCACATACAAGCACACACACAAACACACCCATGCACCCCCCCCCCCACCCCCACCCACTCCCCACCCCACACACTCTCTCTCTTTTTCACACACACACACACACACACACACACACACACACACACACACATACACATATTGCACTGAAGTGAATGAAGATAAGTGACTGCTCGTTCATTTTTGTTGTCCTAAGTGTTTTGTATCTTGGCCTGAAGAAGACCTAAGAGGTGAAACGCCTCATGTTTCATCTTGTGATTCATTTGTCCAAACTTTTCTTGGCAGTTCGTTATTTATTACATTTAAAACTTATTCTTTCTGCCTTTTTTTTCAATGACAGATAAAGATGGCTGTATTCACAAACACACACACATACACACACACACACACACACACACACACACACACACACACACACACACACACACACACACACACACACATCTGTGCCATGCATGCACACAAGGCATGTTCACACAAAACCCACAGATTACATACATGCATATGGATGCATGCACTGCACACACACAGACACACACACACACAGACACACACACACACAGACACACACAGACACACACACACACACACACACACACACACACACACACACACACACACACACATCTCTCTCTCTCTCTCTCTCTCTCTCTCTCTCTCTCTCTCTCTCTCTCACACACACACACACATGTGCACAGACACTCTGCTTACACTGGCACATACATGCATGTGGGCTCTGCTTACCCATACATAACACAACCCAGTGTACTCCCATGCAAACACATACAGTAATGATTACAATAGTGGTGCAGACAATATTTTGAGAGGTATCCAGGGTCTGACCAGCACATTGGCCTAATGGGTAGGTTAGACATGTGCAAGGTCATATCCTTGATACCCTTGTCTTAAATCCTGGCATCTTTGTCTGTCAGCAGTAAATCATGCACAGTTAGGTCTTGAAATGTAGCAGATGTGGTATATCGTATGTGGACTGGTCCGCATACACTGATACAGTGATGCCTTGTTGAAACCGAAAAAGAAACTCTGTGTGTGTGTGTGTGTGTGTGTGTGTGTGTGTGTGTGTGTGTGTGTGTGTGTGTGTGTGTGTGTGTGTGTGTGTGTGTGTGAGTATGTGCATGCATGTGTGTGTGTGTGTGTGTGTGTGTGTTTTTTTGTGTTTTTTTTGCATGCATGCAAGCTTTTATTTCCATACACATGAACTCCTGCACATGTGTGAGGGAGTATGCATATGGATTTGCGTTGCGTTTCACTGTATTGTTTTTAAAGGAGGTCAGAAAGGGAAGATGTTCAAGACAGCAGATACATGTTTTCAGACCTTGAAAAGATTTAGCTGTTCGTTGGCCTTAGACCACAGTGCACAGAGAGAAACCAGGAACTGGAGTTGAACTGGGTAAAAGTTGGATGGAGAGGGGGTGAGGGGTGGTGTGTATATACAGAATGCAGACAATAAATGCTGGGGAAATGTTGTGGATTACATCCTTTGGTGCGGGGAAAGTGGGACCATTCGTCTGTAGACACTGGCCTAACAGGTGGTGGGGATTATGTGGACAATGTTGCTGAAAGTGGGGACCATTCTTGTGTAGCCACGTCTGAACAGATAGTGGGGATTTTGGTTTATATTCTCTGTTGCAGAAAGTGGGACCTTTCTTCTATAGCCGTATCCTAACTGAAGGCTGGGGTTAAATCTTGTGATTATCCTGTGCTACTGGGAGTGGGATCATTCTCCTAGGTCCTAAATCATTTTTCTATGCCCATGTCCTAACCGATGGTGGGGATTATGATATCCTGTGTCCCAGGAATGGGGACATTCTTCTGTAGCCATGTCCTAACTGATGGTGGGGATTATTGTATCCTGTGTCCCAGGGAATGGGACCATTCTTCTGTAGCCATGTCCTAACGGATGGTGGGGATTATGATGTATCCTGTGTCCCAGGGCATGGGACCATTCTTCTGTAGCCATGTCCTAACTGATGGTGGGGATTATGATATCCTGTGTTCCAGGGAATGGGGACCATTCTTCTGTAGCCATGTCCTAACTGATGGTGGGGATTATTGTATCCTGTGTTCCAGGGAATGGGACCATTCTTCTGTAGCCATGTCCTAACTGATGGTGGGGATTATGATATCCTGTGTCCCAGGGAATGGGACCATTCTTCTGTAGCCATGTCCAAACCGATGGTGGGGATTATGATATCCTGTGTCCCAGGGAATGGGACCATTCTTCTGTAGCCATGTCCAAACCGATGGTGGGGATTATTGTATCCTGTGTCCCAGGGAATGGGACCATTCTTCTGTAGCCATGTCCTAACTGATGGTGGAGATTATTGTATCCTGTGTCACAGGGAATGGGACCATTCTTCTGTAGTCACATTCTAAATGATGATGGGAATTGACATTGTTTGTTGCAGGGAGTGGGACCGGCAGTGGGAAAATTCTCCAGCGCTTCCGAGAGAATGACTGGGAGGACTGTCCCTTCACCATGGGGCTGGAACTGGTAGGTGTTGGTGTGTGTGTGTGTGTGTGTGTGTGTGTGTGTGTGTGTGTGTGTGTGCATGTTCGTTCTTCGTTCTTCTCTTTAACGTCTTTTCACAATGCTGTGATATTAGACGAAAAAAAAAAAAAAAAATCAACAACAATCAACAAAACTCCCGTCTTCCTATCTCTGAACCTCCCTACCATTTCCCTTCAAAAATGAAATCTTAACAACAATAACATACTCAAAAAATTTCTAAATATTAAATCAATGAGCCAACTGGGCTCCGTTTTAAGCCTTTAACAACATCTAGCATAAGCAAATCGTTCAATGAAATATTCTTGAAAGATGAATCTGAAACCGTTGAATCACAAATCGAAGTGGGTAAAATGATTTCAAATGCTGACAGTGCAGAATAACATGGACAGGTGTTATTTCCTCACCGCAGACGCACTTAACATGACTGTTGAATTTGCATATGAGAGCGTTCAGTCTGAATCTGTAGACCAGGGATGACAGTGTTCGGTTTTCACACATGAGCTCACCATTGCAGGAATGTATATGTTTGACTTTGAAAATATTCCTTTTTTCAGTGAAATTTACAAAGGAACCTCCTAATAGTTCCTTCACATGATTCCAACAAGTTTTCGTTAGTAAGGAATAACTTTCAGATAAAGATAAAGGAATTTTAACATGCACAGAATTTTTAATGTTCATTGCACCCTTTTTAGCTGTTCTGTCTGCCCATTCATTTACCAAAAATATTACAATGTGATGGAACCCAAGAGAATGAGATACTAGTTCCGCACAGTGCCAAATAATGGATTGTATGACTAATTTCTGCAATAATATCACCTCTTACTTTTAGATTATAAGACTGTAGCGCGTCTAAAACAGATTTAGAATCAACTAAAAATAATACCTGAACTAGACTCTGTGTGTGTGTGTGTGTGTGCGTGTGTGTGTGTGTGTGTGCGTGCATGCACGCGCGTGTGTGTGTGTGTGTGTGTGTGTGTGTGTGTGTGTGTGTGTGTGTGTACATATGCACAGTTACAAGTATGTTTGTAAATGGAGACCTGTGCATGCCAAATGTGTCAGACTATGCACAAGAAAGTTCTATATCAGGGAAAAAAAATCTTGGTCTGAATCTGTAATTGAATTGATGCTTGAGTCAACATAATTCACGTTTGGATTTAAAACATCAGCCCTTAAGAGCCAGACAGACAAAGCTGGAGCAGTTGTGTTTGAAAAAAAAAAAAAACATGGTCAGTATTTTGGCAGTTCACAGGTGTACAGATGGGAACATTTGTCAAGGGTTTAACCTGTTTGATCTTATTTGTTCATAGGTGGATGCTAATCAGGGGAAGATAACACCCTCCATTTGGCATATGGCTAATGCTTATCAGGAGTACATGCTTCTTACATGATTTTGAATGTCTAAAAACCGTGTTCAGATTTATACCTTTATTCATATTGATTAGTAAGCAGAATGGTCGTCAGGTTTACCGAAGTCATCTGCTGTGGAGTTTGTCATATGTAGACAGTGCTTTTCAGCTTAAAAGTTTTTTTTTTTTTTTTTTTTTTTAGAATTGAATGTGAACAAATTAGTTATGAGGTGAGTGGGATTCAGTAAATAGAACCTTACTCGGGATTAAGATATTTCGTTTGTATATCAGTGGTTTAAATATTGTGTTTCTTTGCGATTGTTTTCACCTGACCATGAGCAGAGAGCCTTCCTGTCCCCTCAAAAGGCCCCATCGATGAGGCAGTAACACTGTTGTGTGCATTGGCAGTTCTGCCAGCCCACGGGCTATGCCCTGTCCACCCAGCAGCAGCAGCCCTCGTTCTACGTGGCCGTACTCACCGACATCGACGCCGACCGACATACTACTGTGCCACCTTTACTTTCTACGAGACAGTTGCCATGACGCCCTCCAAGCCAGATGACGTGGACGCCGATGATCACGACAGCACCATCATTCATCACTCCCTCATGTACGCCCCAAAAGTCTGGTCCTGGTCTCCCGACTGGACTACTTTGAGACTTTCAGGGTGAGGACTTGCTGATGTGTGTGTGTGTGTGTGTGTGTGTGTTGTGTGTGTGTGTGTGTGCGGTGGGGGTGGGGCATGTGTACGTGTACGTGCATGTGTGTGTACTTGAGAGAGGAAAAAAGAGAGATAGGGAGATGGTGTGCATGTATGTGTATGCATGCAAATGATGCATAATTATTTGATGTCAGCCAGACCTAAAAAAACAGTTTTCAAGTATTCCTGATGTCATGGAGAGATTGACTTCCACCAAACTGATTCCAGCGTAAAATGCAGTTGAAGAAACGAAATCTGTATTCAAACTGTTGAAAGAGAGGGAAACTTTTCTGCCTTGGTCACGGTAATTCAGCTTGTATCTGTCCAAAACTTCTTGACAGCGTGTTGAATCAGCATGCTGAAGCAGAAGGGCCAATGGCCAACTGCATTTTATGCTTCAATGATGTGATTACACCAGGGGCACCAGGGAGGCAACTTTTGAAGCCCAAACTTCAGATCTGGACAGAAAACTCTTGCCTGAAGAAGACCTAAGAGGTCAAAACGAGTCGTGTTTTGTTTTGTGATTCATTTGTCCATGTTGCCTGGCAGAGTTGTTCCACATGCTTACTAACGTTTTGTTTAGAAAACTCAGAATTCTAGCGTACATTGTGTGTTCAAGGAAAAGGCACACAGATTGGGTAGAAAAGAGAGTTGGTAGACTTACGTCTGGTTGTGAATATTGTGAAGATTCTTTTTTTTTTTTCCCGCTGATCCTTCCCACATGATTGATGAGGAATGATTGATTGCTCGGTACAGGTGCAGAGGATGATTTGTTGGCAAGGGTGGAATTGATTAGCTGTTCAAAAAAATGGGGCAGACTGATTGATTGTTGTTTGAAAGCAAGGTTGGGCAAGTCAGCAGGAAAGGGCAGGATTGATTTATTGTTGAAAAGTTAGGGCAGAAGTGATTGACTGTTTGCAAGATAGAGCTCCATTGATTGATTGATTGGACAGGATTATTGATTGATAACAAGATGTTTGAGATATGATTGATTGATCGATGGCAAGGTGCAGGAGGATTGACTGCTTGTTGGCAAGGGTGGAATGTGATTAGCTGTTCAATAGAAAAGGAATGCTCAGATTGATTGATTGTTGGCAAGATAGAGCAAGACTGTTGATTGGTATGTTAGCAAGACAGGGCAGGATTATCTGATTGTTGTCAAGACAGGGCAGAGGAGTGATTGTCACTGTTGGCTGGATATAGGGCAGGATGGATTGGTGGCAAGATTAGACAGGATTGTTTGACTCTAGGCAAGATTGTTTGCAAGATAGGACATGACTGTGGGCAGATAGTGGTGGATGGGCTATTAGCAAGACAACAAAAGAGTGATTTTTGGCAGTAGAATGGAGCAGTGACTGCTGGCAATAGAATAGAGGAGTGACTGTCGGCAATAGAATGGAGCAGTGACTGTCGGCAATAGAATAGAGGAGTGACTGTCGGCAATAGAATAGAGGAGTGACTGTCGGCAATAGAACAGAGGAGTGACTGTTGGCAATAGAATGGAGGTGTGACTGTCAGCAATAGAATAGAGGAATAGGACGGAGGTGTGACTGTCGGCAATAGAACGGAGGAGTGATTGTCGGCAATAGAATAGAGGAATAGGACGGAGGAGTGACAGTCGGCAATAGAATAGAGGAGTGACTGTCGGCAATAGAATAGAGGAACAGGAGGATGGAGGAGTGACTGTCGGCAATAGAACGGAGGAGTGACTGTGGGCAATAGGATGGAGGAGTGACTGTTCGCAATAGAATGGAGGAGTGACTGTCGGCAATAGAATGGAGGAGTGACTGTTGGCAGTAGAATGGAGCAGTGACTGTTGGCAATAGAATGGAGCAGTGACTGTTGGCAATAGAATAGAGGAGTGACTGTCGGCAATAGAATGGAGCAGTGACTGTTGCAGGACAATGAAAAGTGTGTCTTTCTCTCTGACAGAACTGCCTGGGGGTCATCTACACAGTGTACATGGAGAACATGCAGGTGCAGATAGAGACCCTGGTGGGAAACATTCTGGGATGTGTGCAAGTCCCCCCTCCTGGTAAGTCGGGCAGTCCACCCCCACACCTCCCACCCCACTTCCTTCCCTTCCCTCGGTTCCCCCTTTTCACCCTTTTTGTCAGGGGCCGGAATAGCTCAGTGGTAGAGCGCCGGACTGGTAATCTTTGGGTTGCGGGTTCAAATCTCCGCCAAGCCGTTTCGGTACAGGGGGATTTTTCCTTTGGAGTTAACATTGGTTCTGACTCCATTTCCCAAACAGTCCTTCGAATGAGACTATAAAACTATAAACATCTTGCACACACGTAAAATCCCATCACCAACTTTCGGAAGAGAAGGCCAGTTTGGGGTGGTCATACACACACAAAACTCCACTCCCTTTGTTGGGTAGAAGATGGGATTAATCCTTGCCTGTCTCTACAGGGAGTGTCCGCAGGAGTATCAGCCTGTGTATGAAAAAAAAAAAAAAAAAAAAAAAACCCCTTAAGGTGTATAGACAGCACAGGAGGAACCCATTGTCATGATTTTTTTGTATGTGCATGAGTAGATTCTAGGTTACTTAAGATGAACCCTGACACAGTTAACCTCATCAATTGTACAAAATACAGCTGTGGTAAAGAAAACAATTATATGAGACAGAATTTGATTCGATTTGGATATTTTTAGGTAAAGCTTAGTAGATATGTTTATTTATGAATGGGCTGGGACAGGGGAAAAAATATGCTTGTTAGCAATCATTCAAAGCTATTTTGAGATAGAAATCTACTTTAAAACAATGTTGACGTAAATCGTTTCAAAGTTGCACTGCCACATGATAGAGTTGAAATGTTCTGCCATTGAATGCAGTAATCACAGACATAGTCTGGACTATCAAAATCAGCTCTGTCCTTTTTGTGTAAATACAGTTGAAGATGACTATCAGCAAATATGTGGTTACCTACTGTACTCTGATAATGTGGTAAAGGCTGCCTCTACTTCCATAATCCAGTCAAAAAAAAAAAAAAAAAAAGGCATTGTATAGATTCCATAATGCATATTTCTTGCAGTTCAAGAAGATGAAATTTCATTGACATTTCCCTAAAACTCTGAAAGAAAGTTTTAAAATCTACATTTGTAGTTTTTACTGTTCCATGTGTTTTTTTTTCGTTGATAGTCAGTTCCAGCACAAAGCTCCCTTCAGCTTATGTGTTTCGTACCTTTTCTCAAAACACGATGTGCATTTGTCCCTCACCCCTTCCCCTTCTTCCCTGTCTCCTCCTGCTTCCCTCATTGCCTCTTTGATGAAGGCCAGTGGTCAGACTGTTGTTTCTCTCTTTGTCCCTCTCACCTTCTGCCTCTGAATCTCTTGCTGTCTGTCCCTCTTGTGTGTGGATGTGGGTGGTGTAAGTATGTGTTGGATGATGTGTGTGTGGCTGTGTGCGTGTGTGTGTGTGTGTGTGCGTGTGTGTGTGTGTGTGTGTGCGTACATGTGTGTGTGTGTGTGTGTGTGTGTGTGTGTGTGTGTGTGTGTGTGTTAGGTGATGTGTGTGGCTCTGTGTGTGTGCGCGTTCGCGCATGTGTGTGTGTGTGTGTGTGTGTGTGTGTGTGTGTGTGTGTGTGTGTGCGTGCGTATGTGTGTATTGGGGTATGCAAGTATGTGTTGGCATGTTGGGTTATGTGTGTGTGGCTCTGTATGTGTGCGTGTTTGCGTGTGTGTGTGTGTGTGTGTGTGTGTGTGTGCGCGCGCGCGTCGTGTGTGTGTGTGTATGCAGTGATTAAATCCTCTGGACGTGCCCCTTATACTCTTTTCACTAATTTTCCTGATTCCTTCCATTCCTGTTGTCTCCCATGGATTGTGTGTGTTTCGCTTACCGCTCTGCAGTTCAGGTGCTGTGTTGTGTTGGTGCAGGGGGCCCTCAGGTTCGATTCTCTATAGAGCGGGGGACCGCCAGGCCCTGCAACCGCCTCTCAGCAGTTCACTGCCTGTCAGTCAGGACTCTGTTGCCCTCTTCTTCCATCAGATGGGTTGGTACCCCTGTGTGTGTGTGTGTGTGTGTGTGTGTGTGTGTGTGTGTGTGTGTGTGTGTGTGTGTGTGTGTGCATGTGTGCGTGCGTGCGTGCGTGCACACATATGTGTGCCTGCATGTGTATGTATGTGTGTGTGTGTGTGTGTGTGTGTGTGTGTGTGTGTAAGTCAAATTGAAATGTTTGTTTTTTTGAGATGGTACACTGAATATGCAACAGTTGTTTTTTTTTTTTTCATTCAAAGTAGCATTTAGAAATGTGTGTGTGTGTGTGTGTGTGTGTGTGTGTGTGTGTGTGTGTGTGTGTGTGTGTGTGTGTGTAAGTGATGAAAATGGGTCAGTTTTGAATTATATAAAAAGAATTTGATCGTTGAAATCAGACAAGCATTGTGTGGGCACAGAGACTGTCCTGAAGAAGCCATCGTTGTTTTTTTTGAAAATGACTGAGTATGCAGTTTTTTTTCACATGTGGTTAAATCCCTTTATTTAATGAAAACTGAACACAGAGATTAATAAAATGGTAAGTTACATCAAGTTGGGTTTAAGCTCTTTTACAACAAGCATTTGTCTATCCAGACATGTATAGGCTTTACATAAATGCATGCATGTATTCACTGACACATGAAGCATCCGTTTATTTACACTTGTGCTTTACATACACATATGCATATGCGACACCACTGGCTCTTGGTATTCACACTAAGCTACAGTGCACACATGCATGCATTAGTAGTACAACTGTGTTGATAACATAATTTTCTTCTTGCAGTTAAAGTTTCTTGGATGGTGCTGTTGATTTGGTATTGTCTTTTTGAGGGTTACTTACAACTGTTTCTATGCACATTGTTAACCTGGGTCCATTTAAGGATTCCAAGTGCCACTGATAACAGAAAAAAACCCAACATGTTTAGGGTTTAAAACATTGCGCAGTGCTCCTTTGAACACAGTGGTGCTACAACATCACCTGAAAACTCACTTGTTGAGCCGGAAATAAGTCATGACCTGGATTGGTATTTTTCCCCCTTACCTTCAGCAGACTTTTCAATTTTCTTAGACTGACCTTTGGGCCTTTTCATCTGCATATATATATATATATATATATATAGTATATATTTTTCAGAAAAAGTATCAACCATGTGGGAGCAGCTAAAATAATGATTAAAAGCAAATCTTAAAATACTTGTTTTCAAGGTTCTTCCTCTCTTCAGGTCCCGTGCCAATTGGCAGATTGGCACGGGACCTGAAGAGAGGAAAAACCTTGAAACAAGTTTGTTGTCCCAGGTTTTAACAATCATTCTTTATATATATCATTATTTAGTATATGATTTATATATATATATATAATTTATATATATATATATAATCTGTTAAAATAGTATGGAAAAATAAAGTTTTACCATACTATTTTAAAGATGTTGCTATATATTTAAAAAATTTTATTAGGCGTTTTAGTAATATATCTCTCTCTCTCTCTCTCTCTCTCTCTCTCTCTCTCTCTCTATATATATATATATATATATTATTCATTTATTTTTGTGTGCACAAACCAGCTATATTTTCAGAGACATTTGCACAAAATAAATCATCATCGTCAACATCATCATCAGGTTGAAAAGAAGTCCTGCGCTGTCTGATACAGACACAGTTTCTCCGCAGTACATTTGATCCATTTCATCTGAGAGCCAGCTTCAGCTGTAGAGTGAAACAGAAAAGAAAAATACTTTTGGTGTTTGCAGAACAGAAATGTCTCAACATGCCAGAGTGTGCGTGCAGACTTGCGCCTTTTCCAACTGCTGGTTTACACTATGTTATCTTGCGTAGAGATGGTGCTTGTACCAGTGTTTAAGATCCATATGTGTGTAACTTGCATTCACACTGTTTTCTGGAAAATTAGGGATAACGATCCTCCCAGCAAGGGGCATGGATTAGGTCATTGTGCCAGAAGTTTTGCTTCATGATCAAGCACTCTCACTCTGAGACGAGGGTTACTTTGCTACAAGGTGGAAGCTTTCAGATGGAACGTGTTCTCATGGTACTGGAAGCAGTTATTTGGTGCAAAGGAGCTGAGGCCAGACTGTTTACATTATGATCATAAATGACTCGCTGATTGAAATTCTGCGGCTCGTGGCAAAAACAGTTCAAGACTTGCAACGTTGGTGGAATTGAAGAAATTTTGTTGCACACAGTAACAGCATACCCCTACAGCCAGTCATCAGTGTGTACTGAGACATCTGAGAGATAATGTAACACATATTCTAACCCTTTTCATGATTTTTCTTTATACAATTTTTAAGTTCAGAAGTGTATATATATATATATATATATATATATATATATATATATATATATATATATATATCCCAATTTCCTAGCTCTCTAAAACACTTGTACAGAAACCATGTGGCACTGAAAATGATGATGTTCTCTAAGCCAAAGTCCCACATGCTTCACTACACCAAAAGTCCCACATGCTTCACTACACCAAAGTCCCACATGCTTCACTACAGCAAAGTCCCACATGTTTCACTACACTAAAGTTCCTATGCTTCACTACAGCAACCCCCCATATGCTTCACTACACCAAAGTCCCACATGCTTCACCAAGCCAAAGTTTCCTCATCATGCTTCACTACAGCAAACCCCCACATGCTTCACTACACCAAAGTCCCACATGTTTCACTACACCAAAGTCCCACATGCTTCACTACACCAAAGTCCCACATGCTTCACTACACCAAAGTCCCACATGCTTCACTACACCAAAGTTCCTCATGCTTCACTACACCAAAGTCCCACATGCTTCACTACACCAAAGTCCCACGTGCTTCACTACACCAAGCCAAAGTCACTACCAAACATGCTTCACTACACCAAAGTCCCACATGCTTCACTACACCAAAGTCCCACATGCTTCACTACACCAAAGTCCCACATGCTTCATACACCAAAGTCCCACAAACCAAGCCAAAGTCCCACATGCTTCACTACACCAAAGTCCCACATGCTTCACTACACCAAAGTCCCACATGCTTCACAAAGCCAAAGTCCCACATGCTTCACAGAGTCCCACCTGCTTCACAAACCAAAGTCCCACATGCTTCACAAAGCCAAAGTCCCACATCCTTCACTAAGTCAAAGTCCCACATGCTTCACCAAGCCAAAGTCTCACCTACTTCACTTGCACCATTGTGCTGAGCTTTGGTTATATCAAGACATTTGGGCATAACAGACTTTTCTTTTAATCACAGATGGACCCACTTACCCACAGATGGAAAATATTTGATTGAAATATGTTGGTTCATGTGGCACATGTGGATTCGACACTGATCCCTTGTAGTGCTGACTGACAAATGAACTGTGTGTCTGATCACTTTCCTTTATGTACATTCTACATGTCATGGACTTGGCTTATCATAAACCATTAACAGTCTGTTTCATTGGTGAGTGTGGAGTTTGGAATGAAGGGGATGGTGTAGTGTGCACATTAGAAGTTCCAGAGAGAGATTTTTGTGCATTGCTCTCTCTCTCTCTCTCTCTCTCCTCTCTCTCTCTCTCTCTCTCTCTCTCTCTATATATATCTCTGTCTGTCTGTCTGTCTGTCTGTCTGTCTCTCTCTCTCTCTCTCTGTCTCTCTCTCTATGTATGTAAACAACACACACACACACACACACACACACACACACACACACACACACACACACACACACACACACACACACACACACACACATATATATATATATATATAAATATGGTAAGATTATCACTGACCATCATCACGTTTTATGCCCAACGCACTAATACGGTTATTTTTTGTGTACTTGCACACCTTGTATTGAAGCCAACAGTGTGTGTGTGTGTGTGTGTGTGTGTGTGTGTGTGTGTGTGCATGCGTGCGTGGGTGCCTGCGTGCATGCCTGTGTGCGTGCCTGTGTGTGTATGTGCGCATGTGTTTGTATGTGCGTGCGTGCGCTTATGCATGCGTATGTGCATGTTTGCGTTTGTATGGGCAGGCATCAACAATGCCATCATGATCTTCTGCGCTGCGCTCACAGACCACAAGATCCTCTTCTATTCCAACAGCTACTCCCGCCTCACTGCCGCCTGCAGAGCCATCGTGGCCCTCTACTACCCCCTCAAGTACAGGTATGGATCTCCTGTCTCCTGTTGTGAAAGGTGCTGTCCTTTAGGGTCCTTCTTAGTACTCCTTGTTTGAGCAAAAACACTTTCCGACTCCGGGTTACTCATGTTTCTGTGTGTTCTGACTCAGGAGTCTAATAAAAATTTACCTCCTTGTTGTCTCTTGCTAAGGTATGGATCTTGTGTGTCCTGTTGTGAAGGATGCTCATCTTTAGGTATTTTACTCCTTGTTGTCTTGCTAAGGTACAGATCTTATGTCTCCTGTTGTGAAAGATGCGCATCTTTAGGTATTTTACGCCTTGTTGTCTTGCTAAGGTGTGGATCTTGTGTCTCCAGTGGTGAAAGATGCTCATCTTTAGGTATTTTACTCATTGTTGTCTTGCTGAGGTATGGAATCTTACGTCTTCTGTGGTGAAAGATGCTCATCTTTAGGTATTTTACTCCTTGTCATCTTGCTAAGGTATAGATCTTACGTCTCCTGTGGTGAAAGATGCTCATCTTTAGGTTCCTTCCTTTTGCTTCTTCTGTCTTGCTAAAGCTATGGATCTTACATATCTTCTTGAGAAACATTCCCTCTATTTGATTTCTGTGTGTTCTTCCTCAGGTGTGGATCTGATATATCCTGTTGTGAACCATACTGTACCTTGAATTGTTCTGTCTTAGTGTGTGTGTCTGAGTGTGAAATCCGATACTGGATGGAGGTTTTCATCCATGCTGATGTTGGGTGTGTGTGTGTCCTACAGTTATGTGTCTATATTCCCATCTTGCCTGCCTCCCTCTTGGAAAGCTCACCACCCCCACCCCCTTCATCGCTGGAGTGCACGCCTCGCTCAAGGACCAAGTCATTGATTTGGTGAGTATCAGTCCAGAAGGGTCTGACAAGTTGGGCCCTAGCATTGTGACAACGCATGCATTAATGTGAGATAGGTCGGGTTTAGGATTGGCAATTTATGTGTTCGCGTGAGATAGGCCAGGTTTCGGGATAGGATTGGCAGTAGGCTTCATGGTTCGCGTGGATAGGCAGGGATGGGATTGGCAATGTATTCGAGTGAGAGATAGGTCAGGGGTAGGACTGGCAATGCATTATGTATTCGAGAGAGATAGGTCAAGGATGGGATTGACAATGCATAATATATTTGTGTGAGATATAGATAGGGGATGGGATTGACAATGCATAAACGTATTTGAGTGAGTGAGGGGTCAGAGATGACATTGACTTGTATGATGTATTAGTGTGAGATGGGTCAGGGATGGGATTGGTTATGTATAATGGATCAGAGATACGATTGCAGTACATTATATATTCAAGTGAAATGGGTCAGGGATGGGATTGGCTGTGTATAATGGGTCAGAGATACGATTGCAGTACATTATATTTCAAGTGAAATGGGTCAGGGATGGGATTGGCTGTGTATATTGGGTCAGAGATACGATTGCAGTACATATACATTCAAGTGAAATGGGTCAGGGATGGGATTGGCTGTGTATAATGGGTCAGAGATATGATTGCAGTACATATATATTCAAGTGAAATGGGTCAGGGATAGGGATCAGCTGGGTCAGGCAGATGACAGGCAGTGTATTAGTATAATGTATTGATGTGAGATGGGTAGTGGACAGCATTGGGGGGTGTGTGTGTGTGTGTGTGTGTGTGTGTGTGTGTGTGTGTGTGTGTGTCTCCCAAATTGAGCAGTACTGTTCAGAGCTATCCTGACTGACACCATACAAGGATCGATATCAGTTAATCGGTGACACTTTTACTTTGATATCCAAAAGCACCAAAGGTGATGTGGCAAAGTTGGGTGATAATTCCATGGGGGTGGGGGGGGGGGGGGGGGGGGGGGGGGGGGAAAGTAGACCTGTCTGACACAACACTGATGCCAGCAGGACAACAACCACACACTGAGATGGGCAGTGAAAAAAGCCATTTCTGTATTAGGGCCTGCATGATTCGAACTCAGAGGTGTGCTTTATTGCTTAGTCAGTGCTTATCAGCTGGGATCACCACTGCGTAGCCCCCCGTGACATGTTTGGGTGATGCAGTGCTTCTTCCCCATTACCCATCCCCTAACTCAATTTCAGGAGTTTAAACTCCTTGAAATACAAAATGCCAGGATGATCTTAAAAAAAAAATCCTTGTGATTGAAGAGAAGTGTGTGAAGCCTGTAAAAAATAGTGATATAGATAGAGCAGTGTCATCGCTGGTGCTGGTATTTCATGTGTTTATCTTTCATTGACAGTGTATACTTGGTTGGAAGTGTTCAGTGCTAGCCTATACAGTCAAGGTGATTGGATGTTGCCATTGCCATTGACAATACTGGTTCTCTTGGGGCAGTTCAGGGTCAGCATTACTGTGTTTCAGTTGGATGTGATTCTTGTTGATCTGGACGGTGGGGACATCCGGATCCCGGAGTGTGTGACGGTGCCCCCTCATATCAGAGCCCATTCTCTCCCGCACCAAGAAATGTCTCAACTTGGTTAGTGCCTTCTGGACCTGGGATCGGAGCGTCGGTGGCAGAAAAGGCCATAAATCATTTCCAGCTGTTTGGATAAGGCTCATGATGATGAAGATGATTGTGATCAGGAGGATGATCATGAATGATTTGGTTGGTAGAAACTAAGGGTTGGTTGATTGTGTGTTGATTCTTAGCCTGTTAATTGGTTGAGGAATGTGTGGGCTGGTAAGTCGATTGTTTGAGTGCTTAATTGGTTGGTAGATCAGATTTTTTTTTTTTTTTTAGGTCAGCTGGCTAACTCACTAGTTTGTTAGGTGATTGGTTAAGTTTGATTTGCAAGTTGGTTGCTGGCTGTAAGTTATTTGGATTAATTGCTTGCTTGATTGGTAACAGATTAGTTTATTGATTGACTGTGTATTTTGTGAACTGAGTGTCTGGTGTATGAGTTAATGGTGGGATTGTTAACTAATTGTGTAGTATACAGATTTTTTTCATTGTTGATTTTGTTAATGATTGACTGGCTTATGGACTGATGATTGTTGATTTTATTAACAGATTGGTTGATATATGGATTGACTGATTGATTTGTTGATTACTGGATTTTGCAAAATGATTGATTGTTTTATGGATTAATTAATTATGGAGTTTGTAAAGTGATTGTTTGGTATTTGGATTGATCAATGTGGCTTTGTAAACTGTTTTGTTTATTGATTGATTGATTGTGGATTTTTTTAACGTTATGGTTTATGGATTGATTGATTGTGGATTTTGTGTGAACTATTTGCGTTATGGATTGAGTGATTGTGGACTTTGTGAACTATTTGGTTCATGGATTGATTGGTTGTGGGTTTTCTTACAGATCTTGTTACGGACTTGCTGGCTGCTGATTACGCATTTTCCCCATCACCTCGCAAAGTGTCCCCACCTGTTCAGAGGGTTAGTGATCAGCCTACACATACTGAAACATCTT
Organism: Conus betulinus; assembly: GCA_016801955.1. NCBI lineage: Eukaryota > Metazoa > Mollusca > Gastropoda > Neogastropoda > Conidae > Conus > Conus betulinus. The sequence continues at coordinate 298,912 of JADBJO010001501.1, forward strand.
CCTGTGCACCTCCTATAAATCTGGTGTTCAGTATTGTTTGGGGTGGGTTATGGGGGAGCCAGTGCGGCGGTGGGAGATATTGACTGGCTTTGTTGATGGGTTGCACATATAGAATACTTATTAATATTATTTTTTTGGAGGGGGGGGGTGGTGGTTGACTTTTGGGAGAACAAATACAGTTATGTATGTAATTTAGAGATTATGATATGGCGTCCGGTTATGGAAAACATTTCTTGATGTGACTGAAGATGGAACAAATCAGAATTGTTGATGACTTTGAAGTGCATGAACAGCTGCCCACGTTATGTTTATAGTCATGTTTTTTTTTTCTTTTCTTTATCTCTGTTGTCATTGTGTGTGTGTGTGTGTGTGTGTCTGTGTGTGTGTGTGTGTGTGTGTGTGTGTGAAAAGCATGATGTTTGAGTACTAACATGCTGAAATGAATCTGTTAAAGATGGAAGCAGCAGTCTGGAAGATCAAGCCACATGAACTTTTGTGTGTGTGTGTGTGTGTGTGTGTGTGGTGTGTGTGGTGTGTGTGTGTGTGTGTGTGTGTGTGTGTGTGAAAAACAGAGGGTGGAAGGTGAGAGAGGGGGACTGTTGGGTGAGGATTGAAAAAGAAAAACTTTGGTGTGTTTCAGGACAAGGAGATCCGTGCAGTGTTCATCCGGATGTTTGCCGAGTTGTTCACAGGATACAGGTCCAGCCTGACCCCATTCATTCGCATTCATCCAGAGCCCTTCATAACCTTCCACAAGGTCAGCCTGCACCTCCCCCCCTACACCCCCCACCTCATCAAAATGCACCCCACTCAAACACAGCATCCATCCATTCCCCATCCCCTTTCTCTCTCATGTTTTATTTGCTCCTGTTCATTTTTCTTACCTCGTTCAGTGCAACCCTTCGGCCCTTCATTGGTCTGAGACTACCCCTTGATATTATCATTACGTTGTGCTGTTTCGATGTCAGCAGCATAAAGGATAGGTATGGGTAAAGGTGTATGCATGATCAGGACAGATTGCAAGACAAAAACCTTGGCCGAAAAGTCTTTGGGTGGGTATAAAAGATCAGTAAGTCCAAACCTGTCTTGTGTGGGTGATGCGTCTCTTCATTGTGGCTGTTTTGCTGTCCGCACTGCACCGTCTTCCATGTGCTGTTGAAGGGCATTATTCTCACGCTAATCACTTCCCAGGGAGATTGGTGTTCAGGTTCCCAGAGACTGTTCAACGGGGTTTCAGGACCATGTCTTGTTTCGTGATAACTTTCAGGATCGCTAAGACGGTCACAGTTCGATTTCAGATTGCCGAGATGACCAGACAGTTTAGTTTCAGGTTGGAGAAGTCGAGCCCACCCCCCCCCCCCACCCCCCCCCCTCAACCGCCACCCACCCCCACCCCCCACTGGCACCCTGTATATGGTGATACATGTTCCAGCCGACTACCAAGGTCACAGGGCACCCATGTCATGAATGTTTCAGCTTCACTCTGTGTTTCAGCCAGCAAGGATGTGTGTGATGTATGTTTGAGGCCGACTCTTTGGTTTAAGGGGCAGTGATGTGTGTGATGTATATATGATGTGTGTTCCAGGCTGACTTTCAGGATAAGAGATGATGCATTTGCGATAAATGTTTCTGGATCACGGGTAGATAATGTAATTTTCAAACTCACTTTATGAGTCAGAGAATGTGTTGTAAGCATCACAAGGTGTGTTTTTCAGCTTGTTTTCTAGGTCAGAGGGGTGATGTCTTAATGATGTGTGTTTCAGGCTTGTTTTCTAGGTCAGAGGGGTGATGTCTTAATGATGTGTGTTCAGGCTTGTTTTCTAGGTCAGAGGGGTGATGTGTTTATGATGCATGCTTCAGGCTCACATTTTGTGTAGATATGTTGTGTTTGGTGTATGAAATATATATTTCAGATTTTTTTTTTTTTTTTTGGTCCTCAGAGGTGGTAGTGTATGTGTCATGCATGTTTCAGGATCATTTTCTAGATCAGAGGGGGTGACATATGTATGATGTATGTCTTAGACTCTTGTTCTGGGTTAGAGAGAATGATGCATGTTTTAGGCTCACTGTGCAAGTTAGAGGGAGTGATGTATGTAGGATGTGTGTTTCAGGTTCACTGTCTGTGTCAGAGAGCATGTTGGTGTGCATGAGTGTGATGCATAAGTTACGATGTTTCTGGCTCACTTTCTGGGTCAGAGAGTATGATGCATGTATGGTGTATGTTTGAGGCTCATGGTTTAGGCTTGGAGGGGATGATGTGTGCATGATGTTTGTGCCAGGTTCTTTTTCTTGAGGGGGGGGGGGGGGGGCTGAAGATGGATGTATGTATCAGGTGCACTGTTAAGTTCAGATTCAGTGATGTGTACATGACGGATGTTTCAGGCTGTCAGGATCATAGGTCATCGATATAATGTATGGTTGAAGTTCTCTGGCCGAGTCACAGGATGTGTATATATGATGTATGTTTTAGACTTTGTTCTGGCAGAGAAGGGTTTATTTATGATACATTATTCAGGCCCACTTACTGGGCCTGAGGGGTGATGTATGTATGATGTATGTTTCGAGCACATTTTCCGAGTCAGAGGGTGGTGATGTATGTATGATGTATGTTTCAAGTACATTTTTGGAGTCAGAGGTGGTGATGTATGTATGATGTATGTTTCAAGTACATTTTTGGAGTCAGAGGTGGTGATGTATGTATGATGTATGTTTCAAGCACCTGTTCCGAGTCAGAGGTGGTGATGTATGTATGAGATATGTTTTAGGCGGTCTGCCTCTGGGTCAGAGAGAGTAATGTACATGTATGTTGCAGGCTCACTTCCTCGGTCAGAGGGGGATGGTGGAGGGACAGTTTGTGATGCGGGTCCTGGAGGGTATGGGGTTCAGCGCTTTTGTGGCTGAGAGGGGACCTCCGTACAGAGTCTGTGATATCTTTGATGAGGTCAGTTCCCCATCACATTGATTGTTACAGCCTTGATGAGATCGGCTCTTAATCCCCCACCCCCCTCTCCCCCTCTTTCCTAGCTGAATCTTTAAACTGTGCGATGTGTGTCTCATGAGAAAATGTCTTGATGGTTCTCCCCCCCTCCCACCCCCCAAGAGTTGGTGGTCTTTGATGAGGTCAATTTTAGGATTTCCACATTGTGCTTATCATTGATATCAAAGTAGATGTAAACACTGTTGAATGTTTTTGTGGTTTAGAGTGATGTGTCAGTTCTTGGCAGTCGTTTTTAAGACATATTCCTGTGTCTGTGGTTGAACCCACTTTTTTTTAAGGCCTGATTACTGCATTATGCATGATGCCTTAGGGTTGAAGAGATGATCTAGAATCAGTTTCCTTTGTGTCGCATGTATAATTGAAATATTTTGCATACAAGAAAATTTTGAACCAGTGCTTCATCTGTTCGCAGGTATTTTGCATGCAAGAAAATTTGAACCAATACTACATCCATTTGCAGTTTTGAGTAGCTTGATTATAGTTGTAGCATCTCTGCAGGTTTTGAGTAGCTTGATTATAGTTCTAGGATCTCTGCAGATTTTGAGTAACTTAGTTATAGTTCTAGGATCTCTGCAGGTTTTGAGTAGCTTGAGCATAGTTCTAGGATCTCTGCAGGTTTTGAGTAGCTTGAGCATAGTTCTAGGATCTCTGCAGGTTTTGAGCGGCATGATTATAGTTTTAGGATCTCTGCAGGTTTTGAGTGGCTTGATTATAGTTAGTTCTAGGGATGTGGATGCCCTAAAAACGCAATGGACAGGGAATGATATGTGTGTGCCTATGCTGAGGGCTTTGCATCGTTAATTACATGCTGAGAATGCTGAGATAAACAGGACCGATCAAGGACAGCTGAACCACATGAGAAGGAAGATGGAAACAGAAGACTGAAGATGGCATTGCTCACAGACAGCCACGATGACAAGAGAGGCAAAGGAGGAAAAAGACCTGTGAAGAAGAAGGAAGAGGAAGGAAGATGAAGGCTGACCTGAGACACACCAGCCAAGATCCAAACGATAAAAAAGCTGCTGAATCAGAAACACACCATCATCAAGCACCAGCATACAAAAACACAAACAGCACCCACAATCAAACACCACAAGCTAGGCGTGGACATTTATTGTCTGGTTTATTTTTCAATGAACGAACTGAAAATGTCTGATTTCCCTTTATGAAGAAAAAAACAAAACAAAACAAAAACCCCTCAGATCAAAGGCGGAAAAAACAGAAAAAAAAACCCCTCAGATCACCAGGAAGAAAAACACAAAAAACAAAAAACCCTCAGATCAAGCGGAAGAAAAACAGAAAACAAAAAAACCCTCAGATCAAAGGAAGAAAAACAGAAAACAAAAACCCCTCAGATCAAAGGAAGAAAAACAAACAAAACAAAACCCCCTCAGATCAAAGGAAGAAAAACACAAAAAAAAAAACCTCAGATCAAAGGAAGAGCGCGATGATGAAGTCTTGAGGATGATGGTGATGGTGTTCCAGGTGTATGCCACGATGCCTGACCAGCTGCGCCTGGAGCAGTCCGACCCGGACAAGCTGATGGAACACATCAGGGATCTGGCCCACCAGCTGTACCTGAATGTAGGAGGGCTGTCCTTGGCTTGTGTTGACCCTTTGGGGGCCTTTTCTTCGCTTTCTGTTCACACGCCCTTCCACTCCCCTTTCAGTTTCCCTGTCCTCTTCTATGACTGCTGTTTCATTTCTTTTCTGTAGGTTTGTTTGGTCTTTTTTTTTTCCTACCTGCTTTTTTTAAATTATGCCTGCAGTTTATGCATGCCCAGGTTGAATGTGAGTGACTCTCAGAAAGAGAGAGAGAGGTGTGTGTGTGTGTGTGTTGGGGGGGCAGTGCATATGGATGTATATGCTTGCATTCCTCTGTGTGTGTGTGTGTGTGTGTGTGTGTGTGTGTGTGTGTGTGTGTGTGTGCATCAGCATTGTTTGTTATTTTTGTTCGTGTTAGAATGCAACAGAAAGCAAACCATAGAAACAAAAGTTGATTATGAAAAGCAAACAGTGTGATGATACTTCCACACAGAGAGCAAAACAGTGGAAGTTAATGGACTGCTTCAACACACAAGGCTGTATGCGGTGGAATGTTCAAACATAGAAGGCTTTCAACTGTGGAATGTGCACACAAAAATGAAAAGTTTTTAAAACAACACGGCACTCAAAAGAGTGGAAGGTTTTGACGTACAGGGCACACAACTGTGGAATGTCTCGACGCTCAGGTCACTGAACTGTAAAGTGTTTTTTAGCACTCAGAACACACAGCAGTGGAAAGTTTAACATGAGACACATAACAGTGGAACATGTTAACACAAAAAGCACACTGCTCTGAAGGTATGGAAATGTTTTTTTTTACTACAAAGGGCATAAAATGGTGGATTCTAACACACAGGTCATATCACGACTTAGGGAGTGTTTTCTGTTTTCATTCACAAGGTTCCACACAGTGATGCTTACGGGGTTATTTCAGCACCCGGGGCACACAGCTCTGAAGCTTAGGGAATGTTTTAACATGCAGGGCATCGTGCAGTGTAACAGTGGAATAGTACCTGTCAGGCAGGTCTGACAATCGCTTGCGCTGAACTGCAAAAGGTTTATACCTGTACATTGCAGCATGAACACACGCATATACAAAGTCAGATATGAGCACCACCTTTAACAGCAGGTCCTGACAATTGCCACTGTTCTACACACCCCATTCTCTGTGCAGTTCCACCTAGGTCCTTTCCATAATGCCCCGTGGACCTTTCCCTGCTCACAGCAGGGAATTGTTGATGACCGAGAATTGTGGGCGACAGAAAAAATGTCAGATGTGGCTTCACACACACCATGTCCTACTGCTCACTGTGGGAGAGGGTCACTTTATTATTATCTTTATAACATCTAGCTAGAAACACAGCTAAGGTGAAATCATCATGTTGAGTCAAGTGTTTTCTCTCTCTCTCTCTTTGTCTCTGTCTCTCAGCCGCTGTTTAAAGTCTCTGTCTGTCTGTCTCTCACTCTGTCTGTCTATCTGTCTCTCACTTTCAGACGTAAATACGGTGCATGAATTCATGTGTGTGTGTGTGTGTGTGTGTGTGTG
>JADBJO010001501.1:307500-390000 GCA_016801955.1 Conus betulinus
ACAAACAAAGAAACAAAAAACGGAGAATGGGGAGCCAACTCTTCCCATTAACTAACAGACCAGACCAACAGGAGTAGTCTCCTTCAGTCATGCTCAGTTCACCCTGATAGCCTGAATTCAGTTTCTACCCCTTTTCCACACTGTGGGGAGGGGGGGGAGTGTTTAGACAGCTAAGTATATCATAAAACTACTTGTAGTAGTAAAATTCCTTCCCTTCATACTTACCTGTGCAAACGAATACCTGAATATCGAAAAGGACACAACCACTCAAACATCATGTGGCGAGAGATGAGATCCCCACAGGAATCGGTCCAAGAGTGGGCTGCATACACTCAAACTAACATAGCAAATGGCAACATCTGTGAGCATGCAGTAACACAGCTACAGCCCCGCAGTGGCCAAGAAGGTGTCCTTAGTGTTTCTCAGCAGGTTTCTCTCTTTTTTTTTTTTTTTTTATATCTGACTGTACAAGAGAAAAGGGGGTGCAAGAGTTGTACTTTGGAAAAGTAGCCTTGGAAGCCGCTAGTATTGATCGGCTGCATGGGAGAAAAGGAGACCAGCTGGAGCAGCCAAAGCAGGTTTCGTGAGGGTAAAGGTCAGAGACAGCTCTCTGATCCGACGAGCAGACTCTGACAGTATGAGGAGGAGAAGAAATGCTGGTCAGTTTGGTAGACACCAGGACGCTGTATGATGACAGTGACTAATGGTGAAGACAAGCGTAGGTTTCTGGAATTTTCTTCATTGGCCAAGACAAAGTGATATCCTCCTGAAGGGGGAAGGCCAACGCAGACGATAGCTTCAGAGAATCCATGATGGAAACCGAACTCCAGATGTTCAGTTGACGGCATGTTTCCTCTTCGTGGAAAAGGAAAAAAAAAAATTTACTTCAATCCATCATGGTGAATCAAGTGTGAGCTCACCAAGGGAGACTACTCCTGCTGGCCTGATGATTAAAGGGCAGAGTTGGCTCACCAGTTGTTTCTTTTTTTAATCTTTTTATGGGAATCCTGATGAATGGTGTTCTTTCACGCCTAGTGGAGATAAAACGTTTGTTTAGACAGGTAAGTATGAAGGATGTCTTTTTCTGCAGGATAATTGATGAGAGAATTGCAAGTGCTTTCATTTCATATTGGTTTATTTGACCGAGATGTGTATGTGTGTGTGTGTGAATGCATGAATAAGGGAGCACACGCATATGTGTGTGTTTATGTATGTACACACGCCATGCACATGTGCATATGTTTGTATGCATTAATTATTTATGAAAACCTGGTAATTTTAGTGTACACGTATAGATAAAAAAATTGTTGAAGGACAATTTATGTGATACAGAAATACTGTTTGTGTAGTATTATTAGTATTTGTACATCAGAGATACTTGTACATGTCATATGTGATTTGTGGAATGATACATCAAACTATGAACATATACACCAGCCTGTGTAATACTGTGTTAGTATATGCCCATATTTCATCATGTATGTACACTATATATATAGTCGGTGTGTAACTGTGTGTAATGCATGCGTACACTTCGTTCCTTTCTGCTGCACAGATCTTCCCCGCTGTTATGCGAGCTCTGAAGAGTCGTGTGGCACGTCTGGCGTTGACTCAGGAGTTGAGTCACCATGTGCACGCCAACAAAGCCATGCTGGAACATCAGCAGTTTGATCTTGTCGTCCGTCTCCTCAACTGTGCCCTTCAGGTATACAGCAGCAGCAGCAGCAGCAGCGTCATCCCCTTTTCCCTCGTCTTTATCATGACAGTCATTGTCCATTTCCAGTGCTGTCATCGTTTTTTACCATCCTCTGGTGTTTCTTTCTATTCTGTTACTGCAGATAATGATAGTAGTTGTACTGGCATTGTTATCACTACCATGAGAGGAATAGCATCATTATCATCATTATTGTTATGGCAAGCATAGTGTTATCATCGTCATCATTATCATTATTGTCATCATTATTGTTATGGCAAGCATAGTGTTATCATCATCATCATCATCGTTGTTCGTCGTCGTCGTCATCATCATCATCATCATCATCATCATCATCATCATCATCATCATCATTGTTATGGCAAGCACAGTGTTATCATCATCATCATCCTCATCATCATCATCATCATCATCATCATCAGTATTTATCATGACAAGCAGTGTAACAGGACATGGTTAGTAGGTGGGTGTGTAGGGCAGGGGGGATCTAGTTGTCTCAGTGGTAGTCTGCCTCCGTGTGTTCTGCCTCCACACCCAAGGTCTGAGTTGGGCTAATGCACAGGTCAGACATCTGCTAGGTTCTGGCCACGAGACCCTCTTCGTAAATTCTCCCATCCCAGTCATTAATTCATTTATCCCTCAGCTTTCAGTCAGGCACAGTGTGGTCTTGAAACTTTAACAGATGGGGTGTAGCATATATGGACCAGTCTGCACGCAGAGACACGGCCTTGATGAACCTGAAACTGCCTTCATGTATGTGTGTGCTGTGTTTTACCTCATCAGAACTGTGTGGAAGTTGCATACATAGTGCAATGGATGCTGTTGATACGAAGTGACTGCTGATTCATTCAGTTAATTTACCTAAAAACCAGCATGCAGCAGATTCTTCGTGTCAAGCAAACTAAAATCTTCAGTCTTGTTCAAGTGCCTGCTTCATGTCAGTGGCGCCTTTATGTTGGTTTCATGCCAGTTGTTGCTCGTTGTTATGGCACAAGATTATTTTTCATTGATATTGATTCAGATAAATACTTGAAGCTTCATCAGTGCAGCTAAGTTGATCTATAGATCAGGCATCTGCAAAGTATATATCTGCAAGCTGCGACCCACCTGTGACAGTGACCTTGCTGTTGATGTTTCAGAATGATTCCTGCATAGTTAATGACTTATTACAGTATTGTTGTTGTTGTTGTTGTTAATAATGGTTCAGAATGATTCCCATTTAGCTACTGACTTGGCACACTATTGTTGTTAATAATGGTGCAGAATAATTCCAGTATGAGAGATGACTTGTGACAGTATTGTGTTATTGTTGTTTTAGGAAATTCCAGCATCGTGACAAATGACTTGGAGACAGAATTGTTATTGTTGTTAATAGTGTGTGAGAATAATTCCAGTTTAGATAATGACTTGTCCCTGGGATGGTGTTTTGATGATGTTTGAGAGTGATTCTATACGGATGATAACTTTTGAAAGTCTTGTTGTTGATGTCTTGGACTGATTCCAGAGCAGATGATGACTTGTTGATGATGATGCCGATGTTGTTGATGATGTTTCAGAATGATTCCAGTATGGATGAAAATGGTGTTGCGTACAACATTCTACCTCTGGCCACAGCTTTCTGTCGGGGTCAGTATGTGTGTGTGTGTGTGTGTGTGTGTGTGTGTGTGTGTGTGTGTGTGTGTGTGTGTGTGTGTGTGTGTGTGTGTGTGTGTGTGTGTGTGTGTGTGTGTATTTGTGTGTGTGTGTGTGTGCATGTGTGTGTGTGTGGTGTGTTTAAAAATGTGCATTTGGTATCACGTGCATTAAAACTCTTGCCATCTTCGATCAATGCAGTTGCTGTGTTTGGCCACCTTTTGATGGCTCATGCAGTGCCGAGATGGGCTGCTTTCTATCCTGTGGCCAAACTCAGAACAAGGACAGGCTGTCAGGATTTTGCTTTCAGCTTACAGCTGTCAGTTTTTCATTTTCTTTCATTTCAGTCGCTTATACTAATGCATGCTAGGATAGTATTACTCTTTAGTTTTATTTATGGATTGACCACACCCAAGGCTTGTCCTGCTGCAGCCTAAGTACTGACACACCAACACAGGGCAATGAATGTCGGGTTGTCACGAGGCAGCCAGTCCTTCAGAGGATACGCTGCACCGCTGCTGAGTTTCATCAATGGTGTCTGTTCTGATCCTGCTAGTGAAGAAGACTGACTGACAATGTCTCGATAACATTTCTGTTCTTTCTGAACAGTGGTCAGTGATACATATTGACTGTTGGTGTGTGGTTTGTGATATATATTGACTGCTATTGATGTCTGGTCAGTGATACATATTGATTGCTGTGGGTGTGATGCTTCAGAAACTGTGCACGGGGGTGATCCAGTTCTCCTACACCTGCATCCAGGACCATGCGGTGTGGGGCAGCCTGTCTTTCTGGGAGCAGTCCTTCTACAGGACGTGCAGAAGCAGGTCCCGACAGCTCTACCTCCTGCAGTACGAGGAACACCTGGTCACAGAGAACGCCAAGGAGGGGTCGCGCAGCCCCCTCTCTCCCAGACAGGTATGGGGGAGAAAAATAGGTAGATGGAGAGAAGAACAAATGATGGGGTTCGAGCTCCAAACTGGCCCTTAAACATGAATACCCCTCCCCCCCCCCCCCCCCTCTCTCTCTCTCTCTCTCTCTCTCTCTTGCACACACACAGAGACACACTCTTAATCACACTGTTATACACAAGTAATTTGACTGACTGGCTGAAACCAGTTTATAATCAGAGTAACTTTAAGATGTACTGAAATTTGACAAGATGAATATTAACTGAGAACATGCTTTAAGCTGAAATAATTTAGATAATTGATTCCTTTGAAAATTGAACATTTTGAACGCTTTAGAATCTGAGACAAAAAAGATTGAAAATAGAACATTTGAAGCTTAAAAAATCTGATAATAAAACACAGAAATCTCTGTCGTTCTCCCTTCATCCCTTCACATGCTGTCTCACTGTGTAGTCCTCCTCATTAGATAGGTGTTCTGTCCATGTCATTGTGTGTCGGTTCTGTCCATGTCATTACGTGTCGGTTCTGTCCATGTCATTGTGTGTGGGTTCTGTCCATGTCATTGTGTGTGGGTTCTGTCCATGTCATTGTGTGTGGGTTCTGTCCATGTCATTGTGTGTGGGTTCTGTCCATGTCATTGTGTGTGGGTTCTGTCCATGTCATTTGTGTGTAGGTTCTGTCCATGTCATTGTGTGTCGGTTCTGTCCATGTCATTGTGTGTCGGTTCTGTCCATGTCATTATGTGTTGGTTCTGTCCATGTCTGTATGTGTCGGTTCTGTCCATGTCTCTATGTGTCGGTTCTGTCCTTGTCAGTCTGTGGGTATTCTGTCACAGAATGGGGACAAACACAGTGTCATGGAGCCGCTCGTCGTCGGCCAGCTCAGATGGCAAAAAGCCCAGCAGTGTGGCACTGAAACCACGAGAGATTGGGGCATTGGAGATTGCCGCTGAGCAGCAGGTGAGTGCTCCCAATATCTGCCTCTTCTTCACAATGGTATCCAAACGCTCATTGTTTTTTTTTTTTCACTACATTAACGTTAAACTCCTTTGTAGTAGTTGTAGGTATGCAGTATGACATGATAATGTCAAATCCAGAAAAAGCTGGGAAAATCCTAGGCTTTTTACAGTCATTTGAAAGTCAGGGAAAGTAGACATGGGTTAGAATTCAGGGAAAAAGGATGGAACATGTTTGTATGTCGAGCAACGGCCAAATGTTAAAAAGAGCACACACAAAGTCTGTGTGATCATGGTTGGGAAAGGCCTGGTTTGACTTTTTTTTGAAAAACTAAGATTGTGCTGAACCGGTGACAAGCTGAGTTAGCCAAACACAGGGGCTGCAGCAGTAGAGATATGAACCATTCCGTGTGCAGTCTCCTCACATGTTCACTGTCACATGGTGTCCCCCCATCTTAGAGCTTTTAGCTTAGAAACACCAAGGAGCAAAACCTGAAATCAATTGTAAAAACTGTATTGTCTCCCTTGTTGTATAATGTTTTTCTCTCTCACACACACACACACACACACACACACACACACACACACGTACGTACGTACGTACACACACACACACACACACACACACACACACACACACACACACACACACACACTCACATGCACGCGTGCATGCGCACGCACGCACGCATCCATGCACACTTATAGAGCTGTTCCAGTCACTTTTGGTCCACTGACCAATAGAGGTAAGAGAGCTACCACAGTCAAACAACAGTATGGTTGTTGATGTCTGAGTGGTCATCACAGCATTACAGTGGACAGTGGGTGAAAGCTTGCCAGTGCCCAACTCTTCCATGAATCCTTGGACGTACTGGGCTGTTCTGTGTTTCCATAACCCACCAGATGCTGCTGATTTGGGATGTGGGATCTTCAGTGTGTGTGTGTCTGAAAACAGCTTGCACCTACACATGAAGGGGTTCAGGCACTGACATGTCCAACACTGGTTGACCTTAGTGATTCCAGACATCCTGCTCTATATTTCTAGCAGCAGGCTTTGTCAGGCACCAAACCCCTTGACTTTCAGACTGACAGTCCAGTGCTTGGCACGCATGTGTGTTACACCTATTACTGTAGGCATTGTTGTGGAGTCGTAGTAATGTTAACAGGAGTGATGTGAAGAGTCCAGTGTTGAGCACACTTAGACACCTATCATATTTGTTATTATTAGTTCCACTATTAATCTGTGATTGTTTAGAATCCAGTGTGGTTCACAGTTAACCTGTGAAACTGGTTACTGTTCGCATTTTTATGAATCAGAACTTAATATTAATGATGATGATGTATAGAGTCCCATGTTCTACAGACTTAACTATTATACCTGTTACTGTTGTCCTCGTTAGGGATCAGTGCTGACATTAATGGTAACTCTATTCTGAGTTCACTGTTTGACACAAGTAAAAAAAAAAACTTAACCTGTCATACCTGTTATTGTTACCAGTGATGTCAGTGAGTTGTGCTGTTGAGGGAGTGCTGTGTGTGTGTGTGCTGACAGCTGAGGGTGTGGCCGACCATGAGTCGCAGCCAGCAGGAGGAGGCTGAGAACAACGAGGAGTCGACGGTGTTCAGCCAGGCCATCCATTACGCCAACCGCATGGTCTACCTCCGCGTGCCCCTGGACGCCAGCCGCTCCCCGCGCACCACCTCCCTGTTCGACGGGGAGAACAGCAGCACTGTCACGGCCAGGTACAGCCCCATGGCCTTCGACCTGTCATGCATGACTGTTTCTGTTGTCAGCTGTAAAGTTGGTAGATGTCTGCTAAATTGTCCGGGAGATTTATTATCGTCGTAATGTTGTCTGCTCTTCCATGCTGTCTCTGTGGCCTAATACCTGTGCCACTAAGGTTTTTTTTTTTTTCTGAACACAGCTGCAATGAGAATGTTTAATCACTCTTTCCATGCCAGAATTGTACAGGGAACTGTAAGTGTTAGGCTGTCTTTTGGCACCTCACTCGAGGAGACGCTGCTGTAGGGCTGAGAGTTTGTGGTGTTTGTAGCTGTTGTTTCGTGGAGCCTTACAGGTGACACAGTAACTGCTTTGCTGTGGACCCAGTGTGATGACCCCTTTGCAGAGTAAATCAGTCTTCACATTAAAGGGAGAGTTCCGGTTAGAGTTATCATTGCAAAATGCGCTCACAGTGCAATGAATTATAGTGTTATCAGAGCAAGTCTGTGTTGTATGACTTGTGGCATGCATACTGAACATTGTGCATTGAGTGCTAGCTGTGAAGGATAGGGGGTGGATGGAGGGACAGCCTTGTTGGATGGAGTGGGGATGTAAAGGAGGAGGAGGAGACCGTAGAGACGTGGGCGTGCCTTTCTTTCGGTATGTTGCTTTATTTTGTGTCTGTTCAAAGCAGACACATTCATCCTGTTTAGTGAGCATAGCTAGATGGCTAACAAAGCCAGTGCTGTGCTAAAAATGCAGAGCCTGCACAGCTGTGCAACAGATGTGGAACATGTCTTTGCTGGAAGCTTGATGAGCAAGCTTGATGTGGAAGCTTACAGCTAGGTGTGTGTTAGGTTTACTTTTGCTCTTGTTGGAAGTTGAGGTAAGGCAGAAAGATTGAACCAATTCTTACAATGTAATGATCACTGTTCCCTATAACTGCTGTCTTGCAGAAAAAAATAGTTGCTTAATTTGCCTCATTAGTCGTTTCTTTCCTTGCTTAATTTTCCTCATTAGTCGTTTCTTTCGCAGCATCGGGGAGAGCGACAGCTATGATGCAGAGAGCGGTTTTGACGAGACGGAGTCGACAGATGTGGCAACGTCGGTGACCAAGTTTGTGACACGCTTTGTGGATAAAGTGTGCGCAGAGGGGGGAGTGACCGCAGAGCACATCAAGTCTCTACACCAGATGGTCCCAGGTATCATGACTTTGTAATGGGTGTTTCCTATCCGTTGTCTGTAATGGATGTCCCCTATCCATTGTCTGTAATGGGTGTCCCCTATCCATTGTCTGTAATGGGTGTCCCCAATCCATTGTCTGTAAGGGTGTGGCCCCTATCCATTGTCTGTAAGGGTGTCCCCTATCCATTGTCTGTAATGGGTGTCCCCTATCCATTGTCTGTAACGGTGTCCCCCTATCCATTGTCTGTAATGGGTGTCCCCAATCCATTGTCTGTTATGGGTGTCCCCAATCCATTGTCTGTAATGGGTGTCCCCTATCCATTGTCTGTAATGGGTGTCCCCAATCCATTGTCTGTAATGGGTGTCCCCCATCCATTGTCTGTAATGGGTGTCCCCTATCCATTGTCTGTAATGGGTGTCCCCCATCCATTGTCTGTAATGGGTGTCCCCCATCCATTGTCTGTAATGGGTGTCCCCAATCCATTGTCTGTAATGGGTGTCCCAATCCATGTCTGTAATGTCTGTATCCATTGTCTGTAATGGGTGTCCCTATCCATTGTCTGTAATGGGTGCCCCCTATCCATTGTGTCCTGTAATGGATGGGTGTCCCCTATCCATTGTCTGTAATGGGTGTCCCCTATCCATTGTCTTTAATTGGTGTCCCCAATCATTGTCTGTAATGGGTGTCCCCTGTCCATTGTCTGTAAATGGATGTCCCCTATCCATTGTCTGTAATTGGTGTCCCCTATCCATTGTTGGGCTTTTGCCACTGGTCAGCAGGGTGTTTTGCACAGGTTTTCCTAATCAAAGCTCCTTTTCTTCAGGCAGGCTGAGATGGTTTACAGGTTCACATCATAATGGATGTGCACGTGGAACATGCAATGTCAAATTTTATACATGCACGTTCTTCAATACTTTTTCTGCAGACTGCAGAAATCAGCATTCATTATGAATCCATTTCAGGGCTTGACCACACAAAGGCACACTCATAAGCTGTGGGTATGATAGACTGATGAAGGTGGTACTAATTGCAGGGATAATGGTTCCTCTATGGTTGTTTTCAAAACTGCTTTGTGTTGTTGAAGTTTGTCATTCAGCGATGCCTTTGAGTGTTCTGTAAGCCCATGGCATATTTTAAATGCATACTTCTCTTATACAATGAAAAAGTTGATACTTTCTGATGCTCCTGGTCATGTTCAGTGTAGCATGTGAAAAAAAAGTTCTCCTTCAGTTTACTGTTGGCAGTTTGCAGTGTAGTTGGCAACCATGAAGATTTTATTTAACACAAAGCTGACCTTTCCGCTGCCAAGGCAGCCAATCAAGGTAGATTACTTTTGGATGTTTGTAAGTGATGTGTATATTTGAGACATACTGCACTGTACATTGTTACTGTGGGAACTGAATTTAGGACTACATTCTACACTCTTGTAATTGTTGTGTTCTTTTTATTCGAAGACACTTTGTAAGCTTTCTTCATAAACACATGGAGTGCAATTCCTTACCTGACAGAAAGATTTATGCACTATGCTGACAAATAGAGGATAGAAGGAGTAGGTAATAATCGTGCATGTTTGTCATGGTTACAGGTGTAATTGCCATGCACCTGGAAACTCTGGAAGCCGTCAGCAGAGAGAGCAAGAGACTGCCTCCCATACAGAAGGTAAGCTATTGCAGAACCTAAGAGTCTCTGATCAGAACATATGAAGGGCGGATCTCAGCTCTTCATTTATCAGGCATTTGAAGGCTGGCACCTGCCGCCAGGACACAGGAATCCCAGCGCTCAGCTGATCTCTTATTTTAAGGCTTACGCAGTCTGTCAGGTTTCAAAGGTTAGAATCCTGACTATCAAGTTCAGGGCTAAGAGAACTACCACCATGACATGAATGATAGACCTCAGTTCCCGGAGTATCAGGTATTTCAAGGCTGATAAAACTGTCAGCAGGACCTGAAGGATAGACCCTAACTGTCAGATCATAAGGCACTTCAAAGTTGATAACATTGTTATCAGGACATGAAGGATAGACCCTAACTGTCAGATCATAAGGCACTTCAAAGTTGATAACATTGTCATCAGGACATGAAGGATAGACCCTAGCTGTCAGATCATAAGGCACTTCAAAGTTGATAACATTGTTATCAGGACATGAAGGATAGACCTTAACTGTCAGATCATTAGGCACTTCAAAGTTGATAACATGATGTCATCAGGACATGAAGGATAGACCCTAACTGTCAGATCATTAGGTACTTCAAAGTTGATAACATTGTTATCAGGACATGAAGGATAGACCTTAACTGTCAGATCATTAGGCACTTCAAAGTTGATAACATGATGTCATCAGGACATGAAGGATAGACCCTAACTCTCAGATCATTAGGTACTTCAAAGTTGATAACATTGTTATCAGGACATGAAGGATAGACCCTAACTCTCAGATCATTAGGTACTTCAAAGTTGATTGCATTATGTCATCAGGACATGAAGGATAGACCCTAACTGTCAGATCATTAGGTACTTCAAAAGTTGATTGCATTATGTCATCAGGACATGAAGGATAGACACTGCTTGCAGTTTATGAAGCAGTTATCCTAACACTCAGATCATCAGGAATTTTTAAAGTTTAGAACTCCAGCCAACAGGACATGAAGGATAGACCCAACTCTCAGTTGATGAGACATTTTAAGGCTAATAGTACCCACAGTCAGGTCATGAAGGATAGACCTCAGTTACCTGTAGTAAGGGCTAACATCATATCCCACAGTATTCACACTCAACTTTAATTCCATTACTCGACATGTGCAACATACAATGATCATCTTAAGCAGTCTGTTGCATTGCTATAAAAAATCTGAACACTTGCGGATGAATTAATGCTGGAAAAGGTTGATGAGAAATGATTAGAATGATGTGCATGTAAAAATCATCATCATCATTGGTGTCAGTGTTCCATAGTCAAAAGTCATTGGATTGTCATGACAGACACACAGGCTGTCAAGAACCTCCACATCTGTTTGTCCTAAGTCATTGGCTACTTACTTGACGTGACGACAGTACATCCTTTGTGTTGTCATCCATCAGAACTGATCTTCCTTTGGGACATCCACTCTCCACTGTACTCAGTGTTAGGACAGGGAGTCATGGCAAGACCCTATGTCCACTGTCAACTGCACCTTGCAGATTTGGTGTTGGACAGAGTCAGTGTCAGAAACATGTCCCCTACAGAAGAATGATGATGGAGAGGGAGTCATTGCGTGATGCATACCACCTCCACTCTGCCTTGAAGGATGGTGCTGGAAACAAGTTCATGGTGAGATAAATGCCCAATATCAAAACAAGCTTCAAGCAATGGGGTGTCGGAATGAGCAGCGTGGGTACTCTGTCACCAAGTTGGCACAGAAGATGGGACAGCAAAAAAAAAAAAAAAGAAAAGAAAAAAGTTTGAAGCATCTAATAACTGCCAGAAAAGTCAGCATTCAACTGACTTGCTGTCTCACTGGGTCATTTGCCTGATATTCCTAGTCGGACATCCAGGGAAGAAGAATCGGTCAGAAATCTTTTTGCTACAGATTGCTTTCATTGTTCAGCTGTCAGTTTCTCAGACAAGTGTTTCGGCCCTGAACTCCCTGCAGAGTGTAAGGAGTTCAGGGCTGAAGCACTTGTCAGAGCGGGGTTTCTTCTCTGAAAACCCTTCTGCTGTCAAGCGCTGCCTAGCGTTTTTCTTCCTTCTCAGATCATTAGGCACTTCAAAGTTGATAATATACATACATGCATAAAGATGGATGCCCAGAATCTTGTAGCTGTGCACATGATGCTAAATCAGACTGATTTTTCCTTCTCTGAAGACATGTTTGGTGGAGATGGAGCTGCGGGGGATCCCATACACAGGCCTGCAGCTCTGTATGTGTGTGTGGTGGTGTGTGTGTCAGCCCAAGATCCTGACCCCTGTGCTGCTGCCGGGCGAGGAGATGGTGATGGAGGGACTCAGGGCCTACCTGCTGCAGGATGGCAGGGAGGAAGGACTGGGGGGGGGAACCTGGGCGGGGCCCTCTCTCATCCCTGCCGAGGGAGCCATCTTCCTCACCACGTACAGGGTCATCTTCAAGGGGACACCCTGCGACCCTTATGGTCAGTGGTTCTGTGTGTGTGTGTGTGTGTGTGTGTGCGTGCGCGTACGTGCATGGTTATCCATGCACATGTATTGATCAGTTGAATGGAATGGAGAGTTTTAGTTGTGTAGAAGAAATTTAATTGATTGTGATTCTGAATATGTCCAGTGTAAGTGAATTGTTCTGCACGCTGCGGAAATGATTATTGATTGCATATATGGCAACTATTTATAATGTTCAGGCTAAGGAAATATTTTTGCAATGTTCTGTGATTTATGAAAATACTTTTGGGCAAAAAAGATTCTGCATATAAAAAAAAAAAGGTGTTGAAAACTACTTGAAAGAAAAGTTTATCAGTAGTTGATTTTTATTTGATGCTGTTTAGAAATGTTGACATGGTAGTTCGAGGTATGTCATGGAATTATGTGGAAGTATGAATGAGGAACTGGTTTTGTGTGTTATATCCACACAGTTTGCCATGTTTCGTGTTTAGCAAAAACGCAAAGAACTAAAAGAGAAATTGATGTTGAAAAAAAATCTTGATGTAAATTTCATGGACTTTAATCGCACTTGCAGGTGCACCCATGGTTTGTTTTGATGCATCAGTCAAGGTGCTTTGATCAAAGAGCGACAACTCCTCTTAACTCCCTTGGGAGAAATCGCGCCTGACTTCAACTACGTACAGATACATCAGAACAATAATGTGGACCACAGGCCCGGGACTGTAACAAAAAATGTCAAGAGAACATGAATTTGTGCAAAAATATGTCAGTGAACCATCTATGAAAGAATTCTTGTAGGAAGAACCTACTTTTATTGCAGTTGATAAAATGGAATCACTCTGCTGTGTATTGTGACAGGGGGGGAAAACAAAAATCCCAATCCCACCGACTCCCCCACCCCGACCCCACCCAACCCCACTTGTTTTCATGAAAAGTTTTAAATTTTTTATGCATGTTTTGTAGAAAATACACTCATTTTTGTGGAAAAGTACACCGCCAGCAGTTTTAGGGTGCAGAGGTGTGGATATCTGGGGGGGTTGAGGTGTGAGTGACATATAGATTTGGAGCTTCAGTGCGTGAACAGTGATAATGCAGTGTTTCAGTGTGTGAACATATGGTGATGGTGTCTTTTCAGTAGGTTAACAAGTGGTGATGTGGTGTTTCAGTGTGTGAACAAGTGATATGGTGTTTCAGTGTGTGAACAAGTGGTGATGCGGTGTTTCATGTGTGTAAAAAGTGATGCAGTGTTTCAGTGTGTGAACAAGTGGTGATGCGGGTGTTTCAGTATGTGAACAAGTGGTGATGTGGTGTTTCAGTATGTGAAACAGTGGTGATGCGGTGTTTCAGTGTGTGAACAAGTGGTGATGCAGTGTTTCAATGTGTAAATAAGTGATGCAGTGTTTCAGTGTGTGAACAAGTGATATGGTGTTTCAGTGTGTGAACAAGTGGTGATGCGGTGTTTCAATGTGTGTAAATAAGTGATGCAGTGTTTCAGTGTGTGAACAAGTGGTGATGCGGTGTTTCAGTGTGTGAACAAGTGGTGATGCAATGTTTCAATGTAAATAAGTGATGCAGTGTTTCAGTGTGTGAACAATTGGTGATGCGGTGATTCAGTGTGTGAACAAGTGGTGATGTGTGTGTTTCAATGTAAATAAGTGATGCGGTGTTTCAGTGTGTGAACAAGTGGTGATGCAATGTTCAGTGTGTAAATAAGTGATGCAGTGTTTCAGTGAGTGAACAAGTGGTGATGCGGTGTTTCAGTGTGTGAACAAGTGGTGATGCATGTTTCAATGTAAATAAGTGTGATGCAGTGTTTCAGTGTGTGAACAAGTGGTGATGCGGTGTTCAGTGTGTGAACAAGTGGTGATGCGGTGTTTCAGTGTGTGAACAAGTGGTAATGCAGTGTTTCAGTGTGTGTGTGAACAATTGGTGATGCAGTGTTTCAATGTAAATAAGTGATGCAGTGTTTCAGTGTGTGAACAATTGGTGATGCAGTGTTTCAATGTAAATAAGTGATGCGGTGTTTCAGTGTGTGAACAAGTGTGATGTGGTGTTTCAATGTAAATAAGTGATGCGGTGTTTCAGTGTGTGAACAAGTGGTGATGCAGTGTTTCAATGTAAATAAGTGATGCAGTGTTTCAGTGTGTGAACAAGTGGTGATGTGGTGTTTCAGTGTGTGAACAAGTGGTGATGTGGTGTTTCAGTGTGTGAACAAGTGGTGATGTGGTGTTTCAGTGTGTGAACAAGTGGTGATGCGGTGTTTCAGTGTGTGAACAAGTGGTGATGTGGTGTTTCAGTGTGTGAACAAGTGGTGATGTGGTGTTTCAGTGTGTGAACAAGTGATGTGGTGTTTCAGTGTGTGAACAAGTGGTGATGCGGTGTTTCAGTGTGTGAACAAGTGATGCGGTGTTTCAGTGTGTGAACAAGTGATGTGGTGTTTCAGTGTGTGAACATGTGGTGATGTGTGGTGTTTCAGTGTGTGAACAAGTGATATGGTGTTTTGGTATGTGAACAAGTGGTGATGCAATGTTTCAGTGTGTGAACAAGTGATGTGGTTTTTCTGTGTGTGAACACGTGATATGGTGTTTTGGGATGTGAACAAGTGGTGATGCAATGTTTCAGTGTGTGAACAAGTGATGTGGTGTTTCAGTGTGTGAACAAGTGATGTGGTGTTTCAGTGTGTGAACAAGTGATGGTGTTTCGGTATGTGAACATGTGGTGATGTGGTGTTTCAGTGTGTGAACAAGTGATATGGTGTTTCGGTATGTGAACAAGTGGTGATGCGGTGTTTCAGGGTGTGAACAAGTGATGTGGTGTTTCAGTGTTGTGTGTGAAACAAGTGATGTGGTGTTTCAGTGTGTGAACAAGTGATGTGGTGTTTCAGTGTGTGAACAACAAATGATGTGGTGTTTCAGTGTGTGAACAAGTGATATGGTGTATCAGTGTGTGAACAAGTGATGTGGTGTTTCAGTGTGTGAACAAGTGATGTGGTGTTTCAGTGTGTGAACAAGTGGTGATGTGGTGTTTCAGTGTGTGAACAAGTGATGCGGTGTTTCAGTGTGTGAACAAGTGATGTGGTGTTTCAGTGTGTGAACAAGTGGTGATGCGGTGTTTCAGTGTGTGAACAAGTGATATGGTGTTTCGGTATGTGAACAAGTGGTGATGCAATGTTTCAGTGTGTGAACAAGTGGTGATGCGGTGTTTCCCGGTGTCCACGCTGACAAGGAGAAGAAACTGGGCACGCAGTATCTCCAGCACCTGGACCAGTGGGTCCACTCTGGGCTGCAACTCCGATCCAACATCTTCCAGGTTAGCCATCGTGTGATTCTTCATCTGGTTCCATCTGACTTTGTTCACACTTGTCTTGATGTATATTCTGCCGTGTTCAGTATCTTCAAGGTTTCTCACTTTTTCTTACCCTGTCCCCCCATACAACCCAGTTTGTGTATCTCTTTGTTTGTTATCTGCCATGTTCAGAATCTTCACTGTATCTCTGCCCTGCCCCCACCGTCCCTGGTTTCTTCATCAGTTCCTCTCTCCGTACGTGCCTCCCATCTCTGGTGTCCCTCTGACTTCTTCTGGTGCTAGTTGTGGCAAAATGTCGTGATGTCTTTCAGCCAACTCCTCTCTTTAGGTCATGTTTTTGTGTGTGTTTTTGATAAAAAAAATTTTCTGTGTGTTATGTGTATGTGTGTATATATATTTTTGTATATGTAAGTTATGAATGTGTGTTTGTATCTGTGTGTGTTTGTGTGCATGTAAATGTTTGTAAGTATGTAGGTATGGCATTAGAATTGTATACATAGTATGTAAGTCTGTGGTCACAAAAGGATGCAAGGCTTCATGAGGTTGAATGGAAATAGTTGTGGAAAGTGCTTAGAAAAGAGAGGTGGAGAGAGGTGAGGAGGGGATAGACTCAGGGCATCGAAGGAGGGACGGAGCTGTATACATGTCCTTTGTATATTGAAACTTTTGTATGTGTCGATAAAAAAACTTGTCCAAGTGTCTGTGTTAGAAACAAAAGGAAAGTATTCGAAGGCATGTCGTACACACGAAAGAAAAAGATGTGTTTATCATTTCTGTGGCCGGAATGAATCGAGGCAGCCTTCCTCCAAAAAGAGTTAGGATACTGTGAGGTTGCTGGTCCTGTAATGTCAGATGATCAAGGTGGCCTTTGATGAGGAGGTGGACTCGGAGAACGTGGAGACCCAAAGGAAGCTGATGCTTTGTGGGTGCGAAACCCTCCCACCGTCTTCTCCACTTCGCCTTCACCGGATGCTTCCCAGCAGGTCACCCACATGCACAAAGACAAGGAGAAACACGCCACTCTCAAACGGTGTCCGGTTCATCGCCTCTGCCTGTCTGTCTGTAGTAATGACATCTTCACAAACGGATGTCCAAGGCTTTTGAGGGTTGAGAGAGGGAGGGTATGAATCTCACAGACCCTGCCCTCCAAAGCCTGGGTCCAAGAAAGTAGGTCTGAAGGAAATAGTTCCTGACATCGAGCATTCTGGGCTCAAGGCTTTCCGAGGTTGATTTGAAATAGTAATTTGTCACTACAAACGTATGTCCAAAGTATTGTGATCCACGCCATGGACACAGACACCAGGCTCTTTCAGAGTGAAAGCCACAAAGTGATTTTGACTTCATATTTCAGTATAATGCCATGTGCTTGGTATAATCATGATATTGGTACAAACAGATGTCCAAAGCTTTGTGAGGCTGAAATGAAATAGTAATGACATTGATACAAACATGTCCAAGGATTCCAAAGCTTTGTGAGGTTGAAATGTAGTGCGAGCATATCAGAATGTGACTGTTTAGCACATAGCATTAACCTGAATATTAGTTGTAAAGTTAAATGTCCCTTTGGCATTGTTGTTTCAGACATATATAAGTTAAATGTCCCTTTGGCATTTGTTGTTTCAGACATATATACAAGAGGACATTACTGAAGACTGCCAGGAAGGTGGGGTTGAGACCCAAACAGTCCCAGAGAAAACAGAAGTATGTCCTGCCCACGCCTCCCCCGACCAGAAGA
Organism: Conus betulinus; assembly: GCA_016801955.1. Classification (NCBI taxonomy): domain Eukaryota; kingdom Metazoa; phylum Mollusca; class Gastropoda; order Neogastropoda; family Conidae; genus Conus; species Conus betulinus. The sequence goes on from JADBJO010001501.1 coordinate 324,771, forward strand.
AACACCTCCCCTCGCTCCTCCGACAGCGAGTCAGACCGCCCCTCCAGTGAAATCTTCGATGATCTCTCCAGTAAGTGTGTGTGTGTGTGTGTGTGTGTGTGTGTGTGTGTGTGGATGGGGGGATGGTGTGATTGAGTGTACACTCTGTGTGTGAGTGTGTGCGTGTGTGTGCACGTATGCACATGTGTGTGTGTGTATGTGTGCACGCACATGTGCACACACATGGTTGTTTGCACTGTGTGTGTGTGTGTGTGTGTGTGTGTGTGTGTGTGTGCATGTGTGTGTGTGTTGGCGCACGCATATGTGTGTGTGTGTTCGGCATATGTGCGAGCGTGTGTGTGTGTGTGTGTGTATGTGTGTGTGTATGTATGTGTGTGTATGCTTTGCAATATCTGGGTTTGTGTTTTTCAAATGTAAGTGTAGTTTTTGTATCTTCAGCAGGTTCTGTCAAAGTTCTTGTGTCACTGGTAAATGTAGATACAGTTTTGTTGGCGCAATTTAGGTACGGTTTTATTTCTGTGTGAATGCAGGCCGGTGAAAGTTCTTGTGTTGTTGGTAAATGTGAATATAGTTTTTTTGCCATGTACATGAACGCAGGTCTTTAAAAGTCCTTGTTTTGTTGATGGGGGAAGGGTCAACAGGCAGCCTGTACTGACCACCACCACCACTATACCCCTCCTCCCGCTCCCAACCCCTTCTCAACCCCTACATCCCATCCCATTTCCCAGCTGTGCTGTTGTCACCAATGCGCGGAGTGATCACACTCTGTTGCAGTTTTGGACGAGGGTGAGATGGTGGTCCCCTCACTGTCCAGCGACCCCAAGAATGTGGAGCGACTCATGGAGCGACCCAGTTACCAGGACTACCAGCGGCTGGGCCTGGGCAGCCTGTCTTCCGTGGGCCAGCGATCTCGTTCAGAGCCGTTTCGTCTTTCTACTGTGAATGCCACATACTCTGTGTGTCGCAGGTCTGGCACTGGCGATGTTCTAGAGGTCCTTAGTGTGGCTGGCCCCTAACTCCTTTACTAGCAGGTTCACTTATGTCACATTCCCCAAACTTCAGAATTAGATTGTAAGAATGCCAAATGAATCTGAATTTGTTTTGAGAGTCACCAGATACTGCAACTCTCAATTAACTCAAACATGTGTAATAGATGTAATTTGCTGTGCATGTGTCCATTTTTGTGTTGTTGATGTTTATACATAGCTGTTGTGGTCACTTCCATGGTTACAGAAAATCTGGAACCCATCCATAATCTGAACACAGACTCCCCACTTCTTGGCCATGTCACCCACTGCCGTTGAAGTCTGAAGGGAGAGCAGCTGTACCTGTGCAGTTTGCATAGTTTTCTGAACCGTCTGTTTGGATTCAGTGGCACCTGAGCTGTTCAACTGTCCAGAATTATGTCCCCTATTAGTGTCACTCATGATCACTCTCGACACAGCTGAAAAAGGAAATTCAAAAAAATTTTTTTTTTTTACTTGAATCGAAGTGCGTTGCAAATGGCAGTCGGTATTGCCACAGTTGGCTTGACTTCACTCAGTAAGTCTAAAATGATCGTTATGAAATATCACTGTCAGTAGGCAGAACAAAGCAGATTAGTAGTTACCTGATCACGGGGGACAGGTGGAAGGGTAGCTGAAAGGTTGATCTTGCATGTCTTTGTAGTAATTGATCTTCTTGTTGTTGGTAAGCAGTGGCAGTTTAGTCGGTCTGTAGTCAGTAAAACTGAGAAATTCAGAAGGAAATAGTTCATGACATTACTGTCTCAATCTGTTCACTTTTTAAAATATAATGTTCCCACACTGTGCCAGTAGACAATTGATAAAAGAATGAACAAGTTGTCTGCAGATGTAAGTTGCAACTTGACAAATCAGTCTCTACTTCACCCATCAGCCTGTGCTTTAACTTTCTCTGTCAACCTCAGTCCTAACTTCACCTGTCTGTCTGTCTAATAGTTTTTATCTATCAGTCTTTGTTTTCACTTAACCTGTTAATCCATGGTATAACTTCACCGATCAACCTATGTTATAACTTTACCTGTTGGTATGTGTTATGACTTCATCTGTTTGCCAGTGTTGCAACTTCACCTAATAGCTTATTTTAGGACTCCATCTACTGTCGTCTGCTACGTTTCACCCATGTTAAATTTTACCAGTCAGCCTGTTTCATAACTTCATCTATCAACCTGTTCGATAATTTTTACCTGTAACCTGTGTTATAACTTCACCTGTCAACCTGTGGTGAATCATTTCTGCAGTTCATGATGAATCATATGTGCAGTACATTGTGAACAGTATCCACAATTCCTGGTAAATTTATCACTAGTTCTTGCTGAATTGTCTCCACAGTTCCAATGAATTGTGTTGATACAGTCTGTGGTGAACTGCTTTTTTGTGTGTGTTTGCAGCTACCCAGCGTTGTTAGCAGTGCCTCAGTCGGTCAGTGATGAAAGTATACGAAAGTTTGCCAGGTGTCATAGACAGAGCAGGTGAGTGAGTGGTTAGTGCTTAAAAGACAAATGAAAGTATTCTAGCTATTACAGACAATGACAGCAGTTGGTAATGCTGAGAAGAAAAATGAAAATTTCCAGGTGTCAAGGTCACATTTGAGTGGCATATAACTGAAAGTTGCATGCTGTTCTGAAGCTTTTTGGTTGCATGATAACTCAGACTTACCTGGATTCGTTTAAACAGCACTGTATTTTCTTCATACTTATCTGTCCAATTGCCTGAGTTCAGTTTTCTCCCTTTCCTTGGCAAGAACGCACTCCCCTCTTGACTCTTGTTCTGGCGTTTGGTTTGACTTGTGTTATGGATTCTCAAAAGCCCATGTGATTTCGGTTTTTACATTTGAAGAAGAGATTTTTTTTTAATTGTCTTTGATGGTCCAGGAGAGATTCAAGAAAGCTTCTTCGCCTGACTTCTTTGTTTAATTTTGCTGTCCCCGCAGAATGCCCGGGCATCTACCAAGTCAACTTCAAATTTGGCTTCGCATGTTTGTTGTTGGTATTATGCGGAGTGCTGGAGACCTTGCCCGTCTTTAGTCACACACACGAGTCAGGGGTCTCCTGGATTAGTTTCACTCACACTTGACCCAGCTCATGCGATGATTAGACTAGTTAGACCCCAACACGTGGTTTTTTGCCTTCTCTTTGCTCTAGTATTCTGTGGTCTACAGGCTTTGGCGAGAGCCATGCCTGATGCTCCCTGACAAACTATATGGACAGCAGTCGTGAGGTGTATGGAGACAGGCCAACATCCTCCCCCTAGCTCATTCTGTGCTCTCTTTTTTTTTTCCAAGCGTCTTGTAAACGTACGGGAACACTTGGGTTCTACAAGCATGACAGTAGTGCCTCCTTTGAGTTGCCTATGCAAGTGCTGCTTACTCTGGGGGGGGGGGGGGGGGGGGGGGGGGGGGCACCATGAGAGTGGCTAATGAAGTACAAAGGTGCCCCATGGATCTTTTTTTCTTTTTTTATTGCCAATTACCCCTCCTGAGGCACAGGCCGCTGACCAACCCAGGCGTCTGTGTCCTAGGCTCTTCTTTCCAGCTGATTCCATGTCATCCCCATGTTCCTGATGTCAGCGTCCAGGTCCTGGCGCCAGGTGTTCCTTGGCCGATCTCTTTTTGACTTTCCTTTGGGGTTGTTGGCTGCTCAGGTTGAAAGAAAGGTGGTCAGCCTTGTGGCTTCCCGAGACTTCAGGCTTTCACCTCATGGTATCATACATCTTGTTGAAGACCCATCTCTTCCCAGGGCTGAGGTGTCCATTTGATCGTTGGTTGGCATTTCTGTAGCTGTGTTTTGTTTTACGGGCGGGATAGCTGGCCCCACTCCCAACCCTCTGCCTTTATCCAGGCTTGGAACCAGCAGGATTCCCAGAAAGGATCTCCTGGTGGAGTTCCCATAATCTGTATCCATGATATATGGTTCCCAGTGTGAGTCTGTTGTGTGCTCAACTGTGGAAAGCGTTGGCATCAGCTGAAACATCCCGCATTGGTACACATCTTGTGGGATTTGAACCTCCAGCCTCCCAGTTATCCATCAGTTATTCATGATGCCAAGTGTTGTGCCGCAGAGATGGTTCAGGTGACAGAAGCAGATAGCATACACTTTGAATGGTTGCATGAACAGCTAGTGTGATGTTTTTGTCTCTGCTGACAGCTGGTGGTGTTCTGTCTTGCTCATATCTACCTGCAGTGCTGCCTTGTCTTCCTTTGTCTGACAACCAGGGGGTAGATGGTACCTGTGTTGCAGCCCAGTGTAAGATGCTACCTGTACTGACAGCCAAATGTGACATGCCAGCAGTTAGGTGTTACCTGTTACCTGTGTTTCGTGATACCTGTACTGTGACAGCCGTCTACTACATACTGACAGCCAAGTGCTATTACATACTAGCAGCCAGGGTATGCTCAGACAACCGGACACTACACACTGGTAGTGAAAGTGTTAGATAGTAACAGTCGTGTGCTACATACTACAAGTGTTGTAGACTGACAAGTGTTATATACTGACAGCCACATGCTATATTCTGACATCCATATGTTATATACTGACAACCAGTTGTTACATACTAGCAGTCAGATGTTACAGACTGACAACCAAGTGTTACATACTGACAACCAGTTGTATACGACAACCAGATGTTACATACTGACAGGAAAGCATTACATACTGACAGCCATATGTTACATACTGACAGCCAGGTATTACACAGTGACAGCCAGGTGTTACATACGACAGTCAGGTGTTAATACTGACCACCAGATATTGCAGTCAGTCAGGTGTTTAATACTGACAGCCAGATGTTACATACAGACAGTCAGGTGTTAATACTGACAGCCAGGTGTGTTACATACAGACAGACAGGTGTTAATACTGACAGCCAGATGTTACATACAGTCAGTCAGGTGTTAATACTGACAGCCAGGTGTTACATACAGACAGTCAGGTGTTAATACTGACAGCCAGGTATTACATACACACGATCAGGTGTTAATACTGACAGCCAGATGTTACAGTCAGTCAGGTGTTAATACTGACAGCCAGGTATTACATACAGTCAGTCAGGTGTTAATACTGACAGCCACATGTTACATACAGTCAGTCAGGTGTTAATACTGACAGCCAGGTGTTACAGTCAGGTGTTAATACTGACAGCCAGATGTTACATACAGTCAGGTGTTAATACTGACAGCCAGGTGTTACCTACAACAGCCAGATCTTACATACTGACAGCCAAGTGTTGCATACTGACAACTAACATAATGACTTCCAGATGCTAAGCACTGTGATTCAGATGCTCCATACTGGCACCAGAATTTTTAATTTTTACAGAAAAAAAATCTAAATTACAGGAATTATGCAAAAAAAAAAAAAAAAAAAGGAAAAAAAAAAATTATGAGAAAAGAATCAAAAAGAAAGTTGTTGAATGTGAAGTTTTGTCTGCTACCGTTTCGGTCAAAAGCAGTAAGAAGACTAGTCAAAGATGGCGATGAAGTGGTTTTACGTGCTGATGGCCGGCTCTTCCAAATCTTCAAAAGTTGCAAAAGTATTGCGATTATTAGATTATGGTTTTATTTTTTTATTTTTTTTTTTTTTTCTGAAATTACACGTGCATTTTTTGTCTGAGATATTACACGTGCACGAATTAGAGGTAAATAGGTCTGTGGCACCCATGTCTTACTCACTGACAACCAGGTGTTACATACTGACAGCCAGGTGTTACATACTGGCACCCATGTCTACATACACACTGACCACCAGGTGTTACATACTGACGGCCAGGGTGTTACATACTGGCACCCATGTCTTACACACACACTGACCACCAGGTGTTAACTTACTGACAGCCAGGTGTTACATACTGGCACCCATGTCTTACACACTGACCACCAGGTGTTAACATACTGACAGCCACTGGCGTTACATACTGGCACCCATGTCTTACCCACTTACACCTGACCACCAGGTGTTTAACATACTGACAGCCAGGTGTTACATACTGGCACCCATGTCTTACACACTGACCACCAGGTGTTACATTGACAGCCAACATACTGACAGCCACTGGTGTTACATACTGACACCCATGTCTTACTTACACTGACCACCAGGTGTTACATACTGACAGCCAGGTGTTACATACTGGCACCCATGTCTTACACACTGACAGTCAGGTGTTACATGATGACTTCTGGACGTTTGATGCCAGGTGGTGTGTTTATGGTGATTGTGTGACATGACAGCCACGTTTTGCCCATGTGACAGGTTTCCTGTGATCACCTGGAGACATCCACGCACAAAAGCTCTCCTGTTGCGCGCCAGTGGCTTCCACTCGCGAGGACCAATTGGAATGCTGTCCCGTAACCCTGGCTCAGGTAGGGAACTCACATTGCTAGGCAAAATGTCATGGCTATCAGTCCTTTAGATTTTTTTTGTCTTTTTTATTTCTGGAGAGAAAGTGTGCTGTGCAAGGTATTTGTTGAAAAACAGCAGCTTCTGGAAACCATTGCCGTATGGCGGTTGGTAAAAATTCGAGTGGAAAAGATCACCTGGAACACTGATTGCTAACTCAGTTTCAGTCACACAACATTGTAAAGTTGTGTTCCTTCCATGAATTTTGCATCGTTTAAAGCGAAATCAGTGAACAAACGTAAAAACAACATGAAATGATATAACGAAAAAACAAAAACGAAAGCGTATTGTTTCAGAGTATCTCACTTTTTTTTTTGTGTGTGTGTGTGTTAAAATAGAAGCATTTCCACCAAAAGATCAAAACTTAGTCTGAACAGGCTTGAAAATGTTCAGACCCAGAGGTGTATTAGGTTCAGGTGGCGGCAGGTGGAGTTCATACAAACTTCAGTATTGAAAGGTGATTAGGTTCAGTTGGTTTTCAAGGTATAAGATGTACACTCTTTCAGTACCTGATGAGCATCCAGGTCAGTGAGGTCACAGAAGCATTAGGTAGTACCTGATGAGCGTTAGGTTTGTATAGGTCACAGAAGGTTATAGAACTACACCACCGTACCAGTGGTGTGTTAGGTTTGGTTAGGTCAGAGAAGTTATAGATCCACACTTTAGTACCACAGGTGTATTAGGTGCAGTTAAGGTCATAGTACAGTACCAGAGGTGTGTATGGGTTCAGTCATGAGACAGGTGTAAAGCATATAGATGCTAGTGAATTTGATACTGGTTTGGTAAGAAATATGGTTGTTTCAGAAGAACTAACTGCTGGTAAGAAATATGGTTGTTTCAGAAACTAACATGGTTTGGCATACTGTTTCATAAACTAATCACTGTTGCCGGTTGTCATGTTTCAGAAACTGATATGCCATTGTGTTGTTTTTCTTAAGCCATCCAGCCATGCCTCAGTTTTGAAATGCTGAGAAATGGGTGAAATGCACCAGAAATGGGTCATACTATGAATTTGAAAATGGGAAAGAGGACATACTATATACATAAAGATTACCACTGCTGACCGGTTTCAAAAATAGTGAATGAATATGAACATGTTTGGCATACTGTGCATTGATATGAGGGATTCATAATCATGCAGAAATAATGGTTGGCATACTGTGCAGAAAGATCACTGCAGACCGGTTGTCATGCTAGTGAATTTGATAATGGTTTGGCATACTGTGCATAAAGATCACTGCTGACCAGTTGTCATGCTAGTGAATTTGATAATGGTTTGGCATACTGTGCATAAAGATCACTGTTGACCAGTTGTCATGCTAGTGAATTTGATTATGGTTTGGCATACTGTGCATAAAGATCACTGTGACCGGTTGTCATGCTAGTGAATTTGATAAAGGTTTGGCATACTGTGCATTGATAATGGTTTGGCATACTGTGCGTTGATAATGGTTTGGAATACTGTGCAGAAAGATCACTGTTGCCCACTTTTGTCATGCTAGTGAATTTGATAATGGTTTGGCATACTGTGCATAAAGATCACTGTTGCCCAGTTGTCATGCTAGTGAATTTGATAATGGTTTGGCATACTGTGCATAAAGATCACTGCAGACCGGTTGTCATGCTAGTGAATTTGATAATGGTTTGGCATACAGTGCATAAAGATCACTGTTGCCCAGTTGTCATGCTAGTGAATTTGATAATGGTTTGGCATACTGTGGATAAAGATCTGGTAGCCTGGTCACCTGACCAGTGAAAGTGAAGTGCTTCGAACAGTTCAGTCCATTTTCTGACTGTTAACATCTGGTCAGACAGAATGTTAATCAGCACGCAGAGCTGGTGGCTAATGTGTTTGTCAGTATTTCATCAACTGAAGTGTTACAATGCCAGTAAACAAGAACTGTGTGTAGACAGGTATTGTATGTCAATAAAAAAGAAAAAAAGAGAGAGGTGCACGGGCAACATGTTTGATAGCAAAGGTATGCTGAGGTTGGTCAATTTTCATAAATTACAAGCCAGAACTAATTGATGTCGGGGGGGTTTCAGGGACGTCGAGCGGGGAGGCCTCCTCCAGCCTGGAACAGGAGAAGTACTTCAAGCTGCTGGTGGCAGCCACTCCCATCTCCAACCGCAACACCTACACTGCGCAGGGCAGCGACTCCCTGACCTCCCTGGACTCCCTCATGATGTTGGGGCTGGGAGACCCCCTCCGCATTCCAGACACTCCTGAGCAGCTGCGGAGAAACATGGCCCATTCCACTGCTGCCACAGCCGGAGCCCCTGCCCTTCGGAGCAACGCCGCTGCCCCCCCCAAGCCTACATGTAAGATCTCTTTGTTGCTGGAGGATCAGTTGTACGGCAGGCAGTTTTTCTCGGCACATGTTTTTCTTATTCTCTGATGTATTTTTCAGCTGATCTGTGATTTTTTTTTTTTTTTTTCAACGCACGTTTTTAGTTTTCTGTCTTCGTTCGAACAGTATGTTAAGTTGCGTGGTCATTTTGGTCTTCGGTCAAACAGTATGTTTGATTTGATAAGTTGCATGTTTGTTGTGTTTTTTTTGTTTTCCTTAGTCAGATAGTATGGTTGAGTTTCTTGTCCTGTCTGGCAGTGGTCAGACATTCTGGTGGATGTGTCGAGTCATGTTTATTTCTATCTGTGGTCAAACACTATGGTTGATTTGTTAAGTCCCATGTTTGTCTCACTGGTCCAACACTATGGTTGATTTGTTAAGTCCCATGTTTGTCTCACTGGTCCAACACTATGGTTTTTAAACAATATTGTTGATTGTTGAATCATACATTCATGTGAGTCAGAAATACGTCTGTGTGAAAGGTATATGCAAGCGCTTTTACTTGTTCCTCTGCAGAAGATAAGAACTTCACGAATGTTGTTGTTGTTAGTAGCAGTTTTAGCAGTATTTCTCTCTTTGGTCAAACAGTGTGATTGATTTGTTGTGCCATTTGCAGGGTCATATGATCGTGGTCCTCTTGGCCAAACAGCAAGGGCAATTTGTAGTCCTGTGATCAAACAGTATGATTAATTAGTTGAGTCGTTTGTTCTTTTTTTTCTTCAGTCAAACTGTTTGGTTGATTTGTGGAGTCATATGTTCAATTCTGATATTGGTCAAACAGGACTGACTTCAATGAGAGCTGTCAGAAAAATGTATTTGGTACAGATGCCATGTAAAGTTTGCCAGGATGGACAGAGATAAATAACTTTGTGCTGATGTCTGGCAGGTTTTGGCATGAGGACCATTTTTTGTGTGTGTCTGACTGCTGTTTGCCTGTATAATGTGCGTGATGTGATTGTTTTTTTGGGGGGCTGTGTCCTGTATGTGATGTGATTGTTTTTATCTACATGAGTGTGGTGTGACTGTTTATGTACAGGTTTGTGTGATGTGCCTTTTTGTTTGCCATGTATTGATTGATTAAACTCAGTGATTGATTAAGCTCAGTGATTGACTAATGATTGATTAAGCTCAGTGTCCTAACCACAGTCATGACACGTTATATCTGTGCAGAAGTGAGGTCTGTAGAGGAGGTTGACTATGTTTTCATTTGGGAATCTTTCTCAGATTGTCGATGAGTTTGTGTGTGCGTGCGTGTGTGCATGCATGCGTGCGTTTGTATATCTCTTTCCTAGGTTTTTCAGTCTTCTCTCTTCTGTCCGTCGGTGTGGCCCCATATTCACTTGTTTTCTTTTTTTTATCTCTTTTATCATCATCCTCTTGTTTTCCCCAATCTGCTCTCTTTGTTGCCTTCTGCTGCCCCTCTGTCTCTCATTCTAGTGGCCCTATCCAGGTGTTGTTTGTGTGTGTAGCAGGTTTCATGAAGTTTTTTTTCCATTTTCTGTTTCCTCCTCTCATGATCAGTGTGTGTGTTTCTCGTCTGTCTCCTCCATTCATGACTCACCTGTCTTCCCTTTTTCTGTCTCTTCCACAGTGACCAGTCTGTCTTTTCTGTCTGTGTTCATGACCATTCTGTCTTTCCTTTCTCTGTCCCCTCTGCTCATGGCTGATCCGTCTTTTTCTGTCAGTCTCTCCCACTCTAAACCAGTCACTCTTTCCTTCTGCTACCTCGGCTCGAGACCAGTCTGTCTTTATTGTCTGTCTCATGCACTCATGGCTTACCTGTCTTTCCTTTCTCTTTCTCCTCTACCTATGACCAGTCTTGTCTTTTCTGTCTGTCTCTCCTCTGCTTACGACCAACATGTCTGTCCCGTCTGTCTCCACTATTTATGACCGCTCTGTCTTTCTCTGTCGCCTCCACTCGTGAGTTTTCCGGTCTCTGTTAGCTGCATTTCTTAGCATCTCTCTTTGTTTTTTTTTTTTTTTTTTTCTTTTTTCCTTTGTCTCCTCCAATTGTCCACAGAACAGCAGCATTTTTTGCAATCAACATGGTACCCAGCTTTCGTGGTGACCAAAGTTGCCGCAGTCGGAGTGGATTGTTTGTCGTTTCTTCACATGATTCATATTGGTTATTTGCTGATTGATTTTTTTTTTTTTGTTTCGTCTGGTGATCAGCCTAACACAGCACCTATGGATTACTGCCTGATAACACTGTTGAGACGTTGGGAGATGGGGTGTCAGTTTAGGAGGGCGTGTTTATTTTTTTTTTTTTTTTTTTTTTCTGCACATTAATTCTTCAAGTTGGTTGTGGTTGTAGACGACTGTCGCTTTAAGTTGTGTACACTGAAGCCAGATTAGGATTTGTCTGTACTGCCACATGATTTGTTTGCATGTGATTTGATAGGGTTTGATTTTTCTGTGAAGAAACAAATATGTTAATGCTATGAACAAATTTCAAGTAGGTATCAATATTATGAGGGAATGTTGAGGAAACATAATCATGTTAGAGCTGAAAGGCCTGTACTATCTGCCTTTTTCCTTCTTTCTCTCTTACTTTTTATCTTGCATGAATGCACATGTACACACAGGCAGACACACACACACACACACACACACACACACACACACACACACACACACTGGCACTCACATGCTCGCTCACACACACAATCACATATATATACACACACACATGCATATACGAAAAAAAATGTGTATATGCCAAAGTGCACACACACATTTGTGCTGCCCATACACACACACACGCACACATGCGCACACTCTCTCTCTCTCTCTCTCTCTCTCTCTCTCTCTCTCTCTCTCTCTTATTACCATGCGGAGAGGGTTTGCATGTACGTGGGCAGAACTGCCTTGTACTGTATTGAAGAATGCATCACACAGACACAGACACACACAGACACAGACACATACAGACACACACACATACACATTCACACATACACACACATACACACACACACACACACACACACACACACACACACACACACACTCACATGCACACACACACTCTCCTTCACATGCGCGCGCGCGCACACACACACACACACACACACACACACACACACACACACACACACACACACACACACACACACACAGAGTTAAAGAGGTATACCTTGTGCTGCGTTGAAGGTTTGTGTCTTGACCAATGTGTATGTCGCCAGCATCAAAGGATGTTGGTTCCCCGCTCCAACAACGACACGGCCACACGGCAGTAGTGGAATCTGTGTCGCGGACTGTGGGTCGACTGCGCGCTAGCATTGGCAAAGGTCGCCACAAACCTCCCTGTAGGTGGAGCCCTCTTCTTCAAGATCCCTCAAACCCCCCCCCCCCCTCCCCCCCCCTTCCCCCACTGCACCTCTTGCCATCCCTCTCCTTTTCCTGTCATATACTCTGTCTCTGTTGTCCAGTCCATATTTTATCAGACCTCGTGTACTCGGAGTGGAGACCATAACCTCTGGATGTTGATCAGTTAGTTTTTGTTTCGTCTGTGCTATCTTCTGTTTATCAGTAGTAGTTCTGACAGCTAATATCTTCTGTGAATCACAGCTCTTATTCATTGCTTACTACTTTTATTTATCAGTGCTAGCTTCTGAATATCACTGTAGCTTTTCTGGGGTCTTGGGAATAGCTAAAAAGAAGCAGTTTAGCATTCTTTTCAAGCAGAGATCCTTACGGGGTAAATTTTGTTTCATTCAGTTGTAAAGTTTTGTTGGAGAACTGGATTAATGAAAAGATAAAGAACTCGTTTCAATGTTTGAAACCTCATCACATAATTTTTTAACCACAGTTTCTGATCACGTTTAGTTGTTTTTTCTTTTTTCTTTTTTTCTTTCCTAGCCAATTTTTTGTGTGGGATGGATCCTGAAATTTGCTGAATTCTGTTGGCCCCCCCCCCCCCCCCCCCCCCCCCCCTCCGAAAATCAGGTCTTGTATAAAGTTTTAAAATCACTTTCATGTTCAGATCATGTTGATATCCAATTGTAAAACTCTGAAATAAATAATAACAATTAAACAAACAGTCCAGTTGAGGGAAAAATAGCAATTTAGAAAAGAGGGGAAAATAGCAATTTAGAAAAGAAAGAAAAGGCAACACAGGGAAAAAGCAAAGAAAAAATTCAATATTAGTCTGAAATCCTTTGATTGCTGCTTCTTCTTCCGGATTACTGTTGTAATGATGAAGAGAAATGGGTTGACAGTCTCCTTAACGCTGGATTGAGATCACTGTTGTCAGTCAGAAGCCCTCAAGTCTGGCATTGCATCAGGATATGTCCCTGGGTTGGGGATTGTATCACACTGCTTTCTGCCTTTGGTAACACTCTTCTGTTGTGAACTGGGTATGGAAATGTGACTTTGCACAGTGTGTCTGTATAAACTGGGAATTAGTCTGCATTCGTGAATTTGTTTGTTCATAAAAAAAAACTTGCAAGAAACAAACAAAAAAAAAAGTTACAGAACGATAGAATATTGTAGTATTAGAAGTATCGCTGACATTGAAATTTAATCTCTTAATATCTTAATCATGCTGAATTGTGTATAGGGAATGAGAATTTTGCTGATTACCTGGATAGATAATGACAGTCCTTGCACACTCTTGATTTACACCCAATGCATGCATGTAAACACAAGCAATATGCGTGCACACCTGTAATGTATAAACCCACGTATGTTACACATACACACACACTGAGAGTGTTCATGCCATGCTGTGTAGTTCATGAAATGTGTAGAATTCCATCCACCGGCACTGACGGAGACCCGCAGCCACGGAAGAGTAGGGCAACATATTTCAACTGCTTGGACAAGAGACACATGAGCAGTAGGAAAGGGTGACTCATTTCACTCTGTCTGACAGTGACGCAGTAACAGGGAACAGGACGACTCATTTCATTGTGAAATTCACTGGGACATGTAGGTAGAGAGTAGCAGGGCAACTCACTTCACTCGCTCATGGGCAAGACCCCTCAGCAGAGGAGCAGGGCAGCTCGCCTCATTGGCACTGACAGAGACATGAGCTGTGTATTACAAGTGGCTTCATTCATACTGACAGCCTGACATGAGTTGTATGTTACGACAGCTCACTTGATTGGCACTGACAGGGACACATGAGCAGTAGAATGTGGCAGCTCACCTTCTTTGCTCTAACACATCAGCAGATAGGCGTAGAGCAGTTGACTTCACTTGCTGTTACAGAGGCAGATGAGCAGAGAGGCATAGGGCAATTCACTTCACTTGCTCTTACACAGACACATCAGCACTAGAGTGCTGCTACTCGCTTCACTTGCGGTGCCAGAAACACATGAGCCAGAGAGGAGTAGCGTGACTCACTTCACCTGCTGTGACAGAAGCACACGAGTAGCGGAGTAGGGGAATTCATTTCACCTGCGCTTACAAAGACAGTGACGTAGGGCAGCTCGCTTTAGTTGCAGCAGTAGAGACACATGAGGAGAGAGGAGCAAGGCAACTCGCCTGACTCGGTCCGACAAAGACACACTAGTAGCGAGGAGTAGGTTAAGTCCCTGTATTTGCTCTGACAGAGACATAGTATGAGCAACAGAGTAAGACCGCTGTTTTTCACCTGCTGTGTCAGGGACACATGAGCAGTACAGTGGGGCAGCTCACGTAGGTTGCTCTGACAGACACAGCATAGTGTAGAGGAACAGAGCAACTTCCCTTACGCTGTGACAGAGAGCCACACAGGCAGGGGGATAAGGCAACTCAGGTCACATGCATGGACAGAAACATGTGAACAGCAGATGGAGGACAGCTGACTTCACTTGCCCTGACGGACTCCTATGCATTGTGGGGAAGTCGGACAGCTGACTGATTGCACTGACAATCGCATCAGGGACCGTGAGAAGGGACAACTGATTTTTACTGGAATTGACGTAAACATGCACAGTGCAAAGGAGGACAGCTGTCATCATTCGCACTGACTCTCATGTGCTCACCGGGGAAGAGGACAACTGACTTTTGTAGCATTGACAGTTAACATGTGCACAGTGAGGGTAACTGACTTCACTCACACTGGCAGCCACACGTGCACAGTGAGGAGCACAGCTGACTTGCTGTACTCATACTGACTGACTTGTGTGCACTGTGAGAGGGACAGCTGACATTATTTGCTGTGGCAGACACATACACTGTGAGAAAGACAACTGACTTGCATTGACAGACATATACACACAGTGAGAAAGACACCTGGTTTCACTTGCACCACCAACTATAGGGTCATGCGACCTGTTTGCCGCCTAAGGGCACCCTCTGATTCCTGGTTTCTGTTGAAAGCTGGCCAGTGGGCTGCAGGTAAGTATGGGTGGGCACTGCACCCGTCTGGTCTGTACCTGCCTGTCTCTCAGTACTGCATGCTGGTTCCACCCGAATCCGGGGGCTCCCTGTTGATGTGTGGGAATAGTCCTGTCGAAAACCAGTCCAGTGGTCCTGAACCCGTACTTGTTTGTTAGTCCTGTCCAGTCATCCTGTCCCGCACTTTTCCTGTCGTCCTGTTCATTACCTGTCCAGTCATCCTGTCCGGCACCTTTCCTGTAGTCCAGTTCATTACCTGTCCAGTAATCCAGTCCTGCACCTTTCCTGTCGTCCAGTTCATTACTGTCCAGTAATCCTGTCCGGCACCTTTCCTGTAGTCCAGTTCATTACCTGTCCAGTAATCCTGTCCGGCACCTTTCCTATCGTCCAGTTCATTATCTGTCCAGTCATCCTGTCCTGCACCTTTCCTGTCGTCCAGTTCATTATCTGTCCAGTCATCCTGTCTGGCACCTTTCCTGTCGTCCAGTTCGTTACCTGTCCAGCCATCCTGTCTGGCACCTTTCCTGTTGTCCAGTTCATTACCTGTCCAGTCATCCTGTCTGGCACTTTTCCTGTCATCCAGTTCATGACCTGTCCAGTAATCCAGTCCTGCACCTTTCCTGTCGTCCAGTTCATTACCTGTCCAGTCATCCTGTCCCACCTATGTCCAGTAGTAATCCTATCCTTGGTGTGTGCAGTCATCTCCTTTCACATCTGTCCAACCACCTGCACTTTCACAAACATCCATCGTCTTCTTTTGTTCCTCCTGCCTCTTTCTTTCCCATTCCTGTCTTTCCCATACCTTGTCTTCATTTTCCTTCTCTTCCTTTTCCTATCCTTCTCTTTCCAGTTCTCTGTCCATCCCCTGTTTTTCCAATCCTTCCCTTTACCAGTTTTCCCAGTCCTTTCCATTTCATACCTTTTCCTATTCTTACCACTTCTGTCATTTCCTGCTCTCCTGTTTTCATTCTTTTCCCTTCCCATTCTCTCTTGTCTTTATCGTTCCTTCTCCTCCCTTTCCCCCTCAGTCCCAAACATCCTTGCCCAGGACCTCAGTAGTTCAAGGTGACGTCACTCTTTCCACTTTCTGCACATCACAGTGGAATGTCATGTGCCTGTGGTTTGGGATGCTTCAGTCAATGGCAGTGGTGGCTGTGGTGTGTGGTCAAACGCTGTGTGTGTGTGTGTGTGTGTGTGTGAGTGATGATGCTTCTGCTCGTGTCATGAACTTTGGGGGGAAAGTATGTTTAGTGAGGCACGGTTTAAACTTTCGTTGCATATGACTTCATGAACATGAAGGTGGTGTGTTTTAAGAGTCACTTCCCCTGCCAGTCACCATTGAAAAATGGGCGCATGCTGAATTGCCTCTGAAGCCTTTTGCAGCTTATGAGAAGGGGATTGGTTTGTGTTTTATATCTTGGATGTGTGTTGGACATAGATGCATCTTTAGTGCCTGGAATGACACCTTTTGTTGTGCCTGTTTGGACAGTGATGTGACCACCTTTACTGCCAGGTGTGCTTGCTCCTGGGAGTCCTGCACACAGAGAACAGTCTGGGCAATCTGTTATTTACAGTGATCATAGTCAGGAAACATTTACTTTTTTTGTCGGTCATGGGTTGTTTTTCACCTGTTTGACAAAACCGTTGTCACTGCTTGCCGATGTAGTGCTGTGATGCCGAGTTCACATGCATTCAACTTAATGTGTCTGGCAGTCTGTACCGACGATTCAAGTTTAATTCTTCTGCTGTTAGCACTGAATGATAAACAGCTTCAGGCACTTTTGCTCCCATCCTGACATAGTGACAGGTACATCACTCTAAAGCCAGTGCTGCTTTGTGGTACCCGTTCTTCCAGCATGCTTGTCGATAGAGGCACACACAACTAAGTAGGAGACTTTCTCCCTGCTTGCTGCCCCAAGAGGAAGGTCCGTGCCTGCCTTATACTCTGACCTGACACCAGCACAAGCAGTGGCAACAGAAATATGTCAAAACACAACACTGATTTTAGCTCTGGCACAGTCTTTGGATTTTGAAGAGTGCTAGACAGAAACACACACACACACACACAGACACAGACACACACACACACACACAGACACACACACACACACACACACACACACACACACACACACACACACACACACACACACACACACACACACACACACACACACACACAGAGGCATGAACTAGTACATGTTTTCACACAAAAACGGTGGATTTGTAATTTGAGGTGGGCATGGCAGAAACTCCCTTTCTGGGGAAGTTCAGTGATTAGTTCTTAGTGCCTCTTTTTCATCCATGGTGGGTGAGTGTCATCTGCAAGCAGCATTAGATTGGAGTTATGTGCCTTTAAAAGTTTGACTATGGAAGCAAAAGTGACTGCGCTTGTTTTTGGGGGCGATGAGCAGAAGTGACTGTGCTCGTTTTTTTTTCTTATTTACCATGTACTTTCCCCCCGCCTCACTCCGGATTTCTGTCCATGTTGTCAGCGGTGTGAGTCGTCATAGTCATTTATCTCTCACTGACTGTTCTGTGCCCAGGTGATTAGGTGCTATGTTGTGTGTGAATGACTTGATACAGGATGATGTATGATAATGATTTTTCTCTTTTTCTCTGATTTGAAGAATGTTTGTACCTTTTGTTGTTTATTGTCTTAACAGTGTATTTTCTTTATTTTGATTTTCCCTTACAATCGATTTGATTTTTCAGTTTTAGTTTCAGTATAAAGACAGTCCAGCCAGCTGCACAGCACTGAGTCAGAGCTTGATTTTGTAATGTTAGAGGTGTATGTTATCTGTGTACACTCTTTTGCTGCTCAAAGTTTTTCTGTGTTTAACGTATGTAAACAGAAAAGCTGTAAGTGTACGTATTCTGTCATTCTCAGACATGCGTTTTTCGACTGAGAACCCCAAAATTGCAGTTTTAAGTATCGGTTGTTTTCAGTTGCCATGAAAGCATTGTAAGTGTCTGACTTGATAATGACAACAGAGGAACTGCATGTTTTACAATGGTTTGGTGTTATGATGCTTTGTGTGTGTTTTGTGCAGTTTTTTTTGTTGTTGTTGTTTGTTTTTGTGGAATCAAACAATGCTGTCTTATTCAAGGGTATTATGATGTTATCTTTGGAGTTTTGCAGGAAATCTGTGTCAGGGTTATGCATTGCTTGACATCAACTACTGGTCCTGAGGCCCAGAATTACCTTGCATAAGTTCTGCTGGTCCTGATGGCCAGTATTACATGCATCAGTGGTGCTGCTTCTGGGGCCCTGTATTACATGCATCAGTGGTGCTGCTTCTGGGGCCCAGTATTACATGCATCAGTGGTGCTGCTTCTGGGGCCCAGTATTACATGCATCAGTGATGCTGCTTCTGGGGCCCAGTAATACATGCATCAGTGATGCTGCTTCTGGGGCCTAGTATTACATGCATCAGTGGTGCTGCTTCTGGGGCCCAGTATTACATGCATCAGTGGTGCTGCTTCTGGGGCCCAGTATTACATGCATCAGTGGTGCTGCTTCTGGGGCCCAGTATTACATGCATCAGTGATGCTGCTTCTGGGGCCCAGTATTACATGCATCAGTGGTGCTGCTTCTGGGGCCCAGTATTACATGCATCAATTCTGTTGGTCCTGGGGGGGCAGTATTACATGCATCAATTCTGTTGGTCCTGGGGGCCCAGTATTACATGCATCAATTCTGTTGGTCCTGGGGGGGGGGGGGGGGGGGGGGGGGGGGGGGGGGGGGGAGTATTGCATCAGTTCTACTGATCCTGAGGGACAGTCTTATACACATCATTTCTACTGATGCTGAAGGCCAGTATCCTATTTCATCAATTCTATAGGCTGCCAGGGCCAGTATTGGATTAGTGCTATGTATCCTGACAGCCAATACAATAAGTCATCAATTCAGGGCCAGTATTACACCAGTTCTATGTATCCTGACAGCTAATACAATAAGTCATCAATTCAGGGCCAGTATTACACCAGTTCTATTTATCCTGGCAGCCAATACCATAAGTCATCAATTCAGGGCCAGTATTACATCAGTTCTGGTCATTCTGAAGGCCAGTATTGCATCAGTTCTGGTGGTCCTAGTTCATCGGCTGTGCTGGTCCTGAAGGCCAGCATTATACTGCATAAAGTATACTGTTCCTGAGGGCCAGCATTATACTGCATAAAGTATACTGTTCCTGAGGGCCAGCATTATACTGCATAAAGTATACTGTTCATGTGGGCCAGCATTATACTGCATAAAGTATTCTGTTCATGTGGGCCAGCATTATATGGTATAAAGTATACTGTTCCTGAGGGCCAGCATTATACTGCATAAAGTATACTGTTCCTGAGGGTCAGCATTATACTGCATAAAGTATTCTGTTCATGTGGGCCAGCATTATACTGCATAAAGTATACTGTTCCTGAGGGCCAGCATTACACTGCATAAAGTATACTGTTCCTGAGGGTCAGCATTACACTGCATAAAGTATACTGTTCCTGAGGGCCAGCATTACACTGCATAAAGTATACTGTTCCTGAGGGCCAACATAATACTGCATAAAGTATACTGTTCCTGAGGGCCAGCATTATACTGCATAAAGTATACTGTTCCTGAGGGTCAGCATTATACTGCATAAAGTATTCTGTTCGTGAGGGTCAGCATTATACTGCATAACGTATACTGTTCCTGAGGGCCAGCATAATATTGCATAAAGTATACTGTTCCTGAGGGCAGCATGATATTGCATAAAGTATACTGTTCCTGAGGGCCAGTACAATATTGCATAAAGTACACTGTTCCTGAGGGCCAGCATAATATTGCATAAAGTATACTGTTCCTGAGGGCCAGTACAATATTGCATAAAGTATACTGTTCCTGAGGGTCAGTATAATATTACATAAAGTATACTGTTCCTGAGGGCCAGCATTGTATTTACATAAGGTGTATTGGTCCTCAGGGCCGTAGTTATTTTTACATAAAACCAGGGGTATTGAGAGCCAGTATCATATTGCATGGCTAGTGCTCTGGACGGCCTGTATGATATAGCATCATTTCTACTGGTTCTTAGGGCCTGTATTGCATCGTTCTACTGACACTGAGAACTTGTATATTTTGCATCAATTCTACAGGTTCTGATTACTGTTACTGTAGGAGTATGTGTGCTCTTTTGTTCTCTCTAGCACACGTTTTTTTTGTTTGTTTATTTGGTTACATGCTTTTTCTTTCTCTCTCTGTCTCTGTCTCTGTCTGTGTCTGCGTGTGTGTTGTTTATTTGGTTACATGCTTTTCTTATCTCGCTGTCGCAGTGTGTGTGAGTGTGTGTGTGTGTGTGTGTGTGTGTACGTGTGTGTCTGTCAGATAGTGTGGTGCTGTGAGATGCCTCATGCATCTCATTATGGATGTTTATACTGGATCCTGGTTTTCTGTCCTTTGCTGCCAGTGCTGTCGGCTTTCTGTACATTTTGTTTCCCTACACAGGTCTTTAGCCTGAACAGCTTGGTCAAAGTTGGGCTTGTTTGGGCTTCAGCTCTCTTCCCATTCCCCTCCCTCCTCTGTGTGTGTGTATGTCTAGTTTTGAATCGCTGTGTGTGTGTGAGTCTTAAGTGTTTTGCGTGAGGATGTGCGTGCTTTCAAGGATATTATATGTGTCTGCGTTTGGGGCGTCTGTGTGTGAATATTAAGGAAATGAAATGAAAAATCATTTTGATTTCTTTTTCTGCGTCTGATTTTGTTTGTTTACTTGTTTGTTTTGTTTTCAGTAAAATCTTATAGCATTTTTGTGGGTTTTTTTTTTTTTTTTTCATGTTCAGCCATAGAATTTTTTTTTTTTTCGAAAAAGAAGATTGAAGTGAAAGCATTCTTTTCATGGAAAACATTTCATGATTATGCATGAAAGTTGTTATTGCAGGCATGAACATGCAGTGTGTGTATGTGTGTGCGCAGTGTGTGTGTGTGTGTGTGTGTGTGTGTGTGTGTGTGTGTGTGTGTGTGTGTGTGTGTGAGTGAGTGAGTGAGTGAGTGTTGAAGGTAAATTTTGAGGATTGATGTGTTTATCTGTATCTGTATTTGTTGATGTGCATATGGATGTGTGTGTATGTTTGTCACTGTGCATGTGTGTGTGTGGAGGGGGGGGAGGATTTTGTGTGTGTGTGTGTGTGTGTGTGTGTGTGTGTGTGTGTGTGCGTGTGTATATGTGTGTGCTTTTGTGCGTCTGTGTCCAGTTTGAAGTCTTGTCTCGATGTGCCTGTTGCGCAAGCTTCTGTCCTCCTACGTTAGCCCTTTCATCGCCTTGTGGTGTTGGTGTGGCGGTGACGTCAGAGTTGTCTTCCATTTTCAGTTCTCACCCTGCCCCGACGGACGCGGCGAGGCTGGCCAAGTATTCACCGCTCCTTTCTTTCTGTTTGGCTTCAGAGATCTGGCTTGGTGGGCAGACATTAGGACAAAAAGTAGAACATCTGCAAATGATTCTTTCCATCCATCCCTCCGGGTAGGACCAGCATTTGTGGAACGGGAGAATACTGACGTTTTTCCTTAAAGAATTTGTCCTTCACAGCATCAGGTTTATTGGATGTTAACCTCACCAACTACCAACTACTTATTTCCTCCGCTTTATATGCTTGGTCAGGCGTTTGGAAAAGTGGATTTAAAAAAAAAAAAAAAAGATTATTGCATTGTAGGTGGTTAGCATAATGAGAGAAGTGGCTTATGTAAATTGTTGGACATGTTATGGTCCCTTCGCATTGCAGGTTCTGTGCCTTTGGACAGTTCTGTTAAGTGGCATACTTGCGAAATTGTTCATTCAGGTTGAAGACTTTTTTTTTTTTTTTTTGTACATAGTTGCATAGTCCTGAGAATATGTACAGCTGTGTGGCTGCATGGTTGCACTTCTGTGCACAGGTGTTGGCATTGGTGGTATAGTGTCTTTTTCATTTGTTTGCCTTTAGTCAAGTCAAGAATGGACAGCCTGAAGTAGAAGCTCTGTAAATATGATGCTGAAGTTTCCCTTTTCGTATGGAATTACTAAGTATTTCCCCACCTCCCGTTGCCTTTAGCTCACCTCAGTAAATGAACGCTGTTTATCTTTTGGCCCTTTAACTCACCTTGGTAAATGAACGCTGTTTACCTTTTGGACCTTTAGCTCACCTCGGTAAATGAACACTGTTTATCTTTTGGCCCTTTAGCTCACCTTGGTGAATGGATACTATTTATCTTTTAGCACAGAAATTCTGATTGACAGGCCATGCCTTATTGCACGTCCTGTGATGAGTGCTCATGTAGCTGTGGGAGTGCCGATCAGTCATGTAGAGAACAGCATTTAGAGCACCTGTCATGGTAAGGGCACTGGCCAGTCTGCCTATCGATCACATACGGAGTGGCATTTAGAGCACCTGTCATGGTAAGGGCACTGGCCAGTCTGCCTATCGATCACATACGGAGTGGCATTTAGAGCACCTGTCATGGTAAGGGCACTCGCCAGTCTACTTGTTGGTCATGTACAGAGTGGCATTTAGAGCACCTGTCATGGTAAGGGCACTGACCAGTCTGCCTATCAGTCACATATGGAGTGGGCATTTAGAGCACCTGTCATGGTAAGGGCACTGGCCAGTCTGCCTATCAGTCATGTACAGAGTGCCCTGTCTGCCTATCAGTCATGTACAGAGTGCCCTGTCTGCCTATCAGTCATGTACAGAGTGGCATTTGGAGCACCTGTCATGGATGGGCACTGGCCAGTCTGCCTGGGAGTGCCCCTCAGAGCAGGTGTTCCCCATGGCGTGCCCAGCATTGCAGCAATACCAGCGCATGCAGAAGCACTGCTGCTCAGCAGACTGTCTGTGCTCATCACGCTCGAAGGATCTTAGCAGAAGTGGGTGTACTCAATCAGCTAGCAGTGCCCATCACTTTAGCAGTATCCCTTCAGCTTCGGAATGCCCATTTTGCAGGAAATGCGCATTACTCTGGAAGTATTTGTTTTTCCTAGGAGTATCCGTAATTCTGGGAATGCACACATCGTAGGTGTGGCACGTGCCATCTGGCTGGGTGTTTCTTGATCAGGGTGATTAAAGTGTGATCAGAGTCACGACATGGTTTATGTCTGTGAGCCCCAGGCAGACGGCACAGTCTTTTTTTTCAGCGTCAGAACAATACACATTTCCTGGACTAAGAAAGTCACTGGGTCCTATACCCATAACCACAGAAATGCAGATACAGATAAGCAATAGAGGTGGGTATTGTTGAAGTCTTGACTAATATTTCTGCACATGTACACTACACATAATTACATGTTTATCAAGGTCTTTGGTCTTTGGTCCCCATACACACAAATGCATGAAAATGAAGTGAAGTAAGATGGAAAAATCATCTTGTTAGCTTGAAATCATTAGGCTGAGGTAGCCAATCTTGTATGGAACATTTACCGTTAAGCTCTAAGCAAAAATGTGTAGTAAAGAATAGGTCCCCTTCAAATGTAGAAAACCCTGACTCATGAAGAAGTGCCCGTCTTGCTGGGATCCCCCTACTTCATCCACACCACAGCCTCCCCAGTGTTCCCAGGGTTGCCCACCAGGCCAGACTCTGTGCGGTGTGTGATTGTTGTTTGTGTCAGTGCTTGTTCTATAGATGTGCAGTGATTGCCTCCCCTTTCTTCTCTCTTTCTCACAGCCCTGCGCTGAATGAGTCTGTGGCATGACTGTACATAACTTCTGCTTCGTCCCTTCCACTGCTGAATGAATGGCTGTCACTGTCTGGGTGCCGAGGTCTTCCCCAACCCTTGGGGACCTTGATCTCAGGGTGGATTTCTATGACTGTTTCAACTCTTTGGGTTTTTGCTCATGTTGTTGTTGTAGGGGTCAGCTTGTCTTATTTATTGGCTCACAGTTTGAGATGAATGCATGAAGACTGCAATGGCTGTGTGAAGATTTACGAGATGGAATTACTGTCATCAACAGTTACTCTGTCCGTCAGCAGGTCAATGGATCTTCCCCATCCCCACAGCCCTCCCAGTCTCCTGTCCTAGACACTTTTTGTTTTGGTAACATGTTTATTGTGTTTTTGAAGAAGATGGGTTATTTGGCAGTCAAAGAATCTATCACTCATTCTCCCTGGTTGTGGATGTTGTTGTTGGTGTGTTGTTTTTAGATGGAGTGCTGTCTGTGTTGTCATTTGCTGCTGCATTGTTCACTTGATGAGTAGTTTCCCCAACTCTCATAGCTTATTTCTTTTTTTGCTTGTTTTGTTTTTTATTTGTGTGTGTGTGTGTGTGTATGTTTACATTAGTTTTTTTATTTCATCCTGGTTTGGTTTGGTTTTGCTCGTCAGTTTTTGAATGGACCTGTTGTCAGTCTTAAAGGCAGTGAGGCAAATGGCCGCTGGCCAGTGGCCAGTGAAAGAATACAAAGCGCACGTTCCCATTCAGGCTTCATTCTTTCACCTGTGCATGTCTGAGAAGTGACCTGAACATCTGACATCTGATATACATTGCATATCAACATATATGACCAGAATATATCATAATGTCAACAACAAGTATCGGCGTATAAACTTGTATGTGTGTATCTGGAGTCAAGTTCATAATCCTAACAACTATAATCTGTCTGGAACGGGGCTGGTGGAGATTTTTTTGCGAAAATTCGCCTTACGTTGTCCTCAGAAGGTGATGTCTGTTTGTGACTGTAAAGGATACCTGTATTCGGATAAAGTGACCGTACTAACCTGGACCCCCCCAAGCCTGCATCATGTGTCATACCACTGCTTGTCACCTGCATCGTCAGTGAACAGGAAAACATGAGCATGATGACATCAGACATAATTACAGGACTAATTGTCAGATATCATTACCATACTAATGGCTACATGTAGCATGACAGTTTTGAATGCTCACTATTCATATGCAAGTCGGTTTGAGAGTTTGGATGTGTTTTTTGTGTTTTTTTGTAATGGAAAGAGGGAATCGTTTATTCTGTAAAAAAAAAAAAAAAAAAAATTTTTTTAAGCCTGGTTTGAATATTAGATGTGACGGCTTTTCATTCTGCCTTTTTCTTGTGGGTATACAGAAAGGCTTGAGCCAGTTCATGTTTTCTTTTCTTTTCCTCCAATGAACAGTCTTTGTTGAGTATATTTCTTGAATTGTTGCATCAAACTGGATATTGAAAATGGCAGTTTCTGTTGCTATTACATAAAATAGACCATACATTTGTAGTGTTTACATTTTGAGGGGGGAAAAAATCCATCTGTGATATAGGTGTGAAATAGCGCTGTAAGCCTTGGTCCAGATATTTGCTATTTTCAGTTTTCTTGGTCGAATACCAGTGAGCAAATGGAAAGTTTGTTTGTTGTTGTTTTAGTGACAGAAATAAAAGACTAAATGTGTACCTGCAGGGACAGGGATGTGTTTGGATCTGATGGGGTTTAGGGTTCATCACCACACATGGTGACAGTGAAAGTGACCCCTCTTTTGAAACGACCTGTGAGGCCACCACTTAGTCTTTGTTACAGTGTGTACATGGCTTGGAATGCTATGGAGTGGTCTCCTTTGCAGTGAAATCAAGCTCCTGTGTCTTGAGTTCAGTTGTTTAAGTAGGGAAACTTTTAAGAACTAGCATATTTACACAAGAGACAACAACAACAACAAAAGATGCAGAATTTCTGTGTTGTGTGCAGACAGTTATTTGTTTAAGTTACTATCTGCAGAATCAAAATATTTCAGTTTATCGAATTTTGTAACTTGCATTTTGTGCTCCATCCTTGTGTGTGTGTGTGTGTGTGTGTGTGTGTGTGTGTGTGTGTGTGTGTGTGTGTGTGTGCGCGCGCGCGCGTGCGTGTGTGTGTGCGCGCACGTGCATGCTTATGCCAAATTATGAAAGGTTTTGATCCACTCATTTCATCATCGTTAGTGATGCATGGCAATATAACCCATCTTATTTTGTATAGCTGTAACCAATGTGGAAGATAGTATATAAAGTAAAAAAAAATCGGTGACGAAGTATTCAGATCAGATGTAAGGCTGAGTGACGTGAATAGGAATCAGTGAGCGTTTTAACTGCTTATAACTTGAATTTTAGATTTTGCACAGTGAAATGAATTAGCAGAGGATGTTCACATGACACACAGTGTTGTAATGGTTTATGGAACTCCATGTCACAAATATTCCCATGAGACTGCCCAAGTATTAAAAATGTTCAACTTGATGGACCATAGTCCTTGCCCGTTGATGTTGAGAACTGAACACGAGGATGGCGCTGTGGTGTCTTTCAGCACTGAGCCGGGTGGGCAGTTTGCGAGACAAGGGGGCGCTGTCTCCGAACATGGAAGGCCACCGCCACAATGGCAGTCTGGACAGCCGCGGGGACCTCATCAACAACTCTGTGCAGGGGCTTCACCGTATCGCCCTCTACGTACTGGGTGAGAAGAACCAGATGAAGGTGGGTTCTCAACATGGCTACATGTTGTTGTCTGTTGGGTTTTGTTGTTTGGTTTCTTCTTCCTGGTTGTAGTGTTAGTCTTGTCTGCCTTCTCTCTCTTTCTCTGTCTCTGTCTGTATTGTTCTCTTTCTCTTTCCGCTGTCTTTCTCTCTTGCTCTCTGTCTCTCTCCCTCTCTCTCTCTCTCTGTGTCTGTCTTTCTGTCGCTGTGTAACTGTCAGTCTGTTTGTCTGTCTGTCTGTCTCAATCTCTCACTCTCTCTCTCACTCTGTCACTCTCTCTCTCTCTCTGTCTAAAGTGTAACAAATGCTAGCAGTGTAGGGCTGGGCACTGCCATGGGAACAGCTGACAAGCACTGGTGTGATGCAACATCTCTGTGTGCATCTCAGAATGTGAAGGTAGATGCCTTCCCAAATGTGACTTCATTTCCGTGGATTTCTACGAAGTGCGCCACATCAAGGCCAGCTTCAAGAAGCTGATGCGAGCCTGCTGCCCCAGCCGACCCCCTGTCCAGCTCTGACCAGGGCTTCTGAAGGCTGTGGAGGACTCCGAATGGCTGCCACAGGTGATGACCTTGTTGAATGTGGTGTATGTCCAGAACATACAGTGCTGATCTATGATTGTCAGCGTGAAGTGAAAAATGCAGTTTCTCTTACGCGCTGAACATAAGATGCTGATATGTGGTTGTGGACATGAAGTTATAAATAAATTCTTCTTATGCATTGAACATAAGATGCCGATCTATTATTGTAGACATGAAGTTAAAAATAAATTATTCTTATGCATTGAACAGAAGATGCTGATATATGATTGTAGACATGAAGTTAAAAATAAATTCTTCTTATGCACTGCACATAAGATGCTGATATATGATTGCAAACATGAAGTTGATTGTCAGTATTGTGCTTAATGCATTTCACTTTGTTTTCACAAATTATGCTGTTGTGAATGGCTCGTTTTTTCTGTTAATTCTGTTAAAAGAAATTCAAGTGAAGTCATTATTTAGTGTTTGTATGTTTGTTTTTAACTGTTGTCATGTTTTGTTGGATGACATGTGGAGATTCAGTCACCGAGTATGTGGACTGGATATGGTTGCATGCCTATTGGGAGAGATAACTGGAGAATTATGAGTTTTTCTGACTCTTGAGGGGACAGAGGTGTTAGGGTCGTTAGGGGTCGTCGGGCTGTTTTAGGGACAGAAGTGTGGGGTCATGAGGATCCTGTGATTGTTTTGGGGGTTCGAGGGGTCATCTGACTGTCCTTGGACAGAAATGCTGATTTGTAGGACTGTTCTGGAGACAGAGGTGTTAGGTCATTATAAATCATTGGACTGTTATAGACACAGAGTGTTAGGTCATTATAGATCGTCAGACTGTTCTAGACAGAGAACTGATGGAGTTATTAGCAGCCCCTTACCGTTCTGTGAAGACTGACAGCTGTTGACTCGGGATTTGTGTGTATATGTGTCTGTCTGTGTGTGAGAGGGACATGTGTGTGTGTGTGTGTGTAAGGGACATGTGTGTGTGTGTGTGTGTGTGTCTGTGTGTGTGTGAGTGTGTAGTGTGTGTGGTGTGTGTGTGTGTGTATGTGTGTGTGTGTGTGTGTGTGTGTGTGTGATTCAGACTTGGACTTTCAGTTGTTGTGAGAACCCTGAAGGGTCTATACACATACCATGTGATTGTATTTTGGTGAATCATGATGAACATTTAGACCACAGTTAATCTGAGTGTGTATAGGGAGCCTTATTGTGTATGTGTGTGTCTACAGCTCCAGAACATCCTGCAGCTATCAGGCGCAGTGGTGGACTTGTTGGATGTGCAGGGAGCCTCCGTCATGGTGTGTCTGGAGGATGGATGGGACATCACTGCGCAGGTTACCTCAGTCACTCTGTCTCTGTCTTTCTGTCTATCACTCTTTCTCTGTCTCTCATGCTCTCTCTCTCTCTCTCTCTCTCTGTCTCTCTCTCTCTCTCTCTCTCTCTCTCTCTCTCTCTCTCTGTCTCTCTCTCTCTCTCTGTCTGGCCCCCCTCACTATAAACTCTCTCTCTCTCTTGTTCTCTCTCTCTCTGTCCATTCCCTGTCTTTGTCTCTCTGTGTGTTCCCCCCCTCCTCCTCCTGTCACCGTCTCTTGTTCTTCTTTCGTTTCCTCTCCTGCTTCTGTTTTTACCCTGCAAAATGCTGCAGAGGGTGATGTTATTTAAAGTCTGATCTGTCCTGTGTGCAAAAGTTTTGCTTTCTTTTGTGTGCTTTCCTCCCTCGACACCCCCATTCACATCCCATCCTGTTGTAGTCTCAGCACCACAGTCCACAGAGAGCAATCTGTATCAGGTCATCAAAGGACACACTGCACAGCTGCTGAGTCACTTTGTGGTGTTTCTGGGGTGGCTGTTCTGATCCAGTATGTACAGGAGGACACACAGTAAACCCTCTACTGACAATTGTGTGGCCACAGAGCCAGCGTGAGTGAACATAACCTCTCTGGAGAACCCCACCATGTTTACCTATAGACAGTCCTCGTGAACTTGCTGATTCAAAGAGCTTTGATATGAACTCACCTCAGATATAAGCTTGTAGAGGAAACTGAAACTGAGAACACCATAAGAGTTGGCTAGGATGAGTCACAGGATTTGATACTTGTTTTCTGATGATTGAGGAGGGTGAAGGTGATGCTGTTTGAATATCATACAGATGAGAGACAGTATGAAATAGCTGTACTCTGCTCTCTTCCTTGCATATATGTCAATTAGACCCGACACATTAAAACACTTGTAGTGGGATTTGATTGTCTTAGCAGCTTAAAACTCTGGTAGTGGGGGTCAGAGTATCTGAGCTACACACTCGGGTTGCATCCATTCAGCTGGTGAGATTTGACTGTGTGGTTCCAGTCTTCCCTCTTAGCCCATGACACATGCAACACTTGGTAGTAGCCATCTGGGACCAATATGTTCCTCAAAGGAATGCCTATGATGAGACTCAAATGCATGGTCTCCCAGCCTGCAGGTGGCAGCATGTTTTGGAGGGGCTTCCTATGATCAGGTCCTCAGCTTATTGGAGGAACTCTTTTCGGACAGCGAGTTGGACAGACTTACTTTGGATGGGTCTTCATCTAGTTGGAGGGTCTTTCTTGAGATGGATGGTCAATCATCCAGAGTGGCCTTCCTCGGACTGGTACTCAACCAGTTGGGGGCTTTCTTGGGACAGGTCTTCAGCTAGTGGGAGGGGCTTTCTTTGGACATGTTTTCAATCAATTTGAGGGTCTTTCTTTGGATAGCTGTTCATCTAGGTTGTGTTTCAGTCCACACAGATCTGACTGGAGGGGAAAACGGTTCAGTTAGGAAGACACTCTTGGAGAGTTTGACACCAGATGGTCTTCAAGGAAAGTTTGACACCAGATGGTCTTCAAGGAAAGTTTGACACCAGGTCTTCAAGGGAAAAAAATCACAGACAAGTGTTTTGGCCCTGAACTTCGAACACTCCAGTGGGAGCCAGGCCTCATCCAGGTCATGACTCCAAGATGCCCTTCTGTTGTGTTAGGTTTGTATTTCCCACCTTTTCTGGATTTGAATCAGCAACTTCTGGATAAGTGGCATCGCCTTTTCAGATGATGTCTTAACCTGTATTGCCTTTGGACAGTTGTTCTGAGTTGAGAAATTTAACCCTTATGAAGTTCACTTTTGTTCCTCCTGGACCAGATCCATCTGGAACTTTTTTTTTTAGCTTCCTCTGCTGTTGCCTTAGGGTTCTTGTCCTCTTCTTACCAAAATTTGGGAGCAGTTTCAAGAGATTATAGGCTGATAGCCCACAAATCCCCATGCTCCAACCTCTGTATCAAGGATTTTGGCTGGGACACCAGATTCCCTCAGGCTACTGGCTACACTTATATACTTTCCAGTCTTAAAGATGTGAGGTTGCTCCGTTCTGCTTCTGTGTGGCACTGTGAATCAGATCTGAATCTGTGGTTCTGATGACCTGTCTGTAACACAATATCAGGTCTCATGCCACTTTTTTCTCTGATGATCTCTGGATTGTTTTCCCAGTCTGGAATGCCAGTTGTGCACTCCCAGTCATCCATTACCATCCAACACATCCTGCTTCTATACTTTTGATGTCACAACTGGCCTTCTGTCATGTAGAATGTCAATGTTGGGGCTGGTTGTGTAGACTTCCCTCTGGCAGTGCTAACTACAAGTGCAATCTCTCTAAGTGCTTGTTTGAGTCTCCATGTGTATGTTTCCTGGGTCACTGCTGCTGTGTATGAACTCCAGACATGTTACACTGTTTATTTACCTCGACAAAGCATTTTCTTTGTTTGTTTGGAAAATACGACGATTAGCATCCCACTTTTGGTTTACATACTTTTGTTATTTGTTGAAAATTCTATGAATTGTATTCAGAATATAACTCTGTGTTCAAGTTTTTTTATGTGTTTGTGACTGGAACAGGTGGTGAGCGTGGCGGAGGTGTTGCTAGACCCCTACTACCGCACCCTGGAAGGGTTCAAGGCCTTGGTGGAGAGAGAGTGGCTGGCCTTTGGCCATCGCTTCACCCATCGGTCCAACCAGACGGCAGCTAACCAGGCCAGTGGCTTTGCTCCGGTCTTCCTGCAGTTCCTGGACATTGTGCACCAGGTGGGCTGCACTCTTGCTTTCTTCTCTCAGCCAAACCTTCTTTTGTCCCATACAAATTGTCAAAGCAAAATTGAGTGTATTTTTTCCCCAAGGACAGATTGGAAGTGTAGGCTCTGCCTAAAATCTCGATCCTTGATCGAATAAAAGTTTCCTGACTTCTGAGTTGTCTTCATAATCTTCACTGTGTGTTACAACTGTTTCATGCTTGTTTGCTTTCAAGGAGATAATTCCAGTAAAAAACAATTATATTTCAGCTTAGAAAAATAAACCATCTCAGCAGTGTGTTACTGCATGTTTTACATGTGAGATGTGTCAGTCCAAACACACGGACATAGGGGGCTCAGCTGACTGTAATCACTGGAGGCTCATAGCTGACCTGACCATTAGATAACAACCATTGCATGGGCCATAATTTTAGGGCGTTCAAGGCCTGACCAGCACTCTGGATACACATTGGTCAGGAATCTGTTTGATTTTTATCCATATGGGTCCCATCACAACCTGCTCCCCCCCCCCCCCCCCCCCCCCCCCCCCCCCACACACACACACACACACACACACACACACACACACCCTGCCCATACACCCAGCTATTACATACCACGCTGGCTTCATGACTAAGCAGGTGAAATGTAGCTTATGCGAAGAGGTAACACACTCATTTATCTTTTCTTGATTCCTTGTGGAACCTGAAACAGATAACATGGCACATTGAAGGCAGCTAACTCATGCTGCTGTGACTGTGACCAGATTCACCACCAGTTCCCCCTGTCCTTCGAGTTCAACCAGTACTTCCTCAAGTTCATTGCCTACCACTATGTGTCAAACCGATTTCGCACCTTCATGCTGGACAACGAGTTTGAGCGTGTGGAAGCTGGCTGGCTGCTGGACGAGAAGAGGCCAGGGGGCATGAGTATGGAGGAGGGTGGCCGAAGGTCAAGGCTTTTCTCCCAAACATAGCCTGTCGCAGGGCACAGGGTCATCGGGGCTGTGGGACTACATCGACAAGCAACACAGGAAGTCGGCCATCTTCACCAACTTCTTGTTCAGTCCTCATGACCAGGAAGCTGTGAGTAGCCTTTCATGACTGCTGTGGAGAGTGTGTATGTGTGTGAATGTATGTGTGTGTGTATGCGTGTGTGTGTGTGTGTGTGTGCATATGCGTATGTGCATGTGTGTGTATGTGTGTATGTGTCCCTTTTGTGTTTTTCTACCTTTTATTTTTCTTAAAGGCAAGGTGGTGCAGAGTGAGAAACCAGGGCTGGGGACAGAAAGATTGAGCTGGTTTTTTAATTCGCATTTTTTTCCTTCCAGTCATTGACATGCTGTTCTGTATTTTACTTTAGAATGGCAGATAATGTCTCTGAATGCATGAATTTTGGAAAAAATAACCTGTTGAAAACAAGATTGTACTTTAACCATGGATAACAAGATTGTACTTTAACCATGGATATGTCTCTTTGCATAGATACTGATATTTAAACATTATTGCAAAGCTAGTATAAATGACATATTTATATTTATGTTGAAGTTGAAGTTGCAAGTTTCACCAAGACATAGAACTTGTATGTATGCTGTCTGTGTTAACCTATAATCAGGATGACCTGCTAAAACATTTGCGATGACACACACACACACACACACACACACACACACACACACACACACACACACACACACACACACACACACATACGCACACCGATGGGAATATTTCACAAAGCTGGACCTAAATCATTTTGACTGGCTAAGTACATCCATACAGGATGCGAGTCATGTGGACTGACTGAGGTGTGTCTTCACTGTTTGCGTCAGGTGCTTCGACCACACTCCAACGTCTCCACCTGGTGGTGTGGGACTACTACGTGACAGAGGACCTGGCTCATGGCCCGTCTTTCGACGCAGAACTAGTGGACAGCGAGCTGCGACAGAACACTGACATGCTGCCCGACAGTGCTGCTGCCACGGCGGATGAGCGACGAGTCATCCTCAATAGTTGCTATGACAACATCACTCTTCAGCAGCCAGACTTCTTCCGGCACCAGTTTCGAGTATGGCCATAACAGAGTGATTTATGTGATTATATATGCGTTTTTGTGTGTGTGTGTGTGTGTGTGTGTGTGTGTGTGTGTGTGTTCCATTGTCTTAAATATCCAGTGTTTTTTTGTCATATCTTGTATGTCTAGTGACCAAGCCAAAAGGCGCGAGAGCTTTGAAAGAAAGTCCATGGGTGGAGGAACCAGTGAAACATATGAATCATGTTATTTTATATATACATATATATACATATATGTATGTATGGTGTTGTATAGTGAATATATATCTGTCTTTGTTCATGTGAGAGAGAGAACGAGAAAGTGAGTGTATATTTCAACTAAGCTGAGCAAAAGGATGTAGTGTAGTAAATTAATAAATGTAACAGAGGACAGAAATGAGAACAATACTTTATTTCAATACAGTGCAACTGATGGGTTTTGAAGAAGGCATTTTTGTTTTCTTGCAGTCGCTTCTTCACAGCACAGTCGATACAAATCACAGATTGAAATCTAGTGTACAGAAGTACATGTAAAAGACTGTACAGTAAATTAGTAGAAATTAAGGAGGATAGAAATAAGGATGATTCTTTATTTCATAATGGTACAATTGATGGTTTTGAATGAGGCATTTTTGTCCTTGTGGTGGCTGCATCACTAGCTTGGTCGATACAGTTCATAGATTGGAATCTAGCATACAGAAGTACACCTGAAAGATTGTACAAAGTGTGGGAGAGACAGGTAACAGAGACAGAGGTGTGACTGGCCGCCTTGTCGATGCCTGTGCAGGAGATGCAGCACCTGGAGTCAGAGCTGGGCCACCTGCCCCAGAAGTGGAAGGTGCAGTGGGACAAGCTGGAGAGCCCACCTGGCCGGGAGTCCTCCTACCGCCAGCCCTCCCTCAGCATGCAGTTGGCTCGCTCCCACGGCCGCTCCATCCACAAACGCTCCACCCTGGAGATCCTGGTGCGGGGCAAGATGCTCGGGGAGGCAGCACGCATGTTCTCCCAGCCCCACCGCTTTGAGAAGTTCACCTACACCACACCCACCTTCTGCGACTTCTGCCAGCAGCTGCTGTGGGGATTCTCCAAGACAGGTCTGTGTCTGTGTTTGTACGTCTGTGTGTGTGTGTGTGTATTGTGTATGTTGAAGTGTGTGAGAGAAAGAGGGTCAGAGAGTTCAGACTTTCATTCAGTAAGATGACTTGGCTGTTTTTAATAGGATATTGCTCATTCATTCACTTTGAAGTTAAGAAACAAATCACTTTTCGGGAACAATAAAAACAATTAAGACGGTATTTCTCTAATCTTGAAAACTTGGCGCAAAAACATAGATGGGTTCCTAATAACTACATGTTTAATTAAAACCAAGTTGTCATTGTAATCAGAACATACCTGGTTATCTATACTATTTCTGTACGAAGCATTTTTTGGCAAACATCCTTGAGAAACTGGATGAAGAAACAAAATATGTTCTTCATTTTCCTTACCCAGTGCATGCAATGGGCACACAAGAAATGCGCTGTATATTTTAGATACATACAGTGGGGACTGTGGCTGTATCTGCCATGAAAAGTGGACTGTATGCTTTAAATGCACTTTGTAAGGGACTGTGGTTGTATATGCCATGAAAAGTGCACTGTATGCTTTAAACGCACTCTGTAAGGGAGTGTGGCTGTACCTGCCATGAAAAGTCCACTGTATGCTTTAAAACGCACTTTGTAAGGGACTGTGGCTGTATCTGCCATGAAAAGTGCGCTGTATGCTTTAAACGCACTTTGTAAGGGACTGTGGCTGTATCTGCCATGAAAAGGCCACTGTATGCTTTAAACGCACTTTGTAAGGGACTGTGGCTGTATCTGCCATGAAAAGTCCACTGTATGCTTTAAAAAAAACGCACTTTGTAAGGGACTGTGGCTGCATCTGCCATGTGTGTTTTAGACACAAATCGTGGCTATATCTGCCATTAAAAAAAGCACTGTGTGTTTTTAGACACAAATCGTGGTTACATCTGCCAAGAAAAAAAGCGCTGTGTGTTTTGGACACAAATCGTGGTTACATCTGCCAAGGAAAAAGCGCTGTGTGTTTTGGACACAAATTGTGTTACATCTGCCATGGAAAAAGTGCTGTGTGTTTTGGACACAAATTGTGGTTACATCTGCCATGAAAAAAGCACTGGGTGTTTCATACACAAATTGTGGTTACATCTGCTGTGTGAAAAAAACACTGCATGGTTTAGACACAAATTGTGGTTACATCTGCCATGAAAAAAACACTATGTGTTTTAGACACAAATTGTGGCTACATATACCACGAAAAGTGCTCCTAATTCTCTCTCGCATTTCGATTGTCTGAGGCAAAACTTCCCCAAGTTTGGGGATACTTTTGGTGAGTTTAGCCTTAGAATAGGTATGCACGATTCATGGTCAGCATAACCAAAAATAAACCTCTAGGGTTATGAAATTTTCCGGGTGTGGTCATGAAGGTTTGCTCATGAATGTGAATCGTATTTTGTCTTTCTAAGAGCAAAAGATCATGTCATTGGGACCCAAATGTCACCAAATGTGTCCCATTTCATGGTGACAATACTATTACAGCAGACCAACTTGCAGTTTTCTCACTGACATGCAGGATCGTAGTAGTGTAAAAAGAAAGTTGAGGCCTATCTGACATGGTCCATCCTCTGTCTGCCTCTTCAGCCTCCACAGGTAATCCAGTGAATGTCACACAATGGCTGTCAGTTGTCACATGTGAAAAGAAATGTCAAACAGTTCCAACCATAGTTTTACATTGGTTTTGTGCAATTCTTTCCCATCCTACATCCATTGTCATTACATCTGCCATGAAGAGTGCATGATTTCAGGCATACTTAATGGCAACATCTGCTCTGAAAAGTGCATCATTTCAGGCATACTTAATGGCAATATCTGCCCTGAAAAGTGCATCATTTCAGGCGCACTTAATGGCAATATCTGCCCTGAAAAGTGCATCGTTTCAGGCACACTTTGTGGCTACATCTGCCTTGAAATGTACACTGAATGTTTCAGGCACTCACTGTGTGGACTGTGGCTACAATTGCCATGAGAAGTGCCAACCCATGGTGCCCAAGACGTGTAGCAAGCTGAAGTCTGTCACTGACTCCAGCAGCACCCCTTCCAGTGCCACTGTCACCAGGGGAGGGGTGAGCGACACCACTGTCACATCGCCAGGTTTGTTTCTGTTTTTCTGGGGTTGTAAAGAGAGGGAGTAGGGATTGGTGGGTGAGGAATAAGTGTAAAGCATGTGCGAGAGAGAGAGAGAGAGAGCGCACGTGTGTCTGTATGGAGTAATGTATGAGTATATGAGAGGCGTGTTTTCGATGTGTGGAAGAAATGTGTTTTGTATGTCTGTGTGAGAGAGTATGTGTGTGTATGAAGGTGGTGTGAGTGTATGAGCAAGAGTTGATGTATGTGTGTAAAATGTGGGGAGATTAGTGTGTGTGTGTATCTCTGTGTGTGTGTGTGTGTGTGTGTGTGTAAGAATACTATGCATGCATTTGAAAGTATTGTATATGTGTACATGCTCACGCAGATGGATTTGCATGGGTGTGTACTGTGTCTATATGTGTATGAGCGTTAGCGAGAAAAAAAGAAAGTAGAAATGCTCTTCATTTTTCATTATTACTACAGGTCCAGATTTGGCAGAAGGTTTAAAGTCTATGATGGTGTTGTGTCAACAGATGAAGTGAAAACTGTCAGCTCACAACACAAGGCAAATCTCAGTTTTGAAGCCATTGTGTGATCTACAGTGAATTAGGAAGCAGTGCAGTGATAGCTAGTGATTTTTTTTTTTTTCTCATTCAAACTTGGCTTGAACGTGAATGTATACCAGCAATATGATTACTTTCTATGTGTAACTTCCAAAGAAGGCCGACTGATTTTTTTCTTCAGTATTTTTTGGTTCAACAAAGGCCAGTGGTGAAGAGAAAGAAGACTTCCAGCAAGGCCAGATAAAGAATGCTGGATTGTCTGGGTGTTGTTCACATGACGATGGCCTTGTCAACAGGTACAGGGGCCAGCTTTGAGAACTTTTCTCCCCCAGCCATGGAGAGCACCGGACGCATGAAGGTTACCTGTACAAGCAGGGGGCTTTCTTCAAACAGTGGAAACAGCGCTGGTTTGTCCTGGACTCCATGAAACACCAGGTAACTCCTCTCGCTTTGATTTTCTTCCCAGAAGGGATGATGGGCAGATTGAAAAGAGAAAAGGAGGGAAAAATAAGAAAGAAAGTGTGTTGTGACCTTCATAATCCTTTGTTCGTATCGCTGCTCAGAGCCTTTAGCTGAGTCCCGTCTCTTTTCATGCAAAGCTGCCTAAAAATACTGTCACTGGGAGAAAAAAACAACAACAAAACAACACAAGTAAATGAAAACGTGATCATCCTGATCCAGAGACTGAGCACAGGTGATGTTTCACTGATGGCTACATGCATAGAGAAAAGGATCAGAACTGCTGTTAGATATGTAAGAGCTTTCCATCTGTATATCTCCTTAAAAAAAAAAAAAAAAAAAAAACACACACACACACTCGCACACAACTAAACAGAAAGTGAAAGCTGGTTCTGATTTTGACACGAAAGACGTATGAGTGGGAAGGTGGCAAAGTGATTGCAGCATTGGCTTTACAATCTGAGAGTCTTAGGTTTAAGCCCCGGCAGCACTGGGTGGCATGACAGACCGATGAGTGGGGAGGTGGCAGAGGGATTGCAGCACTGGCTTTATACTCTGAGCATCATCTGCCTAAGCTCCACCAGCATTGAGTGGA
The DNA here is from genome assembly GCA_016801955.1 of Conus betulinus. Classification (NCBI taxonomy): domain Eukaryota; kingdom Metazoa; phylum Mollusca; class Gastropoda; order Neogastropoda; family Conidae; genus Conus; species Conus betulinus. Next base: position 362,744 of record JADBJO010001501.1, read on the forward strand.
AGCGTTGAAAATCAGATGCGCATATTTAAGATCCTGTTAGCTGTGTGAGGGCTCAGTGGGAAAAATTCGACTATGCTTCAGGTTTATAAGAAAGGAGGTGTACTCCTCCACATGCTGGTCCTGTTGTTTTGTGAGCTTGCTGTGATGAACATCGAGCTAACAGTAAACACCCTGCAGCTGGCTGAAAACAGAGACTGCTGCCCCAACTGCTCTTTGAGCTGCTTGTGATAAGCATTGAGACAGCATGAACACTGCACCTGACTAGGGATAGTGTCTGTAGAGGAACTTCTATGCACCAATGTGTTGAAAAGACATTGCCTACTTTTGTGTTTGATGGGGACGATGGAGGGGGGGGGGGGGGGGGGTGTAAGTAAAGGAGGAAGTAGGGGAAGGGGTCAGTTGGAGGGGGGAAGGAAAGGTGAGGGGAGTTGAATAGTGTATCCAGTGCTGAAGATGGATAGACTGTTCCCCAGTGAGAAGGGAAAAAAGGGGAGTGATGGTGTTGACGTGGCCATAGTGTTGATCCTTTGTACTGACTGCCCACAGCTGCGTTACTACGATGCCATGGAGGACTCCAACTACAGGGGCTTCATCGATCTGGCAGAAGTGGAATCCGTGCAGCCAGTGAAGACCATGCCTGGTGCTCCCAAAAAGGCGGATGAAAACTCCTTCATTGAGGTGAGAACTAAACTCCTTTACTAAAGTGAAAAAAAAAATTCTTTCCAGTGAGAACTCTGCAAGTGTCTGTATCTCTCGGGCCTGTTTGATGCCAAAATCGGCCATGAAAGAAAGCATAGATTTCAGTTTGGCGTCGAGCTCTGTCAGGCCGAAGTTTTGTGGCAAATGCAGGCATAAGATAGTCACGTGACGCCCACCCTACTTCCGATTACGGAAGATGCCGAAGATCGTGTACTGTCCGTCATTCTACTTCGGCCTGTCGCCCAAGCAAGATAAGTCTTGTGCTCTGTCTCGCCTATACTTTGCCTTTGTGTAAAGATTGCTGTGTTTGCACTCTGTACTCATTTATCTGTGGCTTCCGCTTATATCTTGACGTGTGAGGTTATCGGATGGGCTAGCATTCTAACCTTATTCGCTGAAATTTTCTCGCGATCGTGGTGCTCCCGGTTCTTGTCTATTTGCGTAACCGGTTCGAGGTTGATCGGCATTTTCCATCGCCACGTCCCTCGCGTTTTCTCGGCCTCCCTTTGTCCATCGGCCTTGCATTCTCACTCGCCTTTACGGCCTTTTGCCCCTAAATTCCGATTTCTAATCTCGCCGTTACTTGTATCACGATTCCACTATCTCATCTGCGACGATCGCGGGTCGGTTTCGTCGCCATCTTGTTTTGCGCCAGTCTCCATTCCTTGTCGCACCAGCTTTCTAGCCCACGCAATTACACGTGGTTTGTCGTTCGGAAATTGCTTCCTACATTTGTTTACACCCCTCCCATTCATTGCCACATTTTCGATCGGCGTCGTGTGCGTGGCGATCGATCGCATCGCCCTTCGGCATTGCTGTTACACGTGGCGTTACTCAGCACTTTTGGTTCACGCCACTGTCGTTGCCCACGCACGGTTTCGTTCATCGCTACTGCGTTTCTGTCACTGTGCGAGCTTGTTTACTTTTATATTTCCATTGTGTTATATTGCTATTGTGTGCGCACGGTCGATCGACCTGTATACCCTCCTCGATCGACCGTCGTGTTACGATCGTCGTGTGCTCCGGTTTCACACACCTCCCGCGCGACGATCGTGAGCCGGTCTCGTCGCCATCTTGTTTTGGCCGGTCTCCCTCTCTTGTGCACCAACTTCTAACCCTCGGTTTTACGTGGTTTTTCGCCCTGAATTTGCTTCCTCAATTGGTTTGCACCCTTTCTTTCAGTTGTCACAATTCTCGCTCGCCTTCGTCCTCCTTACGATCGCGATCGACCGGCGTCATTGTATTTACACGTGGCGTTACTCAGCACTTTGGGCCCACGCCACGGTCGCTTCTCACGCACTGTTTCGCTCATTTCTGCTGCGCTTGTGTCCCTGTACGGACTTGTTTACCTGTATATTCCATTGTGTGCGTTGTTTACATTTTTATTTTTATTTGTGTGCGCACGACGATCGATCGGTCGACTTGGTTATCCTCCTCGATCGACCGTCGTGTCTCCGTTTACGATCGTGTGCTCCGGTTTCGCTCGGCGCCATCGCCCAATATGGTGAAGGACTCGGCTGGGTCGAGCAATAACTCTGACGTTCAGAGTTCGCTCACATTCCCGGAGGACCCACGTTGGTTCCAACCCCGAGCGAACCGTCCTCTCCTTGGGGAGAACGGCCGGCCGCGGTAGACGGAGACGTCCCTCCCGCGGAGGGGACGCGGGAGTCTCCCTCTCCTACCCGACCGACGGACGCACGACCGTTGCGTTCGAAAGCTAGAGAAGGCAACCGGCTGCGATTTCTAAGTGCCTTTCGTTCAACCTGCCCAGGAAATCTAAGGGCAAGGCCCCCCTTAAGGGACCCCGTCTAGCCAAGAAATCCGAGCGGGATTCCGCTTCTCCCCCAGCCACCCTGCCTTCTAGCTTTCCTGCGCATAGTCAGACATCCACTTACTATGCCGAGTCACGCGACCCCCGGCCCCCCGGGGACCTTTGCCGGGCCGCGGACAGGCACGGGTGACGGCCTTGGGCTGGAACCCCCACCCGTCACTCGCACTTATGGGGACGCGCGGGTCCACTTCTTCCCCCCATCCGGACTCGCCGTCTCACGACGCTCTCCCCCACCGTGCACAGGTGCAGCCAACACCCCTGCACGAGGAGCGTCCCAGTTATCTCCGGACGCAGTTTTATGGCCACGTCTTGGCACGACCATGCACATGTCCATAACTCTGGGCGTATGGGAACACCGAGTGCATCCACCGGTTGTGAACATACACAAGACGGCCGACCAACCCCGCTCGCCCGTCGCAGGTTCCCCTAGGGGTTCAGGACGTTCGGGGTCCGACCTACTCGGCCCCCATTTGGGCAACGTCCTCGGTCCCGTTCCTCGGGGGGAGGATCTACCAGCGGGACCACGGGTAACCTGTCCCATTCCACTGGGACCCGGCACGCTCCGGGGGGAAAACCACATACCAGGGTCGATTACTATTCCCCCCCTGCTGCCCAAGGTTACCCCGGTCCCCGGCGAGTCCCTGCACAGTACTCTGGGGCCGCCACAGCCCGCTTATCTCCCCGGGGACCAGTGGCTCTATGCCCCCGAGAGGGACCAGTGGCTCAATACACACACCCAACCTGAACAACAATTTGGTCGATGTGGCACCCAACCTCGCAGACTTGGGTCGACCTGGGTCTCCCACCTCGGGCGCTGTCCGATCGGCAGTCCGGGCTCTCCCACCCCAGCCCGTCTGCCGAGCATAGAGCCACGAGGGTCCCGCCATCCCCCCTCCCCCCGCCACCACCCTACCAGGGCGGGACCCTCGCGCACCCGCGCAGTTGCCCCCTGAGGAGGAAGACCTCCCTTCCCAGGAACTTGACTCCCCACAGCCTGAGGACGACTACGATGAGGACTTCTTCTCATCCCTTTATGACATCCACACCATTGAACGGTTTCGACCGGACTTCGTGTCGAGGGACGCCCCTCCCTCTGCCGATCTTGGCCTTCCCTGAGATCGTTGGGCTGCCCCCAGCCCAATACTCCAGACTCAGAATTGTCGCACCTCAGTCACTCACTTCGCTGTGGGGAGAGTCCGGCAAAACGCGCCAGGGGTGCAGACGCCGTCCCCACGCCGGGTCAAGACCTGCCCCCGGCACCCAATGCGGCCCCCTTCGGCGCCCTACTTGGGACCCACAGGAAGCACCCAGTTGCCTCCCTCTTTGCCGACAATCCGGTTACCAGGGAGTGGGCCATCTCCCAATCAGATTGTCGCCTGATACCCAACCGGGGCCCCCCCTACTTCGGCCACCATCCCCTTTAAGCGCTAAAGGACTGGGACCGAGTAGCCCGGATGGGCATCTTACACACCACTGCAGGGCATGCCTACCTTAGCATGCTCTTGCAGAGGGCGGAGGTACTCTGGCCTGGGGATGACGGCGCGTCCCAGTGCCTTCGGATACAAACTCCGAACCACACCAGGACGAACCTCGCTTATTCAGCGACCCCTTTATGCGACACCTAGTTAACAGGATATCGCATCACTTGGCGGCTGCGGCGGACAGCGCAGCAACAAGCCATTTTAATTGTCTGCTAGTGGGCTAGAGACGCGGTGCTTGCACGCTCTCACTCTCCCCGGCACTCAGGGCACCCTACGATGTGTCCGGGCCAGGATCACTCGCTCTTTGGCGAGCACTCCACCTCGGCTATGTCTCTCTCGCTCGAGGAACGCAAGCAGGCGGCGTCCTTTGCCCCCCGGCCTCAGCCACGCCTTTCCAGGCCCCCCAAGCGGCCACTTAACTCACAGAGGCCTAAACCTAAACCTCGCCGCCAAAATTTTTGGTTTGGCCAGCAAGCACGGCCCCGCCGGTGACTGGAGGACACTCCCGTAGTAGTGCGCATGGAGCTGGCCCAACCTGCCCAGCAAGGCACCGGCCCACTCTTCCCCTCCCCCCATCTGGACCATCGGCTCCCTGGCGGGCAACCTCTCCGGCCGCCTGCCAGTGGCGACGTATGGGCCTCAGCCCCTGGGTAGTGTCGGTTCTTCAGGACGGGTTTCGCCTACCGTGGGGCTCACCGTCGTCCTCCCCTCATGCGCTCTCCTCCTCCGTCCCAGCGACCCCCCCACCTGCCCAGGCGGACGCCCTTCGCCTGGAAAAGTCCTCGAACTCCTCAGAAAGGGGCCATCACCGAAGTTTTCAGCCCAAACCCGGGTTTTACTCCCACCTGTTCGTGATCCCCAAACCTTCGGTGGGATGGAGGCCATCCTTGACCTTTCTCCCCTCAACAAGTTCCTCAGACATACCTAGTGCAAGATGGACACGCCCTCCCAGATCAGAGACTCCATCCATCACGTAGATTGGGCTACCTCCATAGATCTGAAAGATGCGTACTTCCAGATCCTTATTCACCCGGCGCACAGACGTTACCTCCGGTTTGTCTGGCAAGCTCGAGTGTTCCAGTTCAAAGCTCTCCCCTTTGGCCTCTCCCTGGCACCCTTCCTCTTCACGAAGGCGTTCCGATCTCTCTCCCAACACAGTCCCTCGAACTATACACAGACGCCTCCAACTCGGGCTGGGGGGCCCACTTGGGGGACAGTCATGCCTCGGGATGTGGGACGCACAGATGGCTCGCCTCCACATCAACATATTAGAATTGGAAGCGGTCAGGCTGGCCCTCCTCCACTTCCACACTTCCAACATCTATCTCTCACCGACTGGGTTCTCCTCCTCACGGACAACACGTCGGTAGCCCATTACATCAACAAGGGGGGGGGGGGGGGGGGGGGGGCTCACTCCATCGGCCTCTCTCTACGGACAGAGGCCCTCCTTCGCTGGTGCCACGCACGGGGAGCCACCCTCCGTGCGAGACACATAGCGGGGACATGCAACATCCTGGCAGACACTCTCAGCCGGTCAGGGACCCTTCTGCACACAGAGTGGACCCTGAACAAGCTGACACTAACCACCGTCTGGGAACACTGGTTCAAGCCCATGGTCGACCTATTTGCGACCCGGTACAACCATCGACTCCCCATGTATGTCTCTCCACTCCCGGACCCCCGAGCGCGCGGTCGATGCGCTCTCCCTCCCCTGGACGGGACTCCTCGCCTACGCCCTTCCCCCCTTCCCCATACTTCACAAAGTGATCAGGAAGGCCAGGCTGGAGAGACCCAAACTCATCCTCATAACCCCGTGGTGGCCGACTCAGTTGTGGTTCCCGGACCTCAGGTCCCTCACTCTAGTTCCCCCTCTCCAGCTAGCCCCTTGGTGGGACTTACTCAGACAACCTCGCTCGGGCCTCCCTCACTCCAATCCCCAGATGCTTCGCCTACACGCTTGGCTTCTATGCCAGCCAAATTGCGACCACCGCGATGAGAGAGATGGGTCACGTGGTGCACGGCTAACTCGGTCCCCTACCTCCTCCCCTCCAACATCCACATAGGCAAGTTCCTATCCCCCAGATAGGCAATTTCCTATCCCACCTTTCATCCTCTCGAAAGCTCTCTGCTAGTTCCATTCGGGGCTACAGATCGGCCGTAGGCACCACCATCTGACAGCTGGGCGGCCCATCATTCGACAATAACTTTCTCCTTAGAGAACTATCTCGGGGGGGGGGTGGCCCTACGGGAAGCTCAGTCCCCTAGGCGCGCTCCCATGTGGGACCTCTTCTGGTTCTTGACTCCCTCAGAAACCCCCCTTTCGAGCCCCTCCGTGCTATTCCCTTTGTCATCTCCCCTTCAAGACACCTTCCTTCTCTCCCTGGCCTCAGCCAGGAGGCGAAGTGGGATTCAGGTCCTCAGTTGTGACCCTCGGGACATCGCCTTTCTCAGAGACGGATCGGTCTCGCTTAAGTTCCTGCCTGAGTTCTTTAGCGAAGAACCAGGAACCGGGCACGACCTCTCCTTCCCTGGTTATCCGCTCCCTAGCGGATATCTTAGGCAGCGAAGGCAGCGGGGACATGGACCTATGACCCTCTAGGTGCCTCAGATACTACTGGGAGCGTTCCCACCCCAGGCGTTCCTCTCAGAGAAGCCTCCTTATTTCAACCCCAACAACAAGAAAGACATCTCGGCGGGCTCGATTTCTAGGTGGCTATTCTATACTATCAAATCTGCCTATGCCCAGGGCCACAAAGACCTCCCAGCCCTTTCCCCTCGAGCCCACGAGGTCAGAGCGTTGGCCATGTCCACAGCGTTCCAGCACTCTGTCCCCGTGTGCCATCTCCTGGAGGCAGCCTACTGGCGTTCGGAGAACCCTTTCATAAACTTTTATCTAAGGGACATCCGCATGACCAGGGCTGATGGTTCTAAGGGGTTTTCATTTGTGGCGGGCCAATGCAGCCATAACAGTTAACCCAGGAACCATTAGGGCGCTCGGCCCTCCTCCTATTCCTTTAAATTCTGCTATGGTCTGACATGGTAGTATACGACGCCAAAATGGGGAGTTTTTGTATTATACTCCTGTTTGGCTAAGTATACTTACCATGTCAGACTCAAATGCCCGCCCTACCTTCCCCGCTAGCGCCAAGGTTCCCTGGGGTTGCCTTCACGTAGTTGAAGACCAGAAAGAAACTGCATAACATCATCTCAGATAGTTGATGCTTTGTTTTATCCACTTAACGCCAGACATTCAGTATATTGTTTTAGATAAATGTCAGCGAACCGCCATAGAAACGTGGACAAACAAGTCACAAGACAAAAAACACAACGCATTTCGACCTCTTACATCTTCATCAGGTGAAACAAAAACAAAAAAAATGACGAAAATGCACTTAGCTTTGATCGCTTCAGAAGCCCCTGTAGTTGTGTTTTGTCTTGTGACTCGTTTGTCACGTTTCTCTGGGCAGTTCGCTGACATTTATTTAAGATTCGTTTAGATTTCCGCCTGCAGTCGTTTCACACTTTGCAACTAGATTTGTTTTAGATAGTTAAAGATGGATTTTTTTTCCCTCAGATTGTTAAAACCAGACATACTTTTATTGTTTTAGGTGGTTAGAGTTGGACATTTTGAGATAGTTTAAACCAAACATTCAAAGTTGGTTTTTTGTTTTTTTGTGGGTTTTTTTTAGGCCTAACATCCCATGTATTACTTTAGATTGTTAAAGACAGATATTCAGTGCATTATTCTGAATACTTAAAGCCTGATATTCTGTCTATTGTCTGACATAGTTAAAGCAAAACTTAATGTATTATGTTACATAATAAAAAGGCAGACATTCAATGTGTTATTTAAAAAGTGAAAGTCAAGCATTCTTCAAATTGTTTCAGATAGTTAAGGCAGACATTTAGTGTCTTTCAGAGATTTAAAGCCAGATGTTTGTGTATTTTTGCCAGATTACCACCAGGTATTTAGTGTACTGTTTAGGTAGTTTAAGTTAAGCATCTAATATTTCTTAAGTAGTCGAAACCAAACATTCAGTGTATTTTTCAGATTGCGTTAAAATCAGACAGTCTTCTGTTGTTTTCAGTGTGGTCGAGCCAGACATACAATGCATTGTATAGACAGTTAGAGTGAAGCATCCAGTGTATGTTTCAGAGTGTGCTCAAATCAGACCTTTTTCCTTTATTTTAGAGAGGTAAATTCTGAAATTCAGTGTATTTTTTCCTGCTAGGTAAAGTTAGATGTCCATGTATTGTTTTACATGTTTAAAGTCAGGTGGTGGTGTATTGTTTTATATCATTAAAGCCAGATGTTCTTGCGCTGTTTTAGGTTGTGAAGGTCAGACATTCTAGTGTTGTAGTTAGGCCTCCTTGTACTTTAGCTAGTTAAATCCAGGTATGTACTGTTTGACATCTTTAAAGCCAGATAGTTAAATCCAAACATGTACTGTTCGACATCTTTAAAGCCAGATAGTTAAATCCAGACATTGTACTGTTTGATGTCTTTAAAGCCAGATAGCTAAATCCAGATGTTGTACTGTTTGACATCTTGACATCTTTAAAGCCAGATAGTAAAATCCAGATGTTGTACTGTTTAACATCTTTAAGGCCAGGTAGTTAAATCCAGACATACTGTTTGACATCTTCAAAGCCAGACCTTCTGGTGTTGTTTTAGATTGATAAAACCACACATTCATAGAAACTTTTGTGTTGTGACAAACAAGATGTTTTATTTTAAGCTGTGAAAAAAGAGAGAGAGAGAGATGTCTCAGGTTGGTAATGTTGGTATGCTATGGTTAAACTGTTTTAAAAAAAAAAAAAAAAAAAAAAAGAGAGAGAGAGAGAGAGAGATGCCTCAGGTGGGTAATGTTGGTATGTTGCGGTTGATTTAGGTGCGAACTGTGCGACGCAACTACAACTTCATGGCCATGGATGCCAAGTCAGCCCAAGAGTGGATCGACAAACTGCAGAGCTGTTTGCAGAGCTGAGGCCACGCTTGGCGTCTCCACGGAGCATACTAGGAGCAGACCTGATGCCAGTGGCTCCACGTGACACACTTGGGGGTGTGTGTGGTCCTGGCTGACCAGAGTCCATGAAGTGGCAGCAATCATTCCTTCCTGGGGGGGGTCGGGGGGGGGGGGGGGGGGGGTCTGGCTTTCCTCTCCACTGAAGGGGAGCATTTCCATTCTTCGCTAAGGGAGAACACCCTCACTCTCCACTGAGCGGGAGGATCTCCATTCTTCAGTAAGGGAGATTACCCTCACTTTTCACTGAAGGAGAGCATCTCCATTACCCTCACTTCACTGAGCGGGAGGCTCTCCATATTTCTCCAAGGGAGGATCTCCATTCTTCACATTGTTCTTCAACGAGCGGGAACACATTTGGTCTTCTTTGGGGGAGGGGTAAAGATACCTTCACTCTTCACTGAGGGAAAGACTTCCTTTCTTTACTAAGGGGAGGATCTCCATTCTTCACTAAGAGGGGATACCTTTGCTCTTCACTGAGGAGGAGGATCTCCATTCTTCATTATGGGAAGGATTCCTAGACTTCATTAAAAGGGTACCTTTGCTCCTCACCAAGGGGGAGGGTCTCTGTTCTACACTAATGAGAAAATCCCCATTCTTTACTGTATAGTTCATTGAGAGAGATTACCTTTAATCTTCATTGAGTGAGAATACCTGTGCTGCTCATTCAGAACGAGACCCGCTGGTCCTCATCAAGGAAGATAACATGACTGGTCATTGAGACGAAGTGCTTTTGATCGTATTGAAAGAGGGGTGAGAGGGAACACATTTGTTCTTCATTAAAGGAAATATTCTCATTCTTCATAGAGAGAGAATTCCTCTGCTCCTCATTGAATGGGAGATTTTTTTTTGTTATTTCATTTAGGGGAAATATAATTTTGTTCCCCATGGGGGGAGGGGGGTACATTCTGTCTTTGTTGATGGGCAGTAGTTGTGCCCTTCACTGAGAAGAAAAGTCTTGCTTTTCGTGGAGGGGATGCATGAAAACTGTTCGTGAGCACTGCATTTTCATCTTTTCTAAGGGGGAGTAGACTCATATTTCATTAAAAGGGAGAGCAGCCTCGCTGTACGTCAAGAGAGAGTACTGTAACTTTGATCTGAGGGGGTGTGCTCTTGAGTGGGAGTGGTGTCTCTTTCAGCCACGAGGGTTTGGCTTCATCATTGAAGTTTCTTCAGCGTTTCATGTGCGCAAGAATAGCATCAGTCTTCATTGTGTGGTCAGCAGAGCGTAAGAGGGCTGTCTGAGGTCATTTCAGGACATGGACCAGTACAGCGCAACAACTTTCAGCCAGGAGATAGACTGGAAGTCTGCAACTACCCCCCCCCCCCCCCCCCCAGCCTCTGAAAGCAGACGTGGAATGCACACAGCATGGACAAATGTGGTTTATGCAAGTGTGGACCAGGGGGAGGGGAGGGGAGGGGAGGGCGTGGACGAAATGTGATAAACACTTCATGGTGACACATCCCTTTTTCTGAAGCTCTACCTTGTGGATTGTACCAAGCAGTTTGGGCATTTTTTAACATCTGAGGATTTGATATGTTTAGGTGTGAGCTGTGTTACCTGCTAAGTGACTGCACACTGCCATGAGGCAGCTCTCAGTGTGAGGCTGCACCGTGGAACCGAACTGATTTCACAGAGACTTTACTGTTCGTGTCATGGGTCCGGGTTGGCAAACGCTCAGACTTGAGACAGTGGGGGCGGGTGGGATCTCTATCACCGGATGAATGCTCAAAGTGTTGAGGGTTTCTTGAATGCTGTCACATAGCCCTGTTGTGACATGTTGTAGAGTGGTGTGGTGCAGATGTGTGTTTAGGGTGCATTCTGCGTGCTGTACATTGCCGTTCACACTCTGTATAGTTGGTGGAATCTGTCATGGTGTGTGTACTCGTATATAGTGTAAGTACTTTGTGTCATAAAATCTGGATTGTAGAGCTGTGTGGTTATGTAATGATTTGTCATATTGTGGATTATAGATCCAGGTTTTCAAACCTGTCAGAGGCTGTCTGTGCACTGAGAACTGAGACCCTTGGAACCATGACCGGCATGTCCTTGACCCTCATGACCCCATGATCTCTTCATGGTCTGCTGATTCACCAGGGCAGAGACTGACCTCCTTGTTTGACCTCACGTGATTTGCATGCCAAGATGAACGGTCTAGGCTACAAAAAACCACTTTTTGATGGCAGCGAGGGAGTTGACGTTAGAACAGTACCAATCATTGCGTTGTACATGAGCTGGATCTGACCAGTTTCATCATGTGTCCATAGTCTGTGTTGCATTTATTCTTGTGGTGAGTCTTGGCAGTGTTCAGAGTTCTCGCACCAGTTCCCAGCACATTGATAGAACAACGCTTTGAGGCCTCCATGTCTCCCAAGAACAGTGCTGGATCAGTGCCTCGAGACCTTCTCTCTATGAGGCCAGCACAGCCGTCTCCTCCACGTTCTGGTCAGCAGAGGTGATGGAGACGCCTGTGGGGCATCACAGCAATGTCCATGGCTGACTGGGGCTGCCCCCGTTCGGAAGTCCGTGGAACTGCCCTCCACCCCCCCCACCCCCCACCCCAGCCCCATTCCCCCACCCGTTCCTTATATAGCAAAAAGGCCTGACACTTGTGACATGTTGGGAGTGTCCACAGTGGTATTCATAGCCAGAAACGTGGGTGGTCCTGACGGCCCTCCACTTCAGTTGGTGCTCTCTGCCGTGCTGTAACATTGGCAGTTCTTTTATGCATGTTTTTTATTCTTTTATTAATTGATTACTTGGTTTTATTGTTTTCTGGTCGTGGTTTGCATTTGTCAGCTCTTTGTGTACTGTTCTTAGGTTCTCTGTTTTAAACATCAGGGTGTAAGGGCATGATGGGGAGAGGATCACTGAGGAGTACTGTGTGTTGCTTATTGTCTTACTCTCTGTCTGGCCAGAGTGAGAAAACTTCAAGAAACGCTCTCTCTGACCTGATCTGCGATGCGTGGCTAAATAGCACAGCATAATTTACAACTGTGTAAAACTGCGACACACGAGGTGTGTGTTACTATGTCGAGTCAGAGACAGACTCCATCAAGAGATTGTGTGTGTGTGTGTGTGTGTGTGTGTGTGTGTGTGTGTGTGTGTGTGTGTGTGTGCGTGCGTATGTGCGTGCGTGTGTGCATTAGGTGAACAGTCTATTGTCAGACAGAGAGGGCAGTGCTGAGTGCTGGGTCTGCTGTGTGATGGGTTTCACACTGCTGGAGAGAGATCCATTCCTTGATGATGTGTGTTGTCGGTAGCAGAGCTGGGAATGCTGTCACCTGTAGTGCTGGTCTGTGATGGCAGGCAACACAGGCTGACCAAGGGGCCTTTGACAGTAGGCATACTGATCTGAGTGATGTCATGGTAACTCACTTGAAAATGCCAAAGAAAGATGTTTTGATGCCTTTGTCTTCAGAAAGAATCCAGTACCTACAGAAAAAATTAAACAAGATATGACACACTCACAGTGTACACTGTCATCAACATTAACGTATGCTTTGATCTTTTGAACACCAACTATTTAGATAACATTCTCTTATGTACTAAATTATTCTTTGAGAGCACAGAATGAACTTTGGAAAGTTGGGTTCTATTGAAAAAGAAATTAACCTCCCCCCCCCCCCCCCCCCAAAAAAAAAAAAAAAAAAAAAAAAAATTTAATCCTGCATGTCCAAATTTTGTAAAAGAATGTAGTATTGAATGTAGTTTTCCATGCCTGTGTCTGTTTTGCTGCACCATTATGTTTATAACTAACCATTTTCATCACTTGCTTGATTTCCACTGGTCCATGCTCAATGTTGCGTCTCCATTTTTTGTCGTCTCACACCCCACCATTGAAGTTTGAAACAAAGAAACATGTATTGCTATCAGATTTGGATTTTCTGGGCTTGAATCAGAGTTATTAGCAAAGGGCATCCACTAAGGCTCCCAAACAACTTGCATTAGGACAACATTTGCAGAATAAGGCAAAACAGTAGTTTACTAGCAATTGTGAAATAGGGCGAAACAGCAGTGAAAGAACGATGGTGACACATTGTAGATTGTGCACACAGACACAGGGTGGCAAGATGAAGCATTTCAACACTAAACACATACCTCAAGGCGTAGCGTCTCAAAGCAAAACACAGGTATACTCACTCTGTGTCATTAGCAGTATGCCAGACCTTAAAGACTTTCTTATTTTCGTGCACACATGTTTCATTCCAAAGGAAACTTCACAGGCCATCAGCTTGACCATTTGACCAAACGCACTCTTTCCAGCAGCCTATTAACATGTAGTTTCCTTACTGACGGTGTTATTTTGAGACAGGTCAGAGGTCGCTCTCTTTTCCCCCAACAAGATGCCAGAAGGGAGGCAGTTTTCTTTTCATTTCAAGAGATAGTTGTGATAGGTAAAGGATCTGACGACCAGCATGTTCATATGATGAAGGAAACCTTGGAAAAAAACACCTGATTTTTTTTTCTGAAGCATTTTCTGTGTGGATGGTAGAAACATTCTGAGGTTAGCATTCAGTTTTTTACGTCTGTCGTTTTAGAAGTTTGGAAATGACACTCATGAAAAATCTGTGTGGATTTTAAAAGTAGACACGGTATGCTGGTATGCTTTTAAATCATGTTTTAGGTTATGTTTTAGTCCTTTTATATAAATCTTTTGAATTTTAAAACATGGCCAAGTGTTACCTCATGAGATGACAACAGATCTGTGTTTTGGGGCATCATCATTAAGTGAAGGTGACTAGGTGGTGGGGTTTAATACACAAAACACATGATCCTTCAAGGCAACTTTGTGTAAAGTTTTTCATGGCAAAACATAGAGTTTAAGGCAACAAGTTGTAGAGTTCAAGACGAAACACATACTTTAAGGCCATAGGGTGTAGAGTTTTGAGACAGAACATGTTCATTAGGGCGACAAAGTGTAATGCTTCAACACAAAACGTGTGGTTTAGGCAGCATGGTAATAGCATTTCAACACAAAACGTGTGTGGTTTAGGCAGGGAGGTAACAGCATTTCAGCACAGAACATGTATGGTTTAGGCAGCAAGGTATAGCACTTCAATAAAAAAACATGTATGGTTTAGGCAGTGATTGCGCTTCAACACAAAACATATGTGGTTTAGGGCGGTGAAGTATAGCGTTTCAGCAAAAAGCATGTGTGGCTTAGGGCAGCGAGGTAATAGTGTTGCAACACAAAGCTGAAAGCAACAAGTGCAGAGTTTCACTACAAGAAAAGATTCTTTAAGCAACAAGGTGTAGAGTTTCACTACAAGAAAAGAAAAGATTCTTTAAGCAACAAGGTGTAGCGTTTCAGTACAAGAAAAGATTCTTTAAAGCAACAAGGTGTAGAGTTTCACTACAAGAAAAGATTCTTTAAGCAACAAGGTGTAGAGTTTCACTACAAGAAAAGAAAAGATTCTTAAAGCAACAAGGTGTAGAGTTTCACTACAAGAAAAGAAAAGATTCTTTAAGCAACAAGGTGTAGCGTTTCAGTACAAGAAAAGATTCTTTAAAGCAACAAGGTGTAGAGTTTCACTACACAAAAAAAGATTCTTTAAGCAACAAGGTGTAGAGTTTCACTACAAGAAAAGAAAAGATTCTTTAAGCAACAAGGTGTAGAGTTTCACTACAAGAAAAGAAAAGATTCTTTAAGCAACAAGGTGTAGCGTTTCAGTACAGAAAAGATTCTTTAAAGCAACAAGGTGTAGAGTTTCACTACAAGAAAAGATTCTTTAAGCAACAAGGTGTAGAGTTTCACCACAAGAAAAGAAAAGATTCTTTAAAGCAACAAGGTGTAGCGTTTCAGTACAAGAAAAGATCTTTAAGCAACAAGGTGTAGAGTTTCACTACAAGAAAAGATTCTTTAAGCAACAAGGTGTAGAGTTTCACCACAAGAAAAGAAAAGATTCTTTAAAGCAACAAGGTGTAGCGTTTCAGTACAAGAAAAGATTCTTTAAGCAACAAAGTGTAGAGTTTCACTACAAGAAAAGATTCTTTAAGCAACAAGGTGTAGAGTTTCTCTACAAGAAAAGATTCTTTACAGCAACAAGGTGTAGAGTTTCAGCACGAGAAAAGATTCTTTACAGCAACAAGGTGTAGAGTTTCACTACTAAAAAAAGATCCTTTACAGCAACAAGGTGTAGAGTTTCAGCACAAGAAAAGATTCCTTAGGCGACAAGGTGTAGAGTTTCACTACAAAATACATGCTGTAAGGGAGACAAGGTATAGAGTAATAACACAAATCCTAACACATGCTTTCAGGTGACAAGTGTGGAGTTTCAGAATTGCTATTAACCCATTCAAGTTGACAAGATGTATATTTTCAGAAGCCAGTTAGAATGATGGGAGGGAACTTCCCCCCCCCCCCCCCCCCCCCCCCCCCCCCCCCCCCATGCCGTCTGTTCCATTTAATGTCAACGGGAACTGAACCATTCAAACTTGATCACAAAATTTACAACTTTCAGCAAGTAATTAGCAAATTTTCCAAATGAAAAACGGAGAGTAAGAACTACACAGAATATGCAGTGCTTCCTTATCCAGTCAGCTGCTTAAGTAAAATCAGGTCATGCAGTAGCATTTGGACATTTTAAGTGTTGCATTCCATATCTAAGCGTAGCATTCATATGCGATGTCACAAGAGCTCTTTCAGTTGCCTTTTGCTTCGTATTCAGCACGATGGCAGACTAATAGTTCAAGTCTTGCTAGTTATCGCATGGTTTTGACTGACAAAGAAATCAAAATGGCTGACCATGAAACTGATCAGCAGGGCATCGGGCATCAAAATTACTGTCGTCTTTTGTGACTTTCCTTCTGCTTTTTCTTCCATTCCTCACTGCACTTGGCCATTTTTTGATGAAATAAGTCTGCAGTGTACAGATCTATGTTCTATGGTTTAAGCCATTGCTAACTCCGTGGAGTGTTTGTCTTCATATTCCTGTATTTTTGGTTTTGGACGTGGCATGTCATCACAAAGTGCTGCAGCGTCGCATTTTCAGTGAGATCGTAGCATGCTGCACCAAAAGCGTAGATCTTGGCAGCTCTGAGTTCAGCAAGCTGGGAGTAATTGATGGAATAGCGGTAACAGTGCGTAGAGCCTGTCGGTCTCTGTTATCATAGAGTAGGAGTGACAGTTGGAATATTAATAACAGTGCTTTGGATCTGTCAGTCTGTAATCATGCTGTCTGCTTTCCTACATTTCATGGTCCCTTTCAGAGGTCAGTACAAATCCAGTAGTATTTGTCTAAGACAGTATACACCTAAATAACGAGCCCTGAAGTATATAACTGGTAACAACGGCAAGACCAGTTGTGTTCTATCATTTTTGCAAAACTGTTATAAGTCAATCATTTTGAAAGTCAGACGAAGTAGAGACAAACTGAAAGACTGGCGACATTGAAGTGTAGCTTCAGCATGTGGGGCTCCTGTCAATCCTGTCTTTGTTCAAGAATTTTGAACTGCTTCCAGTAAAGAGAACACATGTGGGTATCATGAGAAATGCATGCTCAGAGGGGACTGATGATGTAAGCGGTCGTATCATGTATTGACCGTAAGTGAAACTGGCATTACGGATGCATCTTTATGTAAATATAAACTTGTTTGTGATACATGGATATACTGGAGAACTGAAATGCTAACAAACTAACTCAACTTTTTTTTTTTTTACTTTTTATAATGTCACTAAAATCAGGGAAATAAGGTGAAACAGTCATATTGTGAACTGTAGAATTGCAGTATCAGTGCAAAATCCATGACACAGATGACATCCAGGGAAGTTTCACATCCTGAGAGTGGCTTCTCTTTGTTTCCCGTTTGGCGAGAACCCATGTAATGGTCAATGAAGACACACCCACACTCGACCCAGTGATGCCCAGCATATTTCAAGCCATTGAAAGTATTTGCCAGAGTCCACTGTTGGGATTATGAAGTGAGGTTGACCACTGTCCACTGTAAGGATTTGTGTCAAACCCACTGGTTTGGATTACGAAGTCAAAGGTGGACAGCCAAACACAGTGGAATATTTGTGGAACGGTCATTGTCAGCTGACAGCACTAGAATTCTTTCAGCAAAGAAGTGACGACAGGAATATGTCTTAGAAGATACAGCAGGTGCTGCCAGGTGCAAGAAAGAACGAACAGTGATTTTTTTTTTTTTTTTTTTTTTTTTTTTTGTGCTCTCAGTTTGATTGTGATGTGGAACAGATGAGCAAAGAGAACGTAGTATGTGTAGAGAGATGGCGATGTGTGACAGCAGGCCTGGTGGAGTCTGATGAAGGGAAGGTGTCTGGTTGTCAGCCTTCCCTCCCTCCTCCTCCTCCTCCTCCCCCCCCCCCCCAGCCCTCAGCTCCTCCCTTTCCCTCTCTTCCTCCCCCTCTTTCTTTTTCTCCCTCAGTGGGTGCTGTGATGCTGTGAGGACTTGACTGTGTGAGATGGCACATCAGCGCTAAACGTTGACTTCCACTTGTCACGGGGCCCCCTACAACAAGGAGGGCGTCCCTGATTAGTTTGGGGTTGTACAGACTGGAAGAGGTTGAAGCCATGGCAGCCCAGCCCCAGCCAGTGAAATGGGTTTTATGCATTGGTTTTTGTTTAGCAGCATTCGTTTCATTCTTTGTTGTTCTTTCTGTTTTATTGCGGTCAGCATGCACATGCAGATAGCAGTGTATCTGGATTGTTACCGGTCATGTTTTTTTTTTTTTTTTTTTTTTTTTTTTTTACTTTGTTTCGTTTGACAAGCATTGTGTTTGCTGCTTGCCTCTTTGATATGTTGAGTTGTCTGTGTTATTTGTGTTTCGGTGTGCTGTGTTACTGGTGTTGACAAATCTGTGTTTGATATCTGATGTACGAGTACAGTACACGCTCCCTTGGTCAGTGCAATAAGTTTTATCATTTCAAGCAGTTAGGTTCATTTGGCGTGTACAGTTTTAGTAACTTATGAATTTGATTATGATATGTTTTGCTTTTGACATGACTGTGTGAATGCAAGTCTTTGTGTGGATGTGAGTGGGTTCATGTTCGTGTGATGTGTGCGTGTATGTGTGCATGTACAGATCCTTTACTCTGTGTATGTGTGTGTACAGAAGAGTGCAGTGAAGCAGCAGCTTTGTACTGGTTGCCATGAATATGTCCACAGAGTGTTGACTTGATAGTTCTTGCATCGTTCATCTGTCCAGTCACTTCAGCCAGCACTGTTTGGCGGTACTTTTCCCTTCCATGATATTCATTTTTGTTTCTAAACTGGCAAGTAGTGTCTGCTGTTATGTTTGTGTGACGTATGTGGAGAAAGAAAAAAAAAAAGCGGAAGAACTTGTACTAGGTGCATGGTGGGACTTGTACTAGGTGCATGGTGGGTATTCCATCTGCCATTTTTTTTCCAGCGGATTAACATTTTAGTACTCCTCTGTGCTGTAACATTGCAGAAAGAAAAAGGTAGGACTTAATTTTGGGGAGGGTGGGGGGTTAACTAGTGCTGGTGCAATGATACGATTTGTGAAGCACCATGATCCAGTTGGAAAAAAGCACTGAGTATAGACATCCCAGAAATGCAGGTCTGTTATTGACTGTTCATTAATCACTGTCCTTAATCTGTTCTGACTGGTTTTAGTTCACTGTTCTGTTGCTGTGTGTGTGTGTGTGTGCGCACGCGCACGCGTGCATATGTTCATGTTCTTCATGATTGGGACATTCTTTTCAATTACACAGTAGAAAGCACTACTTGATCTTTGTCATTGTGATAATGAGATTTTTTATTCATTATGTCTTTCTTGCTTTTCTTTTATTCTCAGCAACCAATGTGTTAAGCAGGCTTTTATTTTTACTTTGTGCTTTTTTTGTATTATACTCTGTGTTGTGTGTGTGTGTGTGTGTGTGTGTGTGTGTGTGTGTGTGTTGAGGAGACAGAGGATTGCAGCATGTAAATGAATCAGAAAGAAGCTGTTGCTTGCAAGCTGCCACTATACTGACGTCTGTGTACAATATCCACTGTCACAGTAAACTGTATTCCATGACCTGAATACATTAACAGGACCGTGTTTACAACCTCTCTGCAGTTGAGATCAGGGTCTGTATGAAAAGGCATTCAGCTGTGTTTTTACTCATAGCCTGAGTAGAAACTGTAAAGCACAGCTGATTTCTCTGCTGGGAGGCAGTCTTTAAAAAGAAATGAGCAAAAGAATCTCTTGAGAACAGTTAAAGGTATTGTGCATTTTAACACGAATGGAATGAAGTGAAAAAAAGCTTCAGAGATTGTATTCATTCTAAAAATTATGGAGAAAAAAAAACATTGATTCCTACAAACATTGGCGCGCACACACACACACACACACACACACACACACACACTCACACACACACACACACACACGCACATACATATACACATCTAGTTATATTTATGAAAGCTTGTCATTTGGTTGTATTGCTAAGCCATTGTTGTTAAAATGAGACCAAGTTTATTTGAATGATCATGTTTAGATGCTTTTTGTTGTGATAATGCTGCTGCGCACACCAGAGAGGTAAAATTATGCAAATATTTCTTTGTGGTAGCTTTGTAGTGTTCTCACATCATGCCACACCAATAATTAGATCAGTCGTCCATGTGAGATAGTCTATGCCAGGCCAAGCATTTGTCTGCGTAACGATCTTTGTTAAATCTGCACCTTAGGTATTATTATTGTATGTTTCTGTACCTCCTCTCTCTTGTTGAGTATGGTTTATTGTTTTTTATTGTGTGTTTTTAATGGAGAGTTGAAATGTGTTGCCTGATTTTACCTTTTAACCTTTAGTGAATACCATGGGTGACCGTGCACCTAGACATGCATTCAAACCATCAGACATTGAACTTTTGTTAATCTTCCTAGCGGAAAGTTTATGATTTTTATCATTATCCATGTGCCCATCTTCTGTCCAAAAATAAGCTGTTTTTTTGAACACACACACACACACACACACACACACACACACACACTGAAGTTTAAGTCTTCCTGTATGTTGTGGATGGAAGCACACCCATACTTTATTAGAAGAATCCCATATAGAAGTATGGGTGTGTGCACGTTCACAATTGATAGAAATGAATATTATTTCTTTTTCTCCATATAAAAGAGGCAAAGGTGTGTGCACGTCCACAGTTGACAGAAATGAATATTATTTCTTTTTCTCCATAAAAGAAGCGAAGGTGTGTGCACACCCACACCCTTTAGAAGTGAATAACCACTATGTGTCCTATGTTACATTGCATGGGTATGGGCGCAGAGAGAGCACAGAATATTTTTTTTTTTTTTAAAAGAAAGATTGATAAGATAAGAAATTTTGTTACCTGCAAAATCATGTTTACTGTAGTGAGGTTTCACAATGTGAAGAGGCACAGTGACGTTGGGGCTTTCTCTCTCTGCTTAACTGTGGAACAGCAGAATAACATGGTAAAAAAAAAAAAAAAAAAGGGCTAGTTCTTTTTGGTCTTGTTCCCCACTTTAGGAGATCAAAGCCATTCTGTATCAGGAAAGTAATCTTGGAGCTCTGAAACAAGTCCTTCAGGTGCATCACAAAAAAGGGAGTCTTTACCCAAGCTTCCTGAACCAAATTTAGTGATCGCCCAGTTCCAAACTGTGTGGCACGTGGCATCGGGGGAAAGCTCTTGACTTGATCTATGATTGGGTGCGAGTCAGTCACTGATGATTAAGTTGGTACATTTTTGACAGAACTATTTAAGTAAATAGTTTTCCTTCCCAAAAAACATTTGTAAGATTTAGCTGCTTATGATCAAGGATTGTGTTCCAAAACCGTTTGCATTAGTTTGAGGTAATGCTTTTTTTAATGCGTAAGTTTCAAGACATGTTGGTGCAGATATGCAAAATTTAAGTGTAATCTTAAAGAAGTTTATCACTTGTGGGGAAATATGAAAATGAATTGGACAAGTTAACTACAAAACATGCATCAGCCTGCATTCTTCAACCAACAGCACAAACAAGCGTTGCTGATGGAAGAACTTGTGAGCGCTGGGGATCAAACACAAGAGTGCATTGCAGATGTTTTGCTTTCTTTTCTTGCAGAGAATGATTTGACATGTAATCGCTACTGTTATCTTTACCTTGCTTTCTTTTCTTGCAGAGAATGATTTTATCTCTACTGTGTAATCTCTACTGTTAAAGTGAACTTCAGTCGACATCTGTTTTGAAACTAATCTTTTTTTTTTTTTTAAACTGAAATTCATAGTTGTTGCAGATGAAATAACACAGTTGACTTTAAATGAAACACACAAATGTTCTTCCTTGTTGACTTTTGCAAAAGAGCGATAATGATGTTAAAAGCATGCCAAAAGCGACCGTCCGTTGGTTCAATGTTTGTGGGCAAACATTGCCAAGATGTGCTTCTGTAGAATCAACATGCATGGTTGGAGATAGATCAGATTTCTTCTGTAGGTGCAGGGGATGTTGACTCGTCCTCCCGGACTTTCCTCCAAGAAGTTGGCTTCTGTCGCAGAATGTTTCAACCATTTCTCAGGACATGTTATGTCTATGAATTAAGGAAAAAAAAAAAAAAGAAAGAAGAAAAAGCGTGAACTTTAATTGTTCTGAAAATGTATCATGTCCACTCATTTGTTTCCCCCCCCCCCCCCCCTCCCCGCACACCCCCCATCTTCCTCTCCCTGTCCCCTATTCTGCTTTGCCTCCCCTTCCAGTCCTGTTACACTCTCAACTTTTTTTGTGTGTGCCGCTGTCTCTCTGTACAGCTATGAAATTCATTTTGTGTAGTTGCCCACCCACATGGAACAATTCTTTTATTGGCCAGCTTCTTCTTCTTCTTTTTTTTTTTTAAATGAATGTTTGCTGTTTATTTCATGTAATGGAGCTAAATGTTTTCCCACAGTGCAGCTACACAGCAGGATGTGTGGAAGTATATAAAAACATGTAGTGAAGCCCAGTCATTATCTTCGTTTGCCATTCATCACATCATCATAAATGTGCTTCACTCTGGTCCTTGGCCCCGTGTCAGCAGTCGCCCATCATTTGGTGAAGTCCTTCAACTGGTGATGAGCTAGCTTGTTCACTGCTTGTGTGTATGGACGATGACCAAAATTAATGTGTTTGTACCTCATTGAGACCAGCACATTGTCTTCGGAAAGCTTTTGATGATTACAGTCAATTTTGGCCTGAAGTGTGGTAAATTATAGTTTTATGGTCCTTTTCCTGGTTCACCTCAACTCTCGGCCATCTGTCTTAACACCTCGGATCCTTTTTCGGCTGCCAGTGATTTATTCAGGAGTGAGGGCAGCCTCAGGATTTACAAGTATACTCTGTCCTTTTTCTCTTTTTTGTTGTTCAGGACATCTTGTTTGACTATACTCTGTTCTGCTGTTTGTGGCACCTTGTCTATAGTCTGTCTGAGATCATTCATCTGTCTGTAGTCAGGGGTCTATAGTCTGAGATATGTCACCTGTCTGTAGTCGGTTTCGAAGTGGAGTGACTGAGGGCAGCAGTCAAAGCATAGACCAACAGTAGAGTGGCTGGACTGCCAAAAGAATGACAAGTTACAAAACAGACACAACGTGTTTTGACCAGTTGGTCTTGTTTTTAAGATCTTGAACATCGTTTAGGGTGTCTGAAGGAGAACCAGTCAATCAGAACATGATGCGTCTGTTTTTGTCTCTCATTTGTTTCATTCTTTTAGATGTCCTGTAGTTCTGCTTTTGCTCCAATGTCTGTAGTATGTTGCGCTGTTTTGGGATGTCTTGTCTGTAACCTGTTCCATTGTTCGGGTATCTTGTCTATCTGTAATCCCTTCCAGTGTTCGGGATATAGTCTGTTCTGCTGTATGGGATATCTCCTGTCTTTAGTCTGTTCCACTTTTCAGGATATCTCAAACCAATATATATAGTCTGTTCCACTGTTCGGGACACCTTCTGCTTGATATGTTCCATGTTTGGGACATTTCATCTTCCTGTAGTCTGTTCCACTGTTTTTGGGATTTCTTGCCTATCTGTAATATGTTCCACTCTTTTGGAAATATCACTGTGTATGATTTGTTCCACCATTTTGGACATCTCTGTAGTTTGTTCTACTGTCTGGAATATCTTATTTATCTATAGTTTGTTCCATTGTTTTTGGGACATGTTCTCTGTAGTCTGTCCCACAGTTTTGGATGTCTTACCTGTCTGTAGTCATTTCCTTTCTTTCAGGACATCTTGTTTGTAGTCTTTTGATTTTGTGATTCGGACTTCATTTCTGTCTGTAGTCCATTCTACTGAGAGGGATGTCTTATGTGACTGTGCCTATTTCACTGTGGGGGATGTTTCTCACATGTTTGTAGTCTGTTCCACTGTTTGGGATATCTCACCTGTATTTTGTGTGTTCCACTGTTTGGGATATCTCAGTGTCTCTAGTCTGTTCCACTGTTTGGGATATTTCACATGTCTGTAGTCTGTTCTACTGTTTGAGAGAGATCTCTCTGTCTGTTGTCTGTTTCACTGTAAGGGGATACTGTTGCACTGTTAGGGGATACTGTTTCACTGTTCGGGGATACTGTTTCACTGTTCGGGGATACCTTATCTGTCGGCAGTCTGTGCCACTATTCAGGATTCCTCATCTGTAGGTTCTTCTACTGTTTGAATACCTCACATTTCTGTAGTCTGTTCCACTGTTTTGGACATCATGTCTGTACTCTGTTCCATTGTATAGAGTATTTTACTTGTATTTTGTGTCTGTTCAACTGTTCAGGACATCTTGTCTGTAGTCTGTTTCAGTGTTTGGGATATCTCACCTGTTTGTAACCAATTCCATTGTTTGGGATAACTCGCCTGTCTGTAGTCTGTTCCACTGTTAGTGACTTCTTGGGTGTCTGTAGTCCGTTTTACTGTTTGGGGCATCTTGTCTGTGGTTATTCCCACTGCTTAGAGCATCATCTTTATCTGTCACACTGTTTGGGACATCTCACCTGTCTGAAGTCTGTTTCTCTGAGATATCTCATCTGTCTATAGTTTGTTCGTTTTTTTCTGTGTCCTGAGTTTTGGTACGTCAGAATCTCTAGAGTCTTTGCCACCATCGTGGTTATCACAGTCACTAGTCTAAAGTCTGTTCATTATTCATTATGTAGGTACATTAGGCGTTCCAAACACTACAGTCTGTTCCATAATTTAGCCATATCACATCAATAGTCTATTTCATTGTGTGGACCTAATTTGACATCTGACTGTCAATGGTCTGTCCCATCATCACGTCTGCTAGCAGGGTGGTCTGGTCTTCTGGTCACATTTTGTTCAGGATTGCTACTCGTTTCATGTTTAGTTGCACATAGTGTTTAGATTATAGTTTCAGAGGGTGGTAGTATGTATTTTAAAGGTGCCAAATAATTTCATCCTTATGTCATCTCTGTCTTATGTTGTCAGAGAGTGTGTGTTGGGTGATTCATTCTGATAGTAATTATGATTGGACATTCAATATGTATGTATTGCAAAGGTTTCAGCACTTCTGCTGTGGATGAAGTATCTGTGCATAATGTTTCATACTTATGTACTCGTATGCGGACAAGAACAGTTTTGTGTGTATATGTGGACTACTGTCTGTATAGATGATGAGTGTGTATCTGTGGGCTATCAGCTGTATGAAAGGTGAGTGTGCACGTCAGCAGTACAAATAGTGTGCACATGTGTGCTATTGACTGGTGAGATTGTACGCAAGTTTTTTTTTTTTTTCAATGTGAAGGATGGGAAAAACCATAGACTGCAACATTTCACTGTCATTTTAGTGTGTCATTATCTGTCCACAATTCCTCGTGTGTAAATGTTCCGCTTTTGTTGGATGATATCATACTTTTGTCACATACTGGAACAGTACGGATAAACTTTTTTTTAGAGATGTACCTGTGTGCTGTGTGTGTGTGTGTGTGTGTGTGTGTGTGTGTGTGTGTGTGAAAGTGACAGAGGAAAAGTGTGTATGTTTGTATTTCTGCATAAAAGCTATCATACAGTGTTAGTTCAGCTGAGTGTGGTATCCTTGGACTTGAACAGAAAACTAGGAAGTAAAGTGCAAAGAGCTGTGAAGTACCACACATAATCCAACCTGACTGAAGTCCCCAAATGTTTGGAGTAACGAAGCTGTATAATTTTTCCGTCTGCTGAAGTAGTTATTCACATTTATTAGTCATTACCTCCATAACTAGTTATAGTTTCACTCTCCATATACACTTCTTACATGCATTTGTAGTAAAAAAGGAATTTTGACAGGAATTTTGTTGTTGTTGTTGTTGTCAGAAACAGTAATGAATTGGGCAGGGATTAAATCCAACTCTTTGATTATTCTCTCCACTGTCTGACTGATTTTCCTCAACAAGTATGTCCTATCTGCCTGATCAGCATTAACTCGAATCAGTTTTTCCAGCCCTAATGCAAAAACGGGGAAAGTGAGAGGGAGTCCTATCGTTTAGACAGGTAAGCATATTGACAAACTCATTTAAATAGGAAAATTCCTTGTTATGTACTTTTGTCAGTCCCGTTTCAGTGCCAGGTTATTGAAAAGGACAGAAGGTAGGCATACAGGGAAAGGAGGTTATACTGTGAAATGTCTAGAGCTGTCTTACTGACACCAATACAGTGGAGATTAGTCTCTACTTTTGGTTTACCCCTGAATAAGGCGCGTTAGCCCACAAGGCGAATGTTATCCTCTCGATGCAAGAAAAACTTTCAAAGTATCAGCAGCATCACCCCTCCCCCTTCTCCTGTAGGCCAGTAATAGTATCCGGAATTGCCCATTGTAAAGACACAGACGGACATAAGTGGATTCAGTTCTATCAAGCTCCCTTGCTATTCTGTTTTCCTCACACCTTCCTTCAACCGTATTCAGTTCTGCTTTCTTGTGGTCGTGTGTATTGGCTCTCGGGAAAGGAAACAAGGAAAGGCAGTTAGAAGTCATCGCTCATCTAAGATGTTGCGGGCTAAAGTCACTACCACCCGGCCCGGTGCAAGGCAG
This sequence comes from Conus betulinus, assembly GCA_016801955.1. Taxonomy (NCBI): domain Eukaryota; kingdom Metazoa; phylum Mollusca; class Gastropoda; order Neogastropoda; family Conidae; genus Conus; species Conus betulinus. The sequence continues at coordinate 388,737 of JADBJO010001501.1, forward strand.
TCAAGTTTTCTGACATGTGCCTTGTGTTCTCCACCGGCAGCTCTCGCAATGTGATCGCCATTTTCTACTGTGTACAGCACTCACAGACAGAAGTCCTACTTCACTTGCCCAAATATCCGCTTTGAGGGTTGGTAGCTTTTTTGTTTTTGTTTTTGTTTTTTTGTTTGTTTGTTTGTTTTGTTCTGTTTTTTTTTCTGGACGCATGGGCATGCCTAGTTACTCTTCTGACCCAAGACCTTGACAGTCATGACCTATGTTCAGGTTTCCCCGATGAGTCAAAAGGTCTTAAAGATCACTGACATACAAAGGGTTAAAGTCTGGTTGGAGCCTGTTCTGGTGCGTCTTCCAGAAAATGGCCTTTTTATTTTATTTTATTTTATTTATTTTTAGCATTGTGAGAATATCTTACGTTTGTCTTATGCTTTCAGAATTGAGACTCTTTCTCCAAGCAGGATTTTTCACGCGCAGAAAGGCCTGAATCTACCTCCTCACAAAAGATGAGCAGAGAGAGAGAGAGATTTTGTGTCCCTGGTAAGGTTCTTGACACCAAAACTGCAGCAGTTCCAAAAGCATCCACAGGATCCATGCCTCCCCTTTGGCCCCCTCATGCCCACACCCCACGTTCCCACCCTCGCCCACATCAGCCTGTCCATCTCTAAATAAATACATGATATACACCCACAGATACACACATGTGCACGCATGCGTGCACGCACATACACATACACACGTATTTGTTCACACACACACACGCACGCACGCACGCACGCGAGCAGTCACACACTTGCTTATTCAACATGCGCTCAAACATACGCACATGCACATACACACACGTGCGTGCGCTCGTGCACACAGGCACTCGCATACCCAGATGAAAGACAGGTGGACAGAGAAAGAGGGAGAGAAAGACAAGAAAGGACGGACAGTGAAAGTGATGCCGACTGAAACACTTTGTTGGAATTAGCTTTATACAGCAGTAGCGCCAGTAGGATACTTGAGACTCCGTTAAAGTGATGAATGAAAATACAGAAGTGTTGAATCAACAGCTTTCAGAGAGAGAGAGAGAGAGAGAGAAGACAAAATCATTTTTTACGAGGATAATAGATAAGCATTGATGTGCTTTTTTGCATCCATCCATACGGATGGTGTGGTAGCGCATGTTTTACTGTCTGACTCTCACTGGAAAAAGTTTGGATGCGTGTAACGACTTTTTTTTTTCTACACACACCCACACCACACAAACATAGACAGCCAGGCAACACAC